>JALPQD010000078.1:1879686-2363099 GCA_023101885.1 Typhlomys cinereus
TTGCTTGGCCAGGAGGCCCGGTAGGTACCCAGCCCTCTGCTCTCGGGGGTGGGAGGTGAGTCGTGGTCAGGAGCTGGGGCGGCAGGGGCGGTGAGTAGCAGACTGGCGGCAGGTGCTGGAGGCAGGGGCGGTGGAAGCAGACGGCGGCAGGTGGCACAGGCCAGGCGGAGCACGGCGCTTCCATGAGAAGCGATGCATGCTGCTGATTGTATGAACTGTGATTTTTTTGTCTAATCGCTGGTTCTCACCGAATAAAGATGTCAGGGTGGGGGGGGGGGGGGGATGGGGAGAGTGGGGGGGGAGATTGGCAACAATTAAAAAGAAGGAAAGAAGGAAGAAGAAAGAAAAGGAGGAAAGAGAGAAAGAGAAAGAGGATGGAGAAAGAGCCGAGCGGAGAGTGAGAGGCCGAGGAGAAGAGAATGAAAGAGAAAGTAGAAAGTAGCAAGAAGGGAGAAGAGAAAGGAAAGGAAGAGAAGCGAGATGTAAAAGAAGCAAAAGCGAAACGAAGGAGAGAAACGAAAAGAAACGGAAGGAAAGAGAGAAAGGAAGAAGGAAAGGAAGGAAGAAAGAAAACGGAATAGAGAATAGTGAGCCGAAAGAAAAAGCAAGACGACGGAGAGAGGGAGAAATAAAGAAGAGAGAGAGCAGAAGACGCGGAAGAAAGATGGAGCGAGGAGAACCGAGCAGGAAGAGGCGGGAGAGGATAAACGCGAGAAAGAGAAGGCGAGAGGAGGCGAGGAGTAGAAAGAGAGAGAAGAGATACGGAGAGGAGAGAGAGAGAAAGAGGAGGACAAGGCGAGACGAGAGAGACGAGAAGAGGAAGAGAGAGTGAGAAGAGAGGCGAGAGAGGGAGAGCGAAAGGGGGGGGAAGGGAAAAGGGAAGAAAGGGCGGCAAGAGAGAAAGAGAAGGAGAAAGAAAGAAAAAAAGGAAGAAAGAAAGAAAGAAGAAGAAAGAAAGAAGGAGAAAGAAAGAAAGAAAGAAAAAAGAAAGAAGAAAAAAGAAGTGAAAGGAAAAGAACGAAACTTCTTTCTTCTTTCTTTCTTTCTTTTTCTTTCTCTTCTTCTCTCTTTCTCTCTTTCCCTTTCTCCTCTCTTCTTTCTCTCTCTCTCTTTCTCTCTTCTCTCTTTCTTTCTTCTTTTTTTTAATTGTTGCCAATCTCCCCCCCCCACCTGATATCTTTATTCAGTGAGAACCAGCGATTAGACAAAAAAATCACAGTTCAATAGCAAAATCCGCTTCTCATGGAAGCGCCGTGCTCCGCCTGGCCTGTGGCCACCTGCCGCCGTCTGGCTCCACCGCCCCTGCCTGCCCCAGCTGACCACGACCTCCCAACCCGCCGAGGGAGCGGAGGGCTGGGTACCGGGCCTCCTGGCCAAGCAGGCCCTGCCACCCACCCTGGTGCCCCGGCAGCACCCGAACACGGTGGAGGGTGGGATGAGGCTCTAGGTGGAGGGCAGGACAGCTTGGCTGGAGGAGAGCAGCATCCCGAGCCCTCCCAGCCCAGAGCCCCGGGGGTCCAGTTCCGCTCACTGGGGGGCCCCACACTCTCTCCCCAGGGCGTCAGGATCCCTAGGCGTTTGCCCCTCTTGCTTTGGTGAAGTAACTGGAGACCACATCTCTCCTGGCCGCGTGGCGGACAACAGGACATTCTCGCCAGCTGAAAGGGAGACGAAGACGCAAAGGGGACGAGCCACGGGCAGAAGGGGGCGTAGGCCAGCACCCGGAGAAGAGTAACATTCTCCTGGAAACAAAAAGCAAAAAACAAAAAACACCCTGAAATGCCAGGTGATGGTTCAGCACCACTAGTCCGCAGGACAGGACGAGGTTCGGGGATGTCGGCATGATGACGGGGACGGGGTTCGGGAGGCCCAAGTACACCAGGCTGGCGAAGAGACCCGCTCAAAGGCATGAGGCCAATGCGCACCGCCGCGGAGAAGCAGATCGCGTAGTTCAGGACTGTGCCTGTGGCCACCGTGTGCCCTGCGGTCAGCTCGGCGGATAGGAGAGTCACCGCGGCGGCCGCCTGCATGAAGAGCCGCAGCCGGCAGGGGCCCCGGGACCAGACTCCGGAGACCTCCAGTCTCTTCGATGAGTGTGTGTATGTGTGTGTGTGTGTGTGTTTGTGTGTGTGTGTGTGTGTGTGTGTGCGCTTGTGTAAGTGGGCATGTGTACAAGAGGACATTTGAATGTGTTGTGCCTATGGAGGCTCAAAGGTGCCTTCAGGAATCGTCCTGGATTGCTCTACCTCTTTATTGTTTTATTTGGGGTTTCTCAGCCTCTGCATTCCATATACTCCCTGTATTTTTAAGTAGGATCTGGGGATCATCTCCCTAACCCTCTTCAGTTTTCTTCTTAATCGCTTCTGTTTTTGAAAAGTTCAAAAATGGGACCGATATTTATCTCTGCAATGCCAGAATTATCACCCAGCCAAGAGGCTGTCAATCACTCAGACAGGAAAATACACATAAGGAAAGCCTTCTGTTCTAGAGCCAGAAGGTTCTTTGCCTGTTCTCAACCCACGAGAGAGTTTTCCTCCACGGTGGTCTCCCTGTCATGTTCACTCTTAATCCTCAAGAGTGCTTTCTTCTGCAGTGGCCTCTTTGGTTATTGGCTAGCCTCGCCCTTTAAGGTGCTTCATGTTACTCTGCAACAGGCATTATTTTCAACACTATACGTTGTGTCTTGTTTGAACTCATTTGATGGGATCACAGAACTGGCAAACTGAGGGGAGGCCAAAGAGAGCTGCAGTACTAGTTTTAATTTATGCCCAAAGTTGACTTTAGAGTGAAGTCCCAGGGGTGGGACACCTGATATACATTGTCTCCTATGTAACAAAATACTTGTCAGAGTTAGATACAGGCGTCAACTTGAACGTTGAGTCAAAGTTCTGGGTACAGTTGTGAGAAATTAGCAGGTGAGTTAGGTTCTGAGCAAACCTGCAGGAGATTGTCCCATTGTGGGTGGAACTAGTCCCTGAACAGGTGAATAAGTTGGAGAAAGCTGGTTGAGAAAGTTGGTTTCTCCTGTATACTTGACCAGACATGCTGGTCTGGCAAGTAAGGATTTTTCCATTCTCAGTGGTCCTGTGGACATGATGTGGTCAGTTCCCGCAGCTCCTGGTGGTCTGTAGGTTCTCCGGCTAAGTGGGACAAAGAATATAGAACCTTCTATAAGCCAAGAATAAAAGGACTTGTTCCCATAAGTCCTTTGGTGGTACATTTATCAGCAGCATGCAGGTAATTGTGACAATACTTGAGCTAATCCATTGAAAGGAGGAAAGATTTATCTCAACTCCCAGTTATGGAGGTGTTAGTCCATGCTATGGAGCCTGTTGTGAGGCAGGATATTTTGGTGGAAGTTCATGAAGAGGAAGCTTATTATAGCCAGGAAGCAAAAACATTAGGAGGAATGGGTTGGAGATCTGTCCCCTTCAAAGGCAGGCCTCTAATGGCTTAACTTTCTTTCTCCAGTCAGGCCCCTTCCTCTCAAAGTTTATATCACCTCCTGCTGCAGTGCGCCTGCATGTTCCCAATAAATTCATGATCTAGGGGAGCGAGAGGATTTTATTCTTTCTTTTGAGTCTCAGTTACAGCTCCTAGTCCAACTTGGTGGGAGAGCTCATACCAATACCAGGAGTTAGGACAATTAGCCCCTTCATATCCATAGGGATTGCTGAAAGCAGGGTAAATCTCACTTGCTCGACAGCAAGGCTGTCCAAGTATGCCAAAGCTACCGATCTAGCTTCTTCCATCTTAACCAGCTGCCCAGGGAGTGGACCCGCACGCCATTGGCTGTTCCTTTCTACACCCATCAGACAATCTCCTGCATGATTGCTCAGGACGTGCCTCAACTACTAACGCTTCAAAATGTGCCCCAAACTGAGCTTTCAATTGTCAAGTTGACACCTACATATCTAACTAGCACACCTCCCAATAACACCAGGCTGAAATGTGGACATTTGCCCGGTGGGAGATATGTAACATCCAAGTATAGCACCAGGCTGGAAGAATATCTGTGGACACTGTGTGCTCTTTGTTTTTCATGTGTTTTTCTTTTAGTCCTTTCTTTACTCATTTTTCCTTTTTTGGTGTTTCATACATGAATATAGTGAATTTATGATATTTTCACCCCAATGTCACCCCTCCTCACTTCTTCCCTTCCTAACTCTTATTCTTCCCTGACAGACTCCCTCCTATTTTAAGGTTTTTCACATGTGTGGTGCACTGGGTTTCACCTGGCTTGCCTTTGATGACATGTGTTTGTGTACTTGCTGGAGAATGAGTCGTATATCACTGTGTACACCACTGAGGAAGCATCTTCCATTGCTTCCCGATCAGCATTAACCCTCATCAGTTCTTAAGCTTGTCACAGAGCATCTTGAGATCTTCCCCTTCCATGGTGAAATACTGAAAGGACAATTCCATGCAGGTCGTGTGGAAATATGCATAGCTACAGTGTAATCATGGATGTAGCAGCCCTGTCATGTCTAGAAGACAGTGTCTGGCTGCACTTCTGTCTTATTTCAGACTCTTACAATTTTATCACCCCCTCTTCTTCAATGTTCCCCAATGTTTTAGATGTCCTGTTTGGGTCAAGCAGTCCATTGTCACTTATTTTCTATACTTTGGAGAGCTGAGCTTTCCTGTAATAAACACCTTCTATTGAAAAAGGAAGCTTCTAGGTTATGTGCTAAGTGTTCCTCCAATTTATGATAGCTGTTTAAAAGGCACTTTGACAGAATATGGTAGCTAGACCTCCATGGCTTGCACTTGTCCTAGAGCCTGCATCTTCTGCTTTTACAAGTTCTTGTTCTAGTTTACAGTGCCAGGACTATGATTCTTTCTGAAAAGTGGGCCTTAAATCTCATCAGAACACTGTTAATTACCCCCTTGACATTCATGCCACTACTATACTTATTGCTGCAGGTCTTCCACAGCCCCCCAAAAGTCAAATGCCAGATTTGTTGGTTAAAAAAACAAAACAAAACAGAAGGCAGAATAAAAAAAAAAAAAAGAAAGAAAATCCTTGGGGTTGCTCACCAATGACTTCTGGTGACTGTAAAGGTAGATGATTAAGTAACAGAAGGTTTTAATTCTTATTTTCCTAATTCTGATCCACTTCTAATATTGGGGTTGGTAATAAATGTGCTGCCATCTTACCTAGAAGTTCCCACGTTCCTTTATTCCTTTCTTAAATTACTCATGAAACCTTTATCAAGTGTTTACCTAGTCTTACAGAGATAAATAAGAAATTACATCTGCCTCATTTTCAGAAGCTCAAAGTCTGAAATTGATAAATACATAAGCTAACAATGACAGCAGGTATGATGGTGTCTGGGGAGAGATGTGCCCAGGGCGAGAGGGAGCCTGCAGTGTAGACAAGTCGTGCCTGTCTGGGTTAGGGTGTTGATTTGGAAAGGAAAACACTGAGATGACATCAAGAGAATGTGTCAAAAGAGCAAGTCAGGCAAAACAGGAAAGAAGCATCTCACCAAGAAGCAATAGCATATGAGAATGCTCTGTGGCCTCTAAAAGTAAGTTGTCACTTAAGTCTTCCTTCCTTCCTCCTTCCTTCCTTCCTTCCTTCCTTCCTTCCTTCCTTCCTTCCTTCCTTCCTTCCTTCCTTCCTTCCTTCTTCCTTCCTTCCTTCCTTCCTTCCTTCCTTCCTTCCTTCCTTCCTTCCTTCCTTCCTTCCTTCCTTCCTTCCTTCCTTCCTTCCTTCCTTCCTTCCTTCCTTCCTTGTCTTTCCAGGATTTCACTATGCATACCAGGCTGGCCTCAGACTTGCATCAATCCCCCTGCATTAATTTCTTGAATGCTGAGAATACAAGTGTGCTCTACACCCAGTGTTGCTCATAGTTTTCTGTTGGTCACAATTTTTATCAGAAGGGCGAGGTGGCTGGAGTAGTCAACCCTGGTTGATATAATTCTTGAGCAAGGCTAACAGTAAGAAGTAGTCTATTATTTCCAGGTTCTAAGGAATCCTAGATTGGCTGGGTCAGATATGGAGAAAAACCACACCCATTCTATCAGTGTTGTTTTTATTTGAGGGATAATGTCCCTGATACATACACATTTATAGAATTTGATTGATTTGCTATGACAAACTTTGGTGTGGTTGTCTTTACATATAAAGATAAAAGCACACTAAAACAAGTAAAAAACAATGCATATCACATTTGTTGTGAGTAAACACAGTCTCACCCATTTTATGGAAATGTACTCTTTTGAAAGGTGTTATCACAAGGTTAATATTCCATGCTAATACAGGAAACGATAATCTCTTTGCAAACTGAAACAAAACCAAGACTGCCACTACTCTCCATGGTGCACAGCTCTGTGCTCAACAGTGAGTGTCTTAGCAGATCCCGCACCAGTGAGACGTCTCATCTATGCCCCTGCTATTCTCTCCTAGCAGAGAAAACAGCCCCTAAACCTTTGCAGTTAAGAGCATATATTCTTTAAGAAAAAGTGCTTAGCACAAAACATGGGGCAATCTTCTGGGGGTCTCATCACAGGAGGCCACATCACAGGCTGAACGGCCAGATATTGACGTTTCATAAACAGTGGACAGAGGCCGCCTGTGGCAAGAGCATCCCATGGAGAGGCCAATGAATAGTCAGATGCCCATTTCCAAGGGTTATGAACTGCTTGCAGCTGGCAGTAGGGTGGTGTGGACCAAGCCTGCATGACTGAGCTGTCTGTAAGGTCATGATGACTCAACATGTCCCCAACAAAGACGTCACTAGAGATTGCCTCCTTATCTTGCTTGTGGCTAGACTGAATGTACGGACTTGTTTTAGTTTCCTATTCTATCCTGGTAATAAATACTTGGCCCTCAAAATTTAGTTGGAACATATTCTGATTACCTATAATTTCAGGGTACAGTTCCTTATGACAGAGGAGTTCCCAACAGGAGCAAGATAACTGGTCACCCATATCCACATCAAAAGCAGAGGGCAAGGGCTGACACCACATGCTTGTTTTCTGACATATCAGTTTTGCCACCATCCAACCAATCCAGAGAACGGTGTCACCTACAATGGACAGGTCTTTTCACTTTAGGTAAAAGGTTTGAACAGAGGTCTGCCTTAACTAAGTAATTCCTCATAATTGTGTCCAGAGATTCACCTTAACTGTGAAGTTGACACCTGAACTGTCATATGGACCAAAGAGAACAAATTAATGGAAATCATTTCCTAGCTTCAGTGGCATCTAGAAGCTCTGTCTTGTGTGGGACTTGGTGACCGCTTCTGTAAGGACTATGCCTTTCATAAAGAACAAAGAGGAGAAGGGACTGATAAAGGGCTGCCACGATCAACATAGACTATTCTTGACTTGTGAACAGATTCTGTGTGGTAGATCCCACAATGCTGGCATGGACCTGGAAAGGAAAAAAGGAGTCTGATCAACAGAAGTTTGGGAGATGGGATTGGCCCTTTCAAAAACACATTAACTTGCTAGTTGTTAGAAATGTCCTTTGTAGAGAGAGGAAAGGGGAATGGTATAACAGAGACCATGGCAATGGTGGGGAGAAGAATTGATTGGTCAGAGCATTAATGGAAAATGACTGAGAAAGGAAGAGGAAAAGAGAGGATAAAGTGAAGTGTTTTAGTTGCCTCTCCAATAGCTGTGATAAAATGCCCGTCTTAAGAGAGAAAGGGTTTACGTGTCTCACCCTTCCAGGTTACAGTCCACTGTCAGTCCACTATCAGAGAGGGAATGAGGCATGCACACCTTCCAGTGTTCAATTCTTGTCATTCTTACACATTCTTATTCTGGGCCCTCTGTGTAGGGAAATGCTAGCAACCATAATAGATGGACATTCTTGCCTCAATTAAAACAATTGAGACAATCTCTAACAAACATGCTCAGAAGCCAACTTTGATCTAGAAAATCTCTCTCAGGTGGACCTGGAGGTTTACCTTCTAGGTGTCAGGTTGACAATTGATGCTAACCATCACAAAGAGGGATAAGAAGGATAGAGGAAGGTAGAGGTCCAGGAACAGACCAAAAATGGAAGGTCGGAAGTGAGAAAAGGGCAGGGAAATTGTCTTTATGGGCAGTGTATGACTCACAGTTGAATGACCACAGAAAATAAGAAGTGCTTGCTGGGTACCTTCTTGCTGTGACCTAATGTGGTCAGTTATTTTTAGAGATTACGGGATTCCTCCCCTGCGTGACCCACTCACCCTGTCAGTGTGACTCTGCCTTCTGTCAGTTGATGGAGACTCTCTCCTCCCCCTGAACCTGGGATGCATAATGCCTGGAATGCGAGGATTGAAGGACTTCCCTTGACATCGAGAACTACTCCTGGATGTCCATTCCCCCGTGGATGCTGCTGTCAGAGGAAAAGGCTTTGTTTAACTGTTAGAGATGCATGAATGACTCAGAAGACAGCTCCATTTTCCATCACGAGGCCATGCTTGGGCTGCTAGTGCAGGTAAGTGCCTCTGCCACAGCAGCAGCTCGTCTACAGGACAGTGCACAGGACAGCCTTGTATCTCGATTTGCAAATCTGTGAGCAAATGAAATGTTTTAAGACATCGACTTCTGTTTATTATTATTAATATTATTTTTCCACTCATACAAACTTAATAGGTACTCTGTCCCCTCCCTCCCTCCACCCCTCCCTGGACCCCCTTGTGCCCTCCCCCTATTTCCCCTTGCTTTCACCCCCTCCTCCCTTTCTCCCAGTGCCTTCCTCGCGCCACCCAATCCCTGGAGCATCCTTTAGTGTGCATGTCAAACTTCCCTCTGCCTCCTCCACTCTAATGAGGTGTAAGGACTCAGTAGCATTGCCTAGAGCTCTTTATTGTGCTCCCCTTTAGTATGGGAACACTATTGGGACTGTTAATCTCTTGCCTCTAAGGATCCTAGTGCCTGTGACCCATGCTAGACTTTGGGAGGTCATTGATATGTCAGTCATTTTGCAGGTCATGCAAAGTCCTATTATGGTTACTTTGGCCCTAACTTTGGAGTATCTTGCGTATCGTTGCTCCTCCCCATCTTTAGGCTCTTACAATCTTAACACCCCCTCTTCTGCAAATTTCCCTGAGCTTTAGGATGGGGAGAGATTTGGCTGGTCTGGATCCAGGTGATTAAGGTAGGGCTCTGATGTTCTGAATTTTGGTTTGTTGTTTTTTCAGTTTTGCTGTTCCTGCACTGCCCTTGGCTCCATCCTGATGGGTATTAGATGTCACCTCCTAGCCAGAGATAAAAGGCTGTTAAAATAGAGTTTTACTATAAGAGTAGATTCAGGGGCTGGAGAGGTGGCTCAGAGGTTAAGCCTCTGCCTTGCAGGTAGAAGGTCCTGAATTCGGATCCTAGACCACACGTATAGATGCCAGCAGAAGCAGAAGTGGGGGCGGCCTGCGTTTCTGGTTCTGGTAGGGTGGAGCCTGTGAATCCCGTGGCAGAGTAAACAAGGAAGAGGTGGAGGCATCCATGGTGGTTCCCGAATTCGTCCGTGGTTCTACACACACACACACACACACACACACACACACACACACACACACACACAATTGAATTACAAAAATTAAAAAAAAAAAAAGAGTGGATTCAGAGGTAGATGGATAAGAGTAGAAGACCTTGGTGAGGGGGAGTCAGTCTCCCATTTGCAGGATGGTTACCATCTATCTGCCAGACTCTATGCTCTCCCTGACTGGTGAGATCAAACCCCCTCAGTCGCAAATGATCAGAAGGAAAGTGAGTGAGCTTAACCAGAAGGACATCCACTTTTGGAGTGCTTTGCTAACAACTGATGCACAGCCTCCTGAGTGCTGATAGTACTGGCATTTTTCATCAGTCTTTTTAAAAGTAATATTTTTATTCTTTGACAATCACATACATTTATATTCACACATGTAAACATGTATGAATTTTTAGCATAACTCCTCCTTCTGCCTTCACACTCCTCCAAACATTCTCTAACACTTTTATATACTCCCACCTTTATGTCTCCATTAAAAAACTGGCTTATAATATAAAACAATATGTAAGCAAGAAGAGAAAATACAGTTAGGATATAGGTAGTTGTTATCGTTGAGCTTCCAGTTCCATGTGGTTAAGAACTCATGATAAAGCTAAAGAATGGTTGTTTTCAGATGAAACACAATAGGCCACACAAGTGAAAAGACTTGAAAATAGGAGGAAGTCTGGAAGGAGAGATGAAGGATTGAAAGGGGAAAGAAAAATAGGGGGAATGGGGTTGAGAATCAAGGAATGAAATAAATTCACTATGTTCGTGTATATAACACTAAAAACTATACACATATATTAAAGAGAATGGAAGTTTTCTGACTCCTATGAGATTAAGTTCATGATATGAGCACATGGAGCCCAGATCCAGAGCTGCCGCGCACGTTGTGAGCACATTGAACTCCGGCCCAGGGAGGCCATCCATGTTATGAGCACATAGGGCTCTGGCATCAGACAGTCTTATTTTGTGATCAAACTAGAATCAGCTCCCTTGGCATTTAGACTCAACTTAGTGGGGTGTTAACTGTTGTTCATATTTCTTGCTCCCATGTTTATTATTTGCATCTGGATTGACTGATTCACGAAACTCCTTAGGGGCAAGAAGTTGTCCATCACTAACAGGTACCTGGAAAATTCATCCCCACTGCCTCATTTTCATTCAGAGCAGAAAGATGAAACAATTTCCACAGATTCTCACAGCTCTTGAGTGAAGGCCAGGGCAATAATTCTTGAATTCTGACGACTAGTATTAAAAGCTTTTGATGTGCAAATTCAACACAAGTATGACGACTTAGACTTGATTGGCTTTTTGAGCAAGGAGAGAGGCAGATTCCTTTAAGGGATCTTTTTTTTTTTTTTGCCCTGAGAAGATCAAGGACCTAAATGTTCTGTAGGATGACTGAAGTCAATGAATTTGAGTTGAACCTGTGGAAGGGAGGTGGCCAGGGTGATGCTGACAATAGCAGAAAGTCTTAGGTCTTTCCCAGAACCCGGGCACGGTGTCAAGAGTGGAGTCTGTGGAGGCAACTGTCCACTCTCCTTCAGAATAAATAGAGGACAGAGCTGTACTTAGGAGAGACAGGGCTGACAAGAAAGTTAAACTGAGGGTTTGACTAGGGGAGGGCATGAACTATTGTACACAGGAGGGTAGAGAAGGGATTCCTTGAGCTTGTTAATTATCTGGTTTAGCTTATATGTAATAGTCATCACAATGCCATGTCACACATGGACGATGGCAACAAAGGGCAATCAGGGCTTTAATGGGCCCAAGATAATCTGGCTCTGAATTTGCAATATTCCAGATCTCTCCACTTCGGGAGCTCCAATCAAGCCAATCAGCTTTACAAGTGCAGCAGTGTCTTTACAGAAACTTGCATTCAGTTCCCTATTGGCAAAAGGTCACTTTTTATGCATACAGAGACTATATAATCAGCCACATATGCCTAGTATAGCTAGGAAGGCTCATTTCTAGTGTCTCATGTAGATGGGGCTGAATAACAGGTGGGGGAGCAGTCTTCAGGAGAGAGAGAAATAGTTAATCGGCAAAGCCATTAATAAAGAAACTACTGGATCATATTGAATTTACTAGCCATATTGATCCATATATATACACACATATATATGTATTTTGTCATCTGCATCTACATAACATTTGAATGTAACATGTGATTAGAAATATTACATATAAATTTAAAATAAGCAATTGCATTATCTGGCCCAGTGAGGTGAAAGTAATGGTAAGATAAACAAGTACTCTATTTGTAGCCAGTGTGCTTTAGATAAAATCCTTAGCATTGTATTATGACCTTTTAGCAATATTGTATAGTCACATAGAACAAGCAATTAGACCTTTTAGGAATTAGGATTTTATGTGTCTTGATGTATGGAACAACATGCAACATGGAACAACATGCAAAATCGTTATCTGTTTATTAAAATTAACAAGGAGAAAATTTATGCAGATAATTGGAAAACATGAAATATGTGAAGCTAAGTTCTTGACAGGCATGTTTTTAATGCTCAGGGCCTTTTTTTCTATACAGTCCTTTAACCAGCATATCATGAAGTTGCTTTAACATTCTAAGTCACATCTCATACTTTGACTTTCTAAGTAATCAGCTCAGAAACCTTCCTATTCCTTCCCTTTACTTGGTCGTTCCCTGCTGTTTTATCATATTAGATACCTAAAAAACATGTCTTTTAAAAAGGAGGCAGTAACAGTATAACTCATCTTTAAAAGAATTTATGAGTTGGGCCTGATTTGGCAATTGTAAATTATTTAAGCATCCAATATAAATGCAGTAGAAAACTTCTGACTTAGGACAGAGTTTTAAAGCGACCTTCTTTCCCCCTCTAGCTTGAATTGGTCAAGATAAGAACCTTGGATTTGAATGTTAATTAGTAGGAATAAGTCTTTTAAATCTCTACTTTGAAATAATTTAACATAAACAAAACTTAGTAAAATTTCTTTTAGCTTTGCTTTGTCTGATTAAGAGGGTATATATCTAAGTAGATCCCAAGACAGTATGAAATATCAAATGAACAAGCAGCACATGATTACAAGGAGAATCTAGTAAGCTTTCTTTAGAATTCAGGAGTGTTTAAAAATTAGAAACATTCAGAAACCATTACATCTGAATTCAGTATGAGGAATAAACAAGTATTGGTAATTTGGAAACGCGTGGAAATGAGAAAACTGGCCAGAGGGCATTGGAGCCCCGACAGTGAGGCAGAAGTCTGGAGAGGTCTTTATGACCTTGGCAAGAACAGAATACATCTTTATTTGCAGTCTCATTAAAAATCAAAACCAAACAAGATAATTTTTTCATGAAAGAAAATAATATATCAGGAACTATTGTAATTGACTGTAATGTAGCTTAATTACATTAAAGTAGTACATACTTAGGCTTTTGATGTTATTAAAATTATTGATTTTAAAATTATTGATTTTTGTTTTTTAAGTATACATGCATGTATTCTAATTGAGCATGCAAAAAAGAATCAAAAATTTTAGTGCACAACAGAAATGAAAAAAATTGAACTGTCCACAAATTTGCTACTTTGAAGCACAAACCACAGAAACATACAAACACACGACAAGATTCAGATAAGCAACAAGCCAAACACAGAAACATATGCAATAAGTGGCCAGAACAGATGACAAGATGTAATACTCAACTATGAAAAACATTATAAACTTTCAAAAGCAGATGAGCATTTAAGAAGCTTTGTACTTAGCAATTACTATAATTACTAATGATGTATTACTCCTATAGTAGTTGTTAGAATTTGAGAATAACTGGTGACCTGGAGAGGAATAGTTTTATTAAGCCAAGTTAGAAATCATAAATGTGCAGGGAAAGATAAGTTAGCTAGAACTTGCAAAGCTTATACACGTGGGGGAGGGGGAGAAGGGAGAAGTAGCCCATGTTGAGTCCTGACTGTCAAAGAAGCCAGAGCAGCCATCTTTGGAAGTCCACCGGCAGTACCATGTTGAGTTAAGCACATGAAGCAAACTGGAAGATGCAGGGAGAGGGAAGGGAGAAGAAGGTTGGAGATGGAGGATCGAACCAGGAGGGGAAAGGATAAAGTATCCAACTTGGAGCCCAGAACTAGAAGGGTGGGACCAGAAGTGGTGTGAGGATTGCGTCATATGATGGGCAGAAGTGGGGAGGGGACTGGCAGTGGCAGCCAAGATGGTGGCAGAGGTGAGGAAGGAGCAGAGTCAGGTTGGGTTGGAGTCAGAGAGGACGAGGAAGGAGCAGGAGATTCTAAGGAGGGGGCAGAAGGTGGGAGCAGAGAGGAGGTGTCAGTCATATTGGGATCTGAAAAGAAAGAAAATTCTGGGTATGGAGAAGGCTGGGAGGTTGAGGCTGGAACCTCAGCCAGCAGGATTTGGGAGATATGGGAGGATTCAACCAGATTGGGGTACACAGGAAGATAAAAAAAGGCTTGGATGTAGGACAGTTTGGACCACTTACTTTCATGGTGACAAAAGGTATGAAGGTCCCTAAGAATTTAAAATCCAGTGTGTCGCCCCATGGCCAATGACTCTGTTTGTCTAAGGGATAATGAGGAACAATCGAATTATAATAAAAATGATTTGTTGGGTTTTCAGCACCCTTTGGAGGCCAACTGGCTTAGGAGATTTAAGGGGGCAGGAGAGAGAGATAGAAAGATCAAGCATACCCTTTACCCCACCCCGCTCCGACAGTCGGGACGCGCGGTCCAGCCGGGCCTCACCCCGTGACCTAGGTAAGCTCTGTCCCTGCCCACCCCCAGAACCCCAGGTCAAATAATTCAGTTAGTGAAATTGAAAGATCTTAAGAGTTAAAACGACAAAGTGAAAATCCATGAGAAGCAACACTCAAGTAAACAAAATTCCCACTGAAGAAATTAATCCCATAATGTTAGACTCCAAGCCAGAACAAATCCACGGAAAAAGGCCAAGAAAGCCTGACCCAGGATAATGACTTTCAAAATATGATCATTACCATGTTCAATACTATGAAAGAGGAAATCAGGGAGCAATTACATAATCGAATCAATCGCTTTAAAGAGGAACACAACAGACATTTGGAGGAGTTGAGAAAAACAGTGCAAGAAACAAAAACTGGCATAGAGCAGTTAAAACAGACTCAAGCAGAGTTTAAAACTGAGCTAAAAGACAAGTTATCTTCAATCCAGAACGCCACAGAGAGTCTTATCAACAGAACTAACGAAGCAGAAAACAGAATTTCAGACCTGAAGATAAAGTGGGAGTACTAACCAGCTCAATGGAAGAGGTTGTTAAAGCCAAAAAGATGCTTGAGAGTAATATCCAGGAGATATGGGACACCCTGAAGAAGCCCAACATGCGTATTCATGGAATACCAGAGCAAGAATCTCAAAATGCCACCCCTGAGGAAATTTTTCAAACGATCATCAAGGAAAACTTTCCTTATCTAAAAAAAGAGAGGCCCATCCATATACAAGAGGCATTCCGCACCCCAAACAGATATGACCAAAACAGAAGCTTGCCACGGCAAATAAGTCAAAACACTTCACGTTCAAGATAAAGAACTGGTGCTGAGAGCTTCAAGGGAGAAAAAACAAGTCACTTTTAAAGGTAAACCTATTAAAATAACAAATGACTTCTCAGTCGAAACAGTAAAAGCAAGAAGAGCTTGGAGAGACATACTTCAAGTATTGAATGAGCAAATATGTCAACCCAGGCTGATTTACCCTGCAAAACTATCCGTCATGATCGAGGGAGAAAGAAAAATCTTCCAGCACAAAGACAACTTGAAGGGATACATGTCCACCAAACCAGGCCTTCAAAAAATGCTAGAAATGATACTCAAGCGTGAAGAAAAAAACAGGCATATCCAGGAGAACAGAAGGCAAGTATAACACCATTAAAAACGAAGCAATATACTTATAAAAGCTACTAAACATAATAAATGTCTGGAATCAAAAATAGTTTCTCCATTATAACACTAAATGTTAATGGAATTAATTCACTGATCAAGAGACACAGATTACAAACTTGGATTAAAAATCACAATCCATCAATCTGCTGCCTGCAGGAAACCCATCTCACCACAAAAGATAGGCACGCTCTAAAAATAAAAGGCCAGTCAACAATTCTACAAGCAAATGGAAGCAGAAAACAGGCAGGGGTAGCAATTATGCTTTCAGACAAAGTGGACTTCAAACCAAAGAAAATTATAAGAGACATGGATGGATACTACATTTTAATCACAGGTACAATTCACCAGGAAGACTTCACAATACTGAACATATATGCACCCAATACGGGCCCCTCCACATACATTAAGAAAACCCTACAGCATCTAAAGCAAGAAATCAACCCCCAAACGATAATTCTTGGGGACTTCAACACCGCCCTCTCAACATGGGATAGATCAACAGGTCAAAAGCTTAACAGAGACACTTTGGAACTTAATCAAAACCTTAAAGAAATGGGCCTTACAGATCTCTATCGAACTTTTCACCCACGCACCAAAGAATACACATTTTTCTCAGCAACACACAGAACTTTCTCCAAAATAGATCACATATTGGGCCACAAAATGAACCTACACATATACAAGAAAGTTGAAATTCTAACCTGTGCCCTATCAGACCACCACGGCCTAAAGCTGGACATCCACAACACATCAAACGAGAAAATACACTAACTCCTGGAAACTTAACACTATGATGCTGAATGAGAATTGGATTCAAGAAGAAATTAAAAAGGAAATTCAAGATTTCCTGAAAGTGAATGATAATGAGAACACAACTTATCAAAATCTCTGGGACACAATGAAAGCTGTTCTAAGATGTAAGTTCATAGCTCTTAATGCCTACATCAAAAAAATGGAAACAGGGGCTGGAGAGGTGGCTCAGGGGTTAAGCCTCTGCCTTGCAGGCAGAAGGTCCTGAGTTCGGATCCTAGACCCCACGTATAGATGCCAGATGGAAGCGGGGGCGGCCTGCGTTTCCGGGTCTGGTAGGGCAGAGCCTGTGAATCCCGGGGCAGAGTAAACAAGGAGGAGGCGGTCCATGGTGGTTCCCGAGTTCGTCCGTGGTTCTACACACACATATACGTATACATGCACATGCACACACACACATACACGTGCACAATTGAATAAATAGTAAAAAAAATTAAAAAAAAATGGAAACATCAGAAATAAACAACTTAACAATGCAGCTTAAAGCTTTAGAGAAACTAGAGCAATCTGATCCCAAAAGTAGTAGAAGAGAGGAGATTAGCAAAATAAGGGGAGAAATATCTGAAATCGAGATTAAGAAAACGATAGAAAAAAATCAACCAGTCAAAAAGCTGGTTCTTTGAAAAAATCAATAAGATTGATACACCCCTAGCTAAATTAACCAAAAGCAAGAGAGAGAAAACCCAAATTAACAAAATCAGAAATGAACATGGAGTTATCACTACTGATACCCAAGAAATCCAGAGAATTATAACATCATATTTCAAAAACTTATACTCCGTGAAGCTTGACAACACAAAAGAGGTTGATGAATTTTAAGTAAACACAACTTACCTAAATTGAATCAGGAAGTTGTGAATTATTTAAATAGTCCTATAACATATAAGAAAATTGAGGAAGTAATCTCGAATCTTCCCACCAAAAAATGTCCTGGACCAGATGGATTCAGCACAGAGTTCTACCAGACATTTAAGGAGTTAATAATACCAATACTCCTTAAACTGTTCCATCAAATAGCAAAGGAAGGAACACTACCAAATTCCTTCTATGAAGCTAATATCGTTTTAATCCCAAAACCTAATAAAGACTCACTTAAAAAAGGAAACTATAGGCCGATCTCTCTGATGAACACAGATGCAAAGATTCTCAAAAAAGTTTTAGCAACTCCGATTCAAAAACATATTAAAAAGATTATTCACGGGGACCAAGTAGGCTTCATCCCCCGCACACAAGGTTGGTTCAACATACACAAATCAATAAATGTAATTTATCATGTAAACTAGTCCAAAGTCCAAGACCACATGATACTTTCGATAGATGCAGAAAAAGCTTTTGACAAGATCCAACAGCCTTTTATGATCAAAACACAAGAGACGGTAGGATGGAAGGAACCTTTATCAATATAATAAAAGCTGTATACAACAAGCCCACAGCAAGGATTATGCTCAATGGGGAACAATTGGAAGCATTCCCACTTCGATCAGGAACTAGACAAGGCTGTCCACTCTCACCACTTCTATTCAATATTGTACTTGAAGTCTTAGCTGAAGCCATAAGACAAGAAAGGGACATAAGAGAGATTCAAATCGGTAAGGAAGAGGTCAAACTATCCCTATTTGCAGATGACATGATCTCATACCTGAGTGATCCCAAAAACTCCACCAGGAAGCTCTTGGAACTAATTGAGAAGTTCAGCAGGGTGGCAGGATACAAAATAAATGTGCAAAAATCAGAGGCCTTCCTATATGCCCAGAATGAAAGAAGTGAAAAAGCCTTGAGAGAAACCATCCCATTCACTATAGCCCCTAAAAAAATGAAATACCTTGGTATAAACCTAACCAAGGAGGTAAAAGACCTTTACAATGAAAACTTTAAAACCCTAAAGAAAGAAATTGCAGAAGACACCAGAAGGTGGAAAGACCTCCCATGTTCCTGGATTGGCAGAATCAACATCTAAAAAATGACCATCCTACCAAAGGCAATATACAAATTCAATTCTATACCAATTAAAATCCCAAAGCAATTCTTTAAGGAAGTTGACCAAATAATCTCAAAATTCATATGGAGGCACAAAAGACCCAGGATAGCAAAGACAATCCTGAGTAACAAAAACACAGCGGGAGGTATTACCATACTGAACCTTAGTCTATACTACAAATCCATAGTTATAAAAATGGTACTGGCTCCAAAATAGACACACAGATCAATGGATAAGGGTTGAAGACCCAGATATAAGCCCACAAAATTACAGCCATTTGGTCTTTGACAAAGGGACCCAAAGAATCCAATGGAAAACGAACAGCATCTTCAACAAATGGTGCTGGCAAAACTGGATCTCCACATGCAGAATATTAAAGCTGGACCCGTACTTGTCACCATGTACAAGATTTAATTCCAAATGGATCAAGGACCTTGATATAAGGCCAGCGACTATAAAATCCATAGTTGAAAGGATAGGGAACTCCCTCGAGCTGATTGGGTAGGCCAACATTTCCTAAACAGACATCCAATGGCACAGTCACTGCTACCAACTCTCAGCAGTTGGGATCTTGTGAAATTAAAGAGCTTCTGTTCAGATACAGAGATTGTCACACGAGCTCAAAGGCAACCCACAGAATGGGAGAAAATCTTCACTAACCACATATCTGATGGAACTCTGCTGTACAGAGTGCACAAAAACTTAGAAAACTAAACATCAAGGAAACCAATGGCCCAATTAAAAAATGGGCCCTGGAACTTAAAAGAAACTTTACCAGGGATGAAATTAAAATGTCTAACAAATATCTTAAAAAATGCTCCACTTCTTTAGCCATCAGGGAAATGCAAATCAAAACTTCCCTGAGATATTATCTCACCCCGGTCAGGATGGCAAAAATCCACAATACAAACAACAACAAATGCTGGAGAGGATGTGGAGAGAGGGGAACTCTCCTACATTGGTGGTGGGAGTGCAGGCTCATACAGCCACTCTGGCGAGCCGTCTGGAGATTCTTAAAGAAATTAAAGATTGAAATGCCATATGACCCTGCGATTCCACTTTTGGGTATAACCCCCCATACAGCAGAGGTTCACCTCGATAGCACAAGCACGACCATGTTCATAGCAGCACTGTTTACAATAGCAACGACATGGAATCAACCCAAATGTCCAACAGTTGACGAGTGGATAAGGAAACGGTGGTACATCTATACAATGGAGTACTACTCAGCCATCAAAAATGATGAATTACTGGAATTTGCTGGGAAATGGATGTCATTAGAAACAATTATATTAAGTGAAGTATCCCAGACCCAGAAAATTAAGCGCTGTATGTACTTCCTAATAGGTGGCTCCTAATGCCAAACCCACCCAGCCCATCTTGAGACACTCATAGGTAAATCTATGTATTACCTACAATAATTGCAAGGATTATGAACAGGAGGGATGGGGTTGGAGGGCCACACCAGAAACAAGGAGAGAAGTGACCATGTTACAGTAGAGTAAATAGGCCTCCATCAAGGACTGCAAGAAAGTAATGTGACACCTAGTTAAGTTCACAATTCATTCCTGATCATTTACAACTAAGGGGGTATGAACTCACCAGAAGGGGAGGGCATATAGTCTGGCAGATTAAAAAGTAACCATTTTGCAAATGGGTGATTGACCCCTCCCATTGCCTAATGCCATATGACCCTGCGATTCCACTTTTGGGTATAAGTATTACATCTACCCTTGAATGTGCTGTTATATAAGACTCCAGTTAACAGCTTTCTGTCTCTGGCCAGGGGGTGACATACAGTGCCCATCACGATGGAGTGAAGGGCATTACAGGAGCAACAAAACTGCAAAAGAAAATCAACGAACCACAATCCAGAACTTCAGAGACTCTATATCAACCACCTAGAACTAGGCCAGACTAATCTCTCCCCATCTTGAAGCTCAGGGACATTTGTGGAAGAGGGGGCGGTAAGAGTGTAAGAGCAAAAGGATGGGAGGAGCAATGATTTGCAAGATACTCCACACAAGTTAGGGCCGAAGCAATCATAATTGGACATTGCATGCCCGGCGCAATGTCCAACACACTATTGTCCTCACAAAGTCTAGCATCTGCTAAAGGCACCAAGATCCTTGGAGACAAGGGATTGACAGCCACAGTAGTGTTCCTATGCTTAAGGGGAACACAGGAAAGGGTTCAGGGAAATGCCACTGGGTCCTTGTACGTCATCGGAGAGGAGGGCCCAGAGGAGAGTCAGGCATGCACAAGAAAGGACTCTGGGAATCGGGGCGGGAGGCATGGGGGGATGGGGTAGGAGGAGTGAGGGGAGGGGAGCAGAGGGTGAAGGAGGAGGAGGAGGGAGGGAGGGAACTGGTGTACCTATTAAGTTTGTATGAGCTGAAATAATAATAAAAAATGTATTATAAAAAAAAAGAAAGATCAAGCTTAAAGTGGGAGGTACCCATTTCAGAAGAAGTGGAGTGGAAATGAGCAAAAGGTTAAAGACAGAGAAAAAAATAATAATAAAAAATGCTCATAAGAGACCCTGGATTTGTCAGTAGTGAACAGTTGTTGGTTTTATACCCTCAGGGGTGCTAGATGGCCTGAGAAGGCAGGGTGTGGAGGTGACAGCTGGGACTTTTGTCCAGCCCAGGAAGTGTTGCCCTTAACCCTGCTAGCACTAAGGGTCAGGTAAGCCTGGGCTTCTGCAAGTGCCAACTGACTGTTAGGGGCAGTGACCATCAGTCAGAAGCTATGTCCTAAGTATGGGGGATGGGAATTCTATCAATACCAATCTGATTTTTTTTTTCCTAGTTGTCTAGGAGTTGCTGAGAGAATGCTGAGCTTCATGAAGTGATCATGGATGTACCTGTTCATCCTTTTAGTTTTGTCAGCATTTGGTTCATGTATTTCAAGGCCATTACTAGACTCACAACATTCAGAATCATCATGTTTTCTGTCATTATTTGCATTTTGAATTTTCCTTATCATTGAAAGATATTCCCACTAATCTCTATAATCTCCTTTGTCATGAAGTCTGTTTTCTTTCATGAATGATCTCATCAGCTTTTTATGAATAATGTCTCTGTGAATAATGTCTCCAAAGGTAGATGGAACAAGAGTAGGAGACCGCTGTGGGGGGGTCAGGCTCCCATTTTTTAAAATTTCTTCCACTCATACAATGTTGATAAGTACCCCATTCCCCTCCCTCCCTCCACCCCTCCCTGGACCCCCTTGCTCTCTCCCCCTTTTTCCTTTCCTTTCCCCCTCCCTCCCTTTTTTCCAGTGTTCCCCCCCCCCCCAATTCCTGGAGCATCCTTTACTATGCATGTCAAACTTCCCTCTGGATCCTCCTCTTTGATGAGAGGAACTCTTTTTTGTGTTCCACTTTAGTATAGGAACACTACTGTGGCTGTTAATCCCTTAATTCTAAGGGTTGTAGTGCCTGTGATCCATGCTAGACTTTGGGGGTTCAATGATATGTTGGTCATTGCGCAGATCATGCAAAGTCCTATTACGATTACTTCGACCCTAACTGGTATGGAGTATTTTGCTTATCATTGCTCCTCCCCATCTTTAGGCTCTTACAATCTTTTTTTTTTTTTTTTTATTTCAGCTCATACAAACTTATTAGGTACACCAGTTCCCTCCCTCCTTCCTCCTCCCCCCGTACTCCCTGCTCCCCCTCCCCACCCCTCTCCCTCCCCATCCCCCAGTGCCTCCCACCCTAATTCCCAGAGAGTCCTTTCTTGTGCATGTCTGATTTTCCTCTGGGTCCTCCTCTCCGATGACGTACAAGGACCCAGTGGCCTTTCCCGAACCCTTTCCCGTGTTCCCCTTAGGTATAGGAACACTGCTGTGGCTGCCAATCCTTTGCCTCCAAGGATCTTGGTGCCTTTAGCAGATGCTAGACTTTGTGAGGTCAACAGTGTGTTGGACAATGCGCAGGGCATGCAAAGTCCAATTATGATTGCTTCAGCCCTAACTAGTATAGAGTATCTTACATATCATTGCTCCTCCCATCCTTATGCTCTTACACTCTTACCGCCCCCTCTTCCGCAAATTTCCCTGAGCTTCAAGATGGGGAGAGACTAAGCTGGCCTAGTTCTAGGTGGTTGATATAGAGTCTCTGAAGTTCTGGATTGTGGTTTGTTGATTTTCTTTTGCAGTTTTGCTGCTCCTGCAATGCCCTTCACTCCATCCTGGTGGGCATTGTATGTTACCCCCTGGCCAGAGACAAAAAGCTGTTAGAGTCTTGTGATAAAAGCACATTCAAAGGTAGATGTAATAAAAGTGGGAAATCACAGTGAGGGAGGGGTCTATCACCCATATGCAAAATTGTTACTTTTTATCTGCCAGACTATATGCCCTCCTCTTCTGGTGAGATCACTCCCCCTCAGTAGTAAATGATCAGGAACAAAAGTCTGTGAACTTAATCAGATGTCTCATTACTTATTTGGGTCCTTGGTGGAGGCCTATTTTCCCTGCTGTAACATGGTCCCTTCTCTCCTTCTTTCTGGTGTGGCGCTCCTACCCCATCCCTCCTGTTCATAATCCTTGGAATTACTGTCTCTAGGTGGACTGGGTGGGTTTGGTACTAGGAGCCACATATTAGGGAGTACATATGGCACTTAATTTTCTGGGTCTGGGATACTTCACTTAATATAATTGTTTCTAATGACATCCATTTCCCGGCAAATTCCAGTAATTCATCATTTTTGATGGCTGAGTAGTACTCCATTGTATAGATGTACCACAGCTTCCTTATCCACTCGTCAACTGTTGGACATTTGGGCTGATTCCATGACTTTGCTATTGTAAACAGTGCTGCTATGAACATGGTCGTGCTTGTGCTATCAAGGTGAACCTCTGCTGTATGGGGGGTTATTCCCAAATGTGGAATCGCAGGGTCATATGGCATTTCAATCTTTAATTTCTTTAAGAATCTCCAGACGGCTCGCCAGAGTGGCTGTATGAGCCTGCATTCCCACCAGCAATGTAGGAGAGTTCCCCTCTCTCCACATCCTCTCCAGCATTTGTCGTTGTTAGTATTGTGGATTTTTGCCATCCTGACCGGAGTGAGATGATATCTCAGGGAAGTTTTGATTTGCATTTCCCTGATGGCTAAAGAAGTGGAGCATTTTTTAAGATATTTGTTAGACATTTTAATTTCATCCCTGGTAAAGTTTCTTTTAAGTTCCAGGGCCCATTTTTTAATTGGGCCATTGGTTTCCTTGGTGTTTAGTTTTCTAAGTTCTTTGTGCACTCTGGACAATAGAGCTCTATCAGATATGTGGTTAGTGAAGATTTTCTCCCATTCTGTGGGTTGCCTTTGAGCTCGCATTACAATCTCTTTATCTGAACAGAAGCTCTTTAATTTCACAAGATCCCAACTGTTGAGAGTTGGTAGCAGTGACTGTGCCATTGGATGTCTGTTTAGGAACTGTTGGCCTAGCCCAATCAGCTTGAGGGAGTTCCCTATCCTTTCAACTATGGTTTTTAAAGTCTCTGGCCTGATATCAAGGTCCTTGATCTATTTGGAATTAAGTCTTGTACATGGTGACAAGTACGGGTCCAGCTTTAATCTTCTGCATGTGGAGATCCAGTTTTGCCAGCACCATTTGTTGAAGATGCTGTTCTTTTTCCACTGGATTCTTTGGGCCCCTTTGTCAAAGACCAAATGGCTGTAACTTTGTGGGCTTATATCTGGGTCTTCAATCCTTATCCATTGATCTGTGTGTCTATTTTGGAGCCAGTACCATTTTTATAACTATGGATTTGTAGTATAGACTAAGGTTTGGTATGGTTATACCTCCAGCTGTGTTTTTGTTACTCAGGATTGTTTTTGCTATCCTGGGTCTTTTGTGCCTCCATATGAACTTTGAGATTGTTTGGTCAACTTCTTTGAAGAATTGCTTTGGGATTTTGATTGGTATAGCATTGAATCTGTATATTGCCTTTGGTAGGATGGTCATTTTCACGATGTTGATTCTGCCAATCCAGGAACAAGGGAGGTCTTTCCACCTTCTGGTGTCTTCTGCTATTTCTTTCTTTAGGGTTTTAAAGTTTTCATTGTAAAGGTCTTTTACCTCCTTAGTTAGGTTTATACCAAGGTATTTCATTTTTTTAGGGGCTATAATAAATGGTATTGTTTCTCTCAAGGCTTTTTCACTTCTTTCATTCTGGGTATATAGGAAGGCCTCTGATTTTTGCACATTTATTTTGTATCCTGCCACCCTGCTGAACTTCTCGATTAGTTCCAGGAGCTTCCTGGTGGAGTTTTTGGGATAACTCAGGTATAAGATCATGTCATCTGCAAATAGGGATAGCTTGACTTCTTCCTTGCCGATTTGAATCCCTCGTATGTCCCTTTCTTGTCTTATGGCTTCAGCTAAGACTTCAAGTACAATATTGAATAGAAGTGGTGAGAGTGGACAGCCTTGTCTAGTTCCTGATCGAAGTGGGAATGCTTCCAATTGTTCCCCATTGAGCATAATCCTTGCTGTGGGCTTGTTGTATATAGCTTTTATTATATTGATAAAGGTTCCTTCCATTCCTACTGTCTCTAGCGTTTTGATCATAAAAGGCTGTTGGATCTTGTCAAAAGCTTTTTCTGCATCTATCGAGAGTATCATGTGGTCTTGGACTTTGGACTGGTTTATATAATGAATTACATTTATTGATTTGCGTATGTTGAACCAACCTTGTGTGCCGGGGATGAAGCCTACTTGTTCCCTGTGAATGATCTTTTAATATGTTTTTGAATCCGATTTGCTAAGACTTTGTTGAGAATCTTTGCATCTGTGTTCATCAGAGAGATCGGCCTATAGTTTTCTTTTTTAAGCGAATCTTTATTAGGTTTTGGGATTAAAACGATATTAGCTTCATAGAAGGAATTTGGTAGTGTTCCTTCCTTTGCTATTTGATGGAACAGTTTAAGGAGTATTGGTGTTATTAACTCCTTAAATGTCTAGTAGAACTCTGTGCTGAATCCATCTGGTCCAGGACATTTTTTGGTGGGAAGATTCGAGATTACTTCCTCAATTTCCTTATATGTTATAGGACTATTTAAATAATTCACAACTTCCTGATTCAATTTAGGTAAGTTGTGTTTATTTAGAAATTCATCCATCTCTTTTGTGTTGTCAAACTTCACTGAGTATAAGTTTTTGAAATATGATGTTATAATTCTCTGGATTTCTTGGGTATCAGTAGTGATAGCTCCATGTTCATTTCTAATTTTGTTAATTTGGGTTTTCTCTCTTTTGCTTTTGGTTAGTTTAGCTAGGGGTGTATCAATCTTATTGATTTTTTCAAAGAACCAGCTTTTTGACTGGTTGATTTTTTTCTATCGTTTTCTTAATCTCGATTTCAGATATTTCTCCCCTTATTTTGCTAATCTCCTCTCTTCTACTACTTTTGGGATCAGATTGCTCTAGCTTCTCTAAACCTTTAAGCTGCATTGTTAAGTTGTTTATCTCTGATGTTTCCATTTTTTTGACGTAGGCATTAAGAGCTATGAACTTACCTCTTAGAACAGCTTTCATTGTGTCCCAGAGATTTTGGTAAGTTGTATTTTCGTTATCATTCACTTTCAGGAAATCTTGAATTTCCTTTTTAATTTCTTCCTGAATCCAGTGCTCATTCAGCATCATAGTGTTAAGTTTCCAGGAGTTAGTGTATTTTCTCTTGTTTGATGTGTTGTGGACGTCCAGCTTTAGGCCGTGATGGTCTGATAGGGCACAGGTTAGAATTTCAACTTTCTTGTATATGTGTAGGTTCATTTTGTGGCCCAATATGTGATCTATTTTGGAGAAAGTTCCGTGTGCTGCTGAGAAAAATGTGTATTCTTTGGTGCGTGGGTGAAAAGTTCGATAGAGATCTGTAAGGTCCATTTCTTTCAGGGTTTGATTAAGTTCCAAAGTGTCTCTGTTAAGCTTTTGACCTGTTGATCTATCCCATGTTGAGAGGGCGGTATTGAAGTCCCCAAGAATTATCGTTTGGGGATTGATTTCTTGCTTTAGACGCTGTAGGGTTTTCTTAATGAATGTGGAGGGGCCTGTATTGGGTGCATATATATTCAGTATTGTGAAGTCTTCCTGGTGAATTGTACCTGTGACTAAATGTAGTATCCATCCGTGTCCCTTATAATTTTCTTTGGTTTGAAATCCACTTTGTCTGATAGCATAATGGCTACCCCTGCCTGTTTTCTGCTTCCATTTGCTTGTAGAATTGTTGACCAGCCTTTTATTTTTAGAGCGTGCCTATCTTTTGTGGTGAGATGGGTTTCCTGCAGGCAGCAGATTGATGGATTGTGATTTTTAATCCAAGTTTGTAATCTGTGTCTCTTGATCGGTGAATTAATTCCGTTAACATTTAGTGTTATAATGGAGAAACTATTGTTAATTCCAGACATTTATTATGTTTAGTAGCTTTTATAAGTATATTGCTTCGTTTTTAATGATGTTATACTTGCCTTCTGTTCTCCTGGATATGCCTGTTTTTTTCTTCACGCTTGAGTATCATTTCTAGCATTTTTTGAAGGCCTGGTTTGGTGGCCATGTATCCCTTAAAGTTGTCTTTGTGCTGGAAAATTTTTCTTTCTCCCTCGATCATGACTGATAGTTTTGCAGGGTAAATCAGCCTGGGTTGACATTTTTGCTCATTCAGTACTTGAAGTATGTCTCTCCAAGCTCTTCTTGCTTTTACTGTTTCGACTGAGAAGTCATTTGTTATTTTAATAGGTTTGCCTTTAAAAGTGACTTGTTTTTTCTCCCTTGAAGCTCTCAGCACCAGTTCTTTATCTTGAATGTGGAGTGTTTCAACTATTATTTGCTGTGGCGTGCTTCTATTTTGGTCGTATCTGTTTGGGGTGCGGAATGCCTCTTGTATATGGATGGGCCTCTCTTTTTTTAGATGAGGAAAGTTTTCCTTGATGATCGTTTGAAAAATTTCCTCAGGGGTGGTATTTTGAGATTCTTGCTCTGGTATTCCATGAATACGCATGTTAGGCTTTTTCAGGGTGTCCCATATCTCTTGGATATTTCTTTCAAGTATCTTTTTGGCTTTAACAACCTCTTCCATTGAGCTGGTTAGTACTCCCACTTTATCTTCAAGGTCTGAAATTCTGTTTTCTGCTTCGTTAGTTCTGTTGATAAGACTCTCTGTGGCGTTCTGGGTTGAAGATAACTTGTCTTTTAGCTCAGTTTTAAACTCTGCTTGAGTTTGTTTTAACTGCTCTATGCCACTTTTTGTTTCTTGCACTGTTTTTCTGAACTCCTCCAGATGTCTGTTGTGTTCCTCTTCAAAGCGATTGATTCGATTATGTAATTCCTCCCTGATTTCCTCTTTCATAGTATTGAACATGGTAATGATCATATTTTGAAAGTCTTTATCCTGGGTGGGGCTTTCTTGGCCTTTTTCCGTGGGTTTGTTCTTGTTGGAGTCTAACATTATGGGATTAATTTCTTCAATGGGAAATTTGTTTACTTGATTGTTGCTTCTCATGGATTTGCACTTTGACTTTGGCATTGTCATTTTAACTCTTAAGATCTCTCAATTTCACTAAACTGAATTATTTGGCCTGGGGTACTGGTGGGCAGGGCGGACGGAGACTTACCTAGGTCTTGGGGTGAGGCCTGGCTGGACCGCGCACGCGCGTCCCGACCGGTGGAGCGGGGTGAGGTGCAAAAGGGGGGATGGGGGCGACGGCGTGGAGCTATTTAACCCGTAGGGCAGCTGGGGCGGGGCCCGGGCGCTGGGGGAGGTCCTCCTCGTCCCTCGGCCCCGTGCGCGGCTCCGGCTGGATGGTGGGAGTCAGAGCCGGGTCCCTGTGGGCCGAACTGGGGTCCTGGTGGGCGGTGCGCGGGGGGCGGGGGTACTCACCAGCTAGGGCGCGGGGTTGAGGCCTGGCTGGACCGTGCGCGCGTCCCTACCAGCGGAGCGGGATGAGGTGCAGAAGGGGGGATGGGGGCGACGGCGTGGAGCTATTTAACCCGAGGGCAGCTGGGGCGGGGCAGGTCCTCCTCGTCCCTCTGCCCCGTGCGCGGCTCCGGCTGGATGGTGGGAGTCAGAGCCGGGTCCCTGTGGGCCGAACTGGGGTCCTGGTGGGCGGTGCGCGCGAGGGGGGTGGTACTCACCCGCTAGGGCGCGGGGTTGAGGCCCGGCTGGACCGCGCGCGCGCGTCCCGACCGGCGGAGCGGGGTGAGGTGCAGAAGGGGGCTAGGCTCTTACAATCTGACTGCTCCCTCTTCCACAAATTTCCCTGAGCTTTAGGATAGGGAGAGATTAGGCTGGCCTGATTCCAGGTGGTTGATGTACAGTCTCTGATTTTCAGAATTATGGTTCATTGATTTTTTTTTCAGTTTTGCTGCTCTTGCACTGCCCTTGGCTCCATCCTGATGGGTATTGGATATCAGCCCCTGGCCAGAGATAAAATGCTGTTAAAATAGAGTCTTATTATAAGAGTAGATTCAAAAGTAGATGGAATAAGAGTAGGAGACCGCTATGTGTGTGGGGGGGTCAGGCTCCCATTTGCAAGATGGTTACCTTCTATCTGCCAGACTCTATGCTCTCCCTTTCTGGTGAGATCATACCCCATCAGACGCAAGTGACCAGTAAGGAAAGTCTCGAGCCCAACCAGATGTCTCATTACTTACTTGCAGTCCTTGATGGTGGCCTATTTTCTCTGTTATAGCATGATCTTCTCTTTGTTGCCCTCCTTCCCCTTCCATCCCTGCTTATAATCTTTGCAATTACTGTAGGTATTACAGAGTTTATCTTTGAGTGTGTCACTAAGTGGGTTTGGTACTAGGATTCACATATTAGGGAGTACATATGGTGCTTAATTTTCAGTGTCTGGGATAGTTCACTCAGTATAATTTTTTCTAATTCCATCCATTTCCTGGCATATTTCATTAATTCATCATTTTTGATGGCTGAGTAGTATTCCATTATATAAATGTAACACATTTTCCTTATCTACTCATCAACTGTTGGGCATATAGGTTGATTCCATGACTTTGCTATTATAAACAGTGCTGCTATGAACATGGTCATGCTTGTGCTATCGAGGTGAATTTTTGTTGTATGGGGGATTATTCCCAAAAGTGGAATAGCAGGGTCATATGGCATTTCAATCTTTAACTTTTTAAAGAATCTCTAGACCGCTCGCCAGAGTAGTTGTATAAGCCTGCATTCCCACCAGCAATGTAGGAGAGTTCCCTTCTTGCCACATTCCCTCCAGCATTTGTTGTTGTTTGTATTGTGGATTTTTGCCATCCTGACCGGTGTGAGATGATATCTCAGGGAGGTTTTGATTTGCATTTCCCTGATGGCTAAGGATGTGGAGCATTTTTTAAGATATTTGTTAGACATTTCAATTTCTTCCCTGGTAAAATTTCTTTTAAAATCTAAGTCCCACTTTTTAATTGGGCCATTTGTTTCCTTGGTGTTTAGCTTTCTAAGTTCTTTGTGAACTCTGGATAATAGAGCTCTATCAGATATGTGGTTAGTGAAGATTTTCTCCCATTCTGTGGGTTGCCTTTGTGCTCAAGTTACAATTTCTTTATCTGAACAGAAGCTCTTTAATTTCATAAGATCCCATCTGTTGAGCGTTGGTTGTATAGACTGTGCTATTGGATATCTGATTAGGAACTGTTGGCTTAGTCCAATCAGCTCAAGGGAGTTCCCTACCCTTTCAACTAAGGTTTTTATAGTCTTTGGCCTTATATTGAGGTCCTTGATCCATTTGGAATTAAGTCTTGTACATGGTGACAAGTATGGGTCTAGTTTTAATCTTCTGCATGTGGACATCCACTTTGCCAGCACCATTTGTTGAAGATGCTGTTCTTTTTCAATTGGATTTTTTTGGGCCCCTTTGTCAAAGATCAAATGGCTGTAATTGTGTGGGCTTATATCTGGGTCTTCAACCCTTATCCACTGATCTATGTATCTATTTGGAGCCAGTACCAGGCTGTTTTTATAACTATGGATTTGTAGTATAGACTAAGGTTTGGTATGGTGATACCTCCAGCAGTGTTTTTGTTACTCAGGATTTCTTTTGTTATCCTGGGTCTTTTGTACCTCCATATGAATTCTGAGATTGTTTGATCAATCTCTTTAAAGAATTGCTCTGGGATTTTGATTGGTATAGCATTGAATCTGTATATTGCCTTTGGTAGAATGGTCATGTTTACAATGTTGATTCTGCTAATCCAGGAACATGGGAGGTATTTCCACCTTCTGGTGTCTTCTGCAATTTCTTTAGGGTTTTAAAGTTTTCATTGTAAAGGTCTCTTACTTCCTTGGTTAGGTTTATATCAAGTTATTTCATTTTTTTAGGGGCTATAGTAAATGGGTTTGTTTCTCTCAGGGCTTTTTCACTTCTTTCATTATGGGCATATAAGAGGTCCACTGATTTTTGTAGGTTTATTTTGTATCCTGCCACCCTGCTGAATTCCTGTATTAGTTCCAGGAGCTTCCTGGTGGAGTTTTTAGGATCACTCAGGTATATGATCATGTCATCTGCAAATAGAGATAATTTGACTTCTTCCTTGCTGATTTGAATCCCTTTTATCTGCCTTTCTTGTCTTATGGCTTCAGTTAAGACTTCAAGTATTGAATAGAAGTGGTGAGAGTGAACAGCATTGTCTAGTTCCTGATCGAAGCAGGAATGCTTCAAGTTTTTCCCCATTGAGTATAATCCTTGCTGTTCTTTTGTTGTATACAGCTTTTATTATATTGATAAAGGTTCTTTCCATTCCAACTGTCTCTAGGGTTTTGATCATAAAGTGCTGTTGGATCTTGTCAAAAGCTTTTTCTGCATGAGAGTATCATGTGGTCTTGAATTTTGGACTGGTTTATGTGGTTGAATTACATTTATTGATTTGCGTATGTTGAACCAACCTTGAGTGCCGGGGATAAAGCCTTCTTGATCCCCGTGAATGATCTTTTTGATACATTTTTGAATCCAATTTGCTAAGACTTTGTTGAGAATCTTATAGATTGGCTTACAGTTCTTTTTTTAAGTGTATCTTTATTAGGTTTTGGGATTAAGACAATATTAGCTTCATAGAAAGAATTTGGTAGTAAAAAAAAAAAGAATTTGGTAGTGTTCCTTCCTTTGCTATTTGATGGAACAGTTTAAGGAGTATTGGTGTTATTAGCTCCTTAAATGTCTTGTAGAATTCTGTGCTGAATCCATCTGGTGCAGGACATATTTTGGTGGGAAGATTTGAAATTACTTCATTGATTTCCTCATATGTTATAGAACTATTGAAATAATTCACAACTTCCTGATTCAATTTAGATAGGTTGTGTTTACTTAGAAATTCTTCCATCTCTTTTGTGTTATCAAACTTCACAGAGTACAAGTTTTTGAAATATAACATTATAATACTCTGAATTTCTTGGGTATCAGTAATGATAACTCCATTTTCATTTCTAATTTTGTTAATTTGGGTTTTCTCTCTCTTACTTTTGGTTAATTTAGCTAGAGGGTGTATCAATCTTATTGATTTTTTCAAAGAACCAGCCTTTTGACTGGTTGAGTCTCTGTATCATTTTCCTAATCTCAATTTCAAATATTTCTCCCCTTATTTTGCTAATCTCCTCTCTTCTATTGCTTTTGGGATCAGATTGCTCTAGTATCTTTAAAGCTTTAACCTGTATTGTTAAGTTATTTATTTGTGATGTTTCTATTTTTTTGATGTAGGCATTAAGAGTTATGAACTTACCTCTTAGGATAGCTTTCATTGTGTCCCAGAGATTTTGATAAGTTGTGTTCTCATTATCATTCACTTTCAGGAAATCTTGAATTTCCTTTTTAATTTCTTCCTGAATCCAATTCTCATTCAGCATCATAGTGTTAAGTTTCCAAGAGTTAGTATTTTCTGTTGTTTGTTGTGTTGTGGATGTCAAGCTTTAGACTATGGTCGTCTGATAGGGTACAGGCTAGAATTTCAACTTTCCTGTATATGTAGAGATTCGCTTTGTGGCCCAACATGTGATCTATTTTGGAGAAAGTTCTGTGTGCTGATGAGAAAAATGTGTATTCTTTGGTACATGGATAGAGATCTGTAAGGTTCATTTTATTAAGGGTTTGATTAAGTTCCAATGTGTCTCTGTTAAGTTTTTGGCCTGTTGATCTATCCCATGTTGAGAGGATGGTGTTGAAATCCCCAAGAATTATCACTTTGGGGTTGATTTTTACTTTAGACATTATAGGGTTTGCTTAATGAATGTGGAGATGCCGTTATTAGGTGCATATATGTTCAATATTGTGAAGTCTTTCTGGTGAATTGTACTTGTGACTAAAATGTAGTATCCATCTCTGTCTCTTATGATTTTTTTTTTGATTTGAAGTCCACTTTGTCTGATAGCATCATGGCTACCCCTGCCTGTTTTCTGGTTCCATTAGCTTGCTTCCATTTTTGACAAGCCTTTTTTTCTAGAATATGCCTATCTTTTGTGATGAGATGAGTTTCTTGCAGGCAGCAGATTGATGGGTTGTGGTTTTTAATCCAAGTTTGTAATCTGTGTCTTTTGATCAGTGAGTTATGTAATGAGCATGTAATGTTATAATGGAGAAATTATTTTTAATTCTGGACATTTTTTATGTTTAGTGGCTTTTGTAAGTGTATTGTTTGGGTTTTTTAATTTTTGTGGTATTATACTTCCCTTTTGTCCTCCTGGATATGCTTGTTTTTTTCTTCAAGCTTGAGTATCATTGGTAGCTTTTTTTGAAGGCCTGGTTTGGTAGACATGTAAGTCTTCAGGTTGTCTTTGTGCTGGAAAGCTTTTCTTTCTCCCTCGATCATGACAGATAGTTTTGCTGGGTATATTAGCCTGGGTTGACATTTTTGCTCATTTTATACTTGAAGTATGTCTCTCCAATCTCTTTTTGCTTTTACTGTTTCCATTGAGAAGTCATTTGTTATTTTCATAGGTTTACCTTTAAAAATGACTTGTTTTTTTTTTCTCTTGAAGCTCTTAGCACCTTTTCTTTGTCTTGAATGTGGAGTGTTTTGACTGTTATTTGCCGTGGGGAGTTTCTATTTTGGTCATATCTGTTTGGGGTGCCGAATGCCTCTTGTATTTTGATGGGCCTCTTATTTTTTAGATGAGGGAAGTTTTTCTTTATGATAATTTGGAAAAAGGAAAAAGAAAAAGAAAACTTTCCTCAGGTGTGGTATTTTAGGGTTCTTGCTCTGGTATTCCATAAATGCACATGTTAGCCTTCTTCAGGGTGTCCCATATCTGTTGAATGTTCCTCTCAAGTATCTGTTTGGCTTTAACAACCTCTTTCATCGAGCTGGTTAATTCTTCCACTTTATCTTCAACATCTGAAATTCTATTTTCTGCTTCGTTAGTTCTGCTGATAAGACTCAGTTCTGGGTTGAAGATAACTTGTCTTTTAGTTCAATTTTAAACTCTGCTGAGACTGTTTTAACTGCTCTATGCCTATTTTTGTTTCTTGCACTGTTGTTCTCAACTCCTCCAAGTGCCTGTTGTGTTCTTGTTCAAAGTGGTTGATGCAGTTGTTTAACTCCTCCTGGATTTCCTCTTTCACAGTATTGATCATCATAATGATCATGCTTTGAAAGTTGTTATCTTGGGTCTGGCTTTCTTGGCTATTTTCTGTGAATTTGTTCTGTGGAATCCATCATTATGGGGTTAATTCTTTCCGTGGGAGATTTGTCTTCTTGGGTTTTGTTTCTCATGGATCTGTGCTTTGACTTGGGCATTGTTGTTTTGTCTCTTAAGACCTTTCAGTTTCTGTGTGTTTTTGATTGAACTGATTTAGTTGGTATTACTACTCTCAGGCAGTTATTACTAGTGTTTACCTTGGAGTTGGGTACATTTGTCTGTTGTTATTGTTATTTCCTAGATGAGGCTATTAGATTGTTAGTACATCAGTTAAGTCAAGTTTAGTAGACAGGGGGTAAATATTAGTATAGTAGTGCACTTTTACAATTTAGTACCTTGGTGATATGTGAGGGTGAGTGGTATAATCCCTGAAGTTGTATATGTTTTGGGGGTGGCTATATGGAAAATCTACAGTGAATAATACTTGAAAGGAGCAAGATGGTAAAAAAGGGGTTTACTTATCTTTGGGCTGGCTGTGAAGAATCTCTTCTATGTGATAGGATGATTTTGGAGCATTTCAGATGTATGGCCTTTGTCCCCTAAAGCTTTGCTTGAGTTTCATTTGGACTCTGTCCAATTCTGAGTAGCAGTGTTTCTCCTGGGATGGAGGATCACAGCAAGTCCTGTCCGGGGGGGGGGGGATGCTGGGACCTGTCCCGAGGCAGCCTGGGTGTTGCTCAGGCTGGCTGGTGGGAGGAGCTGGGACGATTGGTGCCCTAGGGGCTGGTGGAATTTACCTGGGATGGAGGACTTTGAGCGAGTCCTGTCCCAGGCATGCGGGTGGGCATCTTACTATTTTCAACGTGTCCTTCAAGCATGTGATTTATGTATTACATGCAGTTATTCCTGAAGCAAAAAAAGGGACAAAATTGCTGCCAGCCAGAAGTAGGCTGGCTAGGGGAATCAATCCTCTCCCCTTGAACCTCTGGGATGAGAGCACTTCATGCAGCGTCAAGCAGTCTGGATTACTCCCCACAACTCTGAGATAAGAGCAATGTAAAATCAACCTGGGAACATGGTAACCACACTGACCTCAGCTGTAAATAGTTAGAAATGTAAACTTCTATCTCACCTACTCCTTCCTTATCCTTCGTTGATGGTTTTCCTATAGATTAGGCTATAACTTAGGGAAGGTTGCTAGACTCCATGAAGATTTGCTGGAGTCAGCCCATATGCATAGAGTTTTCTTTTGTTCCTTTGTCCAATAAATCCTCATTCTCTGCACCTGAGCAGACTCAATTTCTCCATTTGGGTAAAGGGAACTTTTCCACACCATCTGGAGGACCCACATATGATGGTATAATCTCATGGCTTCAGCTATGTGTTTCAATAAGGACCAATCCAGCTCAGTGAATACTTACCAAACATGTGGCTCCATGCTGAGGTCTCCTTAACTGCTGTGAGAGAGGCTGCCAGGGGGCCACCTGCTTGAGGGGGAGGTTGGTGCTTCCTACTGTATCAGTTATTCTTCTCTGTTGTCGTGGACACACTCAAAACAACTTAAGGGAGAAAAGGAGATTTATTCAGTTTACCATTCCAGAAGGGAGACACGGTCCATTATGGCAGAAAAGGCATGGCTAGCTGGCAGAAGGTGGAGGCCTAGGTCACTTCCATCAAGGAGTCTGAGAGATATACTAACTGCCAACTGCAAGAACAGACCTCTCCCAGAAGTAGGGTGGAGCTAATCCACTTCAAGGCCTTTGTGGTTGCCTTTCTCCAGCAATGCTCCACTTCTTAAAGCTACCATGACCTTTCCAAATAACTAAAAATTGAAAGACATGAGTCTAGGGAAGACAATCACATTTCAAAACATGATACCACTCCCTTCCTAGGAATTATAGCACACAAACATGTAGGTGCATATTTAAAAAGATTCAAGTAGGGTCAGGTCACTCTAAGCCCCAGACCCATAGGATCTTGGAAACAATGCTAGAGAATTTCAAGTTAGATTTTGGGAGAAACTATGGAATCAGAATGAAGTGAGATGGAATGGTCATTATTTGGAGTGGACTGGCCATCGGAAAGCATGCTAGATCTCCCCACCATCAGATGAGTAAGAGAAATCTGCACTAATGGTCATTTGGAGCCATTCCTGTATATTGATCCCTGGTATGCATTGACCCACCCAGATGACTGTGAATTGGGTCCCAGGAAGTGGAACACTCGTAGTGTTTCCCATCACCGCAGTGTCTATTCTGAAGAACCAGAGCAGAGGCTCCACAAATAAATTCACCAAAGGTTGAAGATCAGGATCCCCCACCCTGCATCCTGCTGTCCCACATCTGTCCACTCTGCTGAACTTGTTCCCCACCCTAGTCAGCATCCTTTACATGCTTGGACTTAAAGAATGTATTCTTTTGTCTCAGAAAGGAGTCAATCTTTGCTTGCATTGGATGGGAGGAACCTGAGAGTAGGACAAAAGACAATTAGCTCAGATGTGCTCCCATGGAAGTTAAGAATTCTCCCATACTCTTCACAGAAGTTATTGACAGAGAAAACTGTAGACCTGAAAAATATATATAATTTTTGCAGTATGTTGATGATCTACTTCTTGAGGTGCCTACTAAGGAGATCTGTGAAAAAGGAACTGGAGGACCTTCAGAGTTTTTTTTATTTAAACAAAGAATAGGCTCTAAACTATCGAGGAAGAAAGCATGGATCTGCTCTGAAGAAGTCACATATTGAGGACACAACATCAGCAAAGGTCATAGGCTAGCAGGAAACAAAAGAAAACAAACAGGCAGTAATCCATCCCTCACCCCAAAACTAAAAAGCAAGTCTGAGAATTCCTCCAGGCTGTGAGTTATTATTGCTTTTACATCTCTGTTTTCAAGAAAGCAGGGTAGAGACAGTAGCTGAGTTTCTTCACAAGGTGCTGAAAGGGCCTGGAAATGAGCCTCTAGTGTAGGGAATGAAATAGGAAGAGGCCTTTCAACAATTAGTGATACTCTTCACCCAGCTCCTACCCTGGCTCTGTCTAATGTCACAAAGTCACTCACCCTTTATGCTTATGAGAAGGAAGGGGTTGGACTGGAAGTTCTGACTCAAAAGATGGGTTCCTGGCATAAACAGGTGGCTCTCTAAACAACTGCAGTCTGTCACAGAGAGAGAAAGAGAAAATAAATTTGTTAGGTAATTAAGTCAGAGTAGAAAGGCTATGCTGGGAAGGTCTTTGAAGATCTCTGAAGGTTCTGAATGTCATCCCCCACAGCTGGGATTACTCTGAAAGAACACCCTACTAGATTGGAGGAACTGATTTTAATCCCCCAAAAATGCCAACTCCCCCCAACCATCTGTTTATTAAAGGATATGGAGATGAGCTCTCCATTGCAGATAAACTTAAATTCCTCAAAACAAACAGTAGGACCATGAGGTCAGTAGACCACGAGATCAGCTGCACCCAATATGAACAGACCAAAAGCTTCAATCATGTTTGCAGAAACTGGAGCTAACCAACAAGGACAATTTTCTCCAGGAAAGCCTAACTCTATAAATGCCCTGACCCTGCTATCCATTAGTCGGCTCTCTTGCCTCTCACACTATTCATGTCCAAGGGTTCTGTTCTTTCTCTCCTCTAATAGACTCTGCCTCTCACACTATTCATGTCCAAGGGTTCTGTTCTTTCTCTCCTCTAATAGACTCTGCCTTAATCCTCTACACACATTTGGTTTCATCTTGAACTCTGAACACAAGAACCTGCACACATTAAAACCTGGGAACCCCTAATAGCAGGATGGCCCCGTGTCTTTGTGCTTCAGCGACCACAGTGTTGCTTGCTCAGGAAGCAGATGAACTGACTTTGGGCCAAGGAAAAAACCATTCATGTGCCACACCGAGTCATGTCCCTCTAAACAGGTCAGCAATAGATGGATGACAGGAGAACACATAACCCGTGAGTTAACAGGTCCAACTGGGAGAGAATCCCTGCATTAAGGTAGAAGCAGTTAGAACTCTGAATCCTGCAACAAAGAGGAGGAAGAGCCTTTGGAAGACATTTGCTTTTCTTTCCCAGATTTAGGGCATATCCCCCTCCCTAACTCTGAACTAGGATTGTTTACAGATGGGAACAGAAGTCTTAAACAGAATGAGTATTGAACTATGTGTGCAGCAACAACAGAAACATAAGTAATAGAGTGGCCAGCTCACTAATGGCTGGTCAGCTCAGAAAGCGGAGCTATATTCCCTGACATGTGCTCTATCTTTGGTAGAAAGGGAAAAAAGTGACAATTGTTATTAATTTGAGATATGCATTTGCCACTCTACATATTCAAGGAGAGGCTTATTCAGGAGGCAAAGAGATTAAAAACAAAGACCAAATCCTCCAGTTCCTAGAAGGCATATGGTGCCCCACAACATGGTCAGTAGTGCCTTGTCAGGCGTACACGAAGGGAGGGTGGAATAGGAAGAGTAAACCTCTTAGCAGTTCAGACTTGTCTCTTCTGGCTGAAATGACTAAAGGGATAAAGAGATGTAGTTTGCATGTCTCACACTTCCTAAGCATCCAAGATAGGAAAATGAAGAAGAGATGCAAACTAAGGGCATAGAAAGGGGAGGTGTTGACTACTGCACTATTTTCCTTCCTCCCCCCATGAAATGGTGCCTCTGAGCGTGCACTTTGGGCATGTGTGCTTTTCCCTCAACCTGAAATGGTGCCCCAAGCCCCTCCTTCTTCATGTACATGTTCCCCCCGTGGGCTCCGGCTCTCCCAGAAATGCTTCATAACTATTTTCCCGTAAAAAGTAGAAAATCTAGAATGACTGTTGCTCCTAGTGCCTTCCCGGTTGTCCTCTATATAAGCCGAGAGAAAACAGCAGCTTGTTGCTGCTCCGCGCACTCGCACTGAGAAGCCATTTGCTCCGCTAATAAATCTCTTGCGCAGGCAATGTGGTCTGTGGTCTTGGTTCGAGCCGAACATTGAAGGGGGTCCCTGAACAAGCCTCCTTCATTGGTTCCTCATGTGAGGATCGATTCTCCGGATAGACCCAGATGAACATTTGCCTTCTTTTTTAAAAATTTTATTATTATTTATTCATTTGTGCGTTTTTGTGTATGTGTGTGTGTGCGTGTGTAGAACCACGGACGTATTCGGGAACCACCATGGACCTCCTCCACCTCCTCCTTGTTTACTCTGCCCGGGGATTCACAGACTCCGCCCTACCAGGACCAGAAGCGCAGGCAGCCTCCGCTTCCACCCGGCGTCTATACGTGGGGTCTAGAATCTGAACTCAGGACCTTCTGCCTGCAAGGCAGGGGCTTAACCCTTGAGCCACCTCTCCAGCCCCGAGCATTTGCCTTCTACTTCCCGGTCGCTCTGTCTGCACACTCACCATGGACCTCCAATAGGTAAGTTCCCAAATCTGCCCCGAAAATGCTTCTCTGAGCTCTGGAAAATGACCATGGCATTTTGATGGTCCAGTACTTCTTTGAGTCTCCTCGAGGTGGGGAGACCACCGCTCACTATGGCCTGTCATAGGCTACAGTGAACTCCCTGGGGCATTCCAATTTTGACAGCCGAGGGACATTTGGCTGACCTCAGGGCTTGCCCATCTCTGCCATCGGACCCTACGCTATGGACCTCAACATCTCTGCTCTCTTTCTCTACAAAATTCCTGGTGCCAGGTGTTTGTGATGGGGTCCGACTATCTTCCCAATGACACACAGACTCCAGACTCGGGCTAAGGAAAAGTCTTTATTGTGGGACAGAAGAAAACTGGAGCTCCAGGACCACACTGGAAAGTGTAGCGTGGGCTGCCCGGAGCAGGTAGTTTTTATAGCAGAAAACTACAATGAGGGGCTTGAGGGTACCACAGAAACAAGATAGGGGGCTGGGAAAAGTACGTAAGAAAGAACGTCATGAGGTCAGCAGAGCGGGAGTGGAGAGGAGCACTAGGTGGTTGGATCTCAGGAAAGAAACAACGTCCTGTGCCCTGTCCCACGATCAGGCCTTGGGAAAGAACATCCAGTGGTCAGTTCCAAGACATTTGTATGTTATCTAATTTATGACCCGAAAGTGAGAAGCAAAAATTCCAGAAGCCAAACAGTCTAGTCAGTGTTATAAGAAATGTTTACCCTAGTTACAGAGCACCTGGTCAGAGTTTGTGCCAAACAGGATGTATCTGGGTTCCTGGGCCTCTTGTAAAAGTCTGGGGAGGGAGTAGCTTTTTAAAAATCCTTTTAGCCCATAAACTGACTTCTGGAGCCCACCTCAGTGTTAAAGTCCCTTACGGCTTTAGCCAGACTGTTCAGTTCTAGCTGGTGATGACCAGGAATTTTGACCAGTCCTTAGTCTTTTTTGATAGCGGCTGAGGGACACCTCTTCCGTTTATCCAAAACCTCTTCCAGGGCAGATCATGGGTGCAAGTCTCTCCATTCCTGCTGATAGTCCCCTCAGCTGTCTACTAAACAACCCAAAGGGCTTATGATCAACACCAGGCCTAAAATCAAAGAAGCTAATTCAATATTGCAATCAAAATTTGCCCCACTATTCTTAGATAACCAAACAAAATGACCAACTAGCAGCTCTTTAGACTTGAACATTATTCAAGATCTATATAACTTGGGTAAGTGTATGGGCAAATGGAAAGAGATTCTCTATATCCAAACAGTCTGTATCTACTTTCCAAACTCAATCTATGCTTCTCTTGTAATCCTGAACATGTATTTCTTGCCCTCCAGCCATCCTCTTTTCCACCCACCCCTCCTCCTCTTTGGATTTCGATCCAGCTAATGAGTCTCTCCCTTATCGCAATTCTCCCTTGTGAGCCCCAGAAGCTCACCCACACTCCTTGCCAACCAGCCGCCCTGCCTCCCCACTGCTACTTTGCCCATGCCTCCCAACACAAGCCCCTGTGGGAGGTAGTGAGGGTGGTGAGGGTGGTCTGTGTTCATGTTCCATTTCCACTTTCTGACCTTTTCCAGATCAATACCTGTTGCAATCTGCCTGCATGGCTGCTGATAAATGATCATCAAACGGCTTAAGGGAACAAGGGGGGTTTATTTCCTTATGATTCCTTGTTACAGTTCTCAGTCCAGCTTGACAGGAGAGCTCACACCAACACCAGGGCCGAAGGAACTGGCCACACAATCTTTACACAACAGCTGAGAGATGGCCAATCCTTACTTGTCAGACCAGCACACCTGGCCAAGTGTACAAAAGGATACTCACTCTCTCAAGCAGCTCTCTGTGATTTATTCCAGGGCCTAATCCCACTCACCATGAGCTGGACCTTCTGCATCAGCCAGACAATCTCCTGCAGGTTTGCTCTGGGCTTAACTTAACCATTAATTCTCTACAAATGTGCCCAGAGTGCAAACCCTCAACTGTCAAGTTGACGCCTGTGCCCAACTATGACAATACCCTTCTCGGGAGGCTCGCTTGGGACCAGGCTAAAGCTTATGCAGAAGCCCCGCTCCCGCCTGGCCTCCAGCTCTCCTCCTCTATCTCTTATTCTATACATATCTATGGCTTCCACAACCTTCTCCCTCTGGGCCTCACTGGTCTTGATTAGCTTGAATTCGGGTAATGCAAAAGTGAAGATTTATCTGTTTGGTTGGGACTTGATTGTCCTGTCTGGGATGTCTCCTGGCCAATGGAGATCTTACAGGGCATTACTACCTGGTACCAGAAAAGTGTTTCTTGTCTTGTCTGTTCTGTCTGTATTGTTTGTGGTGGCGCCGTTCTTAATTAGGGAAGAAAAGAAAAGAAAGCCTCTGCCCTTTCCTGTACAGGAAGGACCCGAAGAACTGTCTGTTGTTCTTTGTGTTTTGTCTGTGATGATCTCATTTTAAGGATTACTTTAAAAAGTGTTTGTCCTGTGTGGTTACCTGAATTTCATGTAATACATGTGTTTTATGTTTCAAAATAACAAAGGTGTGGCTACTTCAATTTTTATCCTTATTGCATGCTTATAATCTTATTTTAGTTTTTGACTCTATTTATTATTTAGCATGCTCAATTAAAATACATGGGCACACTTAATATGAGCCATTTTGATAACATTGAAAGGCATAAATAGATACTGACTTAAATATTTAAATACTTGCTTGATCTTGATGAAGCTTCACAAAAGGTGATATTGTGTTCTTACGAGGATCTGATAACATCACTTTCCTAATTCCTTTCAAGTTTTTTTCCCCACACGTTCCCAGAGTAACAAAGCCACTATAAACTTATTCATTCTTCCAAATTCTTTTATGGAATCTTATACCAACATATTGATCGAGGGTCCAGAAAGAAAAAAATGTAACTGATTTCTGAGAAATTCATTGGAATTTTCATTCTCCTGGTATGTATGAGCTCCCTTTCTTGGAGACAAATTTGCCTTCTAATTCCATGTTCCCATGTGTACTCCTGTGTTCCTGCTCTACCCCTGATAGCTTAATTCAGATATAATGATTTGAAAATGTTTCTATGGCCATGTGCCTAATTATAGATGCTATTTTATGTACTGTGCCTACAGAGTTCTAAGAGCCATATGCTGCTTGTTTATTCCACATTTAATAATGTCTTGACATCTATGCTTAGAAGTTAATATTACCTTTTCTTTCAAAATTGTCAAATCAGACTCAACTCTTAATTTCTTTTAAAGATGAGGGCTACTGTTATTGCCTCCTTTAAAAGACATTTCTTGAAGGATATCTAATTGAAAACAGCAGAGAACCATCAAGTAGAGGAAAGAAAATATGAAGGAAATATGTATGTTACTTAGAAAATTGGAGTATGTGCAGAAGGTTTGGGAGAAGGTTTTTGGGATGAGATATATTACTTAGAAAGTTGGAGTATGCACAGGAGGTTTATGAGTTGGTTACTTAAAAATGTGTTAAAGTATGTTGTAAAGGTTTGTGGGATATTAAGTTTATGAGAAGATTAAAAATTAGATATGATGGGTAAAGGAAATGTTATGTTCTTCCATATTTTAGAAGAAAAGGCCAATTGAGTCTCAGAGACTACCTGTTAGGAATTGAGCTTCATGTATTCAAGTGTTTTTCAATTGTCTCTGTCTTGCTTAAACAGAGATTTGGTTACTCATAAAATCCTAATTCCTAAAGGGTCTAAAAGCTTAAATCTTATAAAGTTTAACTATTATGTTTATATTATAAGAGTCATATATTTTAAAGATGAAAATTTTGGTGATGGGCAGGGATAAGAACTACAAAATCTTGGATAGGATAAGCACTGCTCACTTTTCTGAACAGGCTTCTCAGGGAGGGGGAGGAGAGGGGCACTTTTGAAATGGGAAAAGGAATGTTTAGACTCTGTGTGAATATATAAATGAATGCCAGCCTGAGGTGGGAGATATACATCACTTCAGTACTTAAAAACAAAACAAAAGAAAACAAAACTTTGTTTCCCAATAGAGATACCCTTAAGATTAAGTTGGAACAGGAATTTCAAGCTTCCACCTCAGCCAGACCTTGAAACTAAAACAGGATCAATGTAATCCAGACCCAGCATTAATTAGTCTGTCTTCAAGAGATTCTAAGTGCATTTGGGTCATCTTGAGTTCATGTTTCCTTTTTCCTTACAAGATTTGGCCCAAGTTTTTTTTTTAAGGAATTAAGGAGTCAGATAAATTCATAGATATTTTTCCAAACTAAAAAGGAGGAAAAAACTAGGAAACAAAGAAATCGAAGCTTGATATTTGCCTAAAGGGATAGAATACTAGCAGTTATGCCCAAACTGACAAACCTGAAATTCCCTTCCTGACACAGAAAGAAAAAAGATGCTTTAAATGTAACCAGGTCAGGCACCTTGAAAGAAACTGTCTTGAGCACAAAAAAGCCTCCACATGGCCCAGGTCCTAATTGTGGAAATCTCCATTGGAAGAAGGATTGCCCCCTGAACCCAGGGCCCAGGGGTCAAGCCCCTCTACTGGGGGACCAATGATGAGGCCTGAGCCTCTTAGCTTCCTTCTGATAGGAAAAAGGAATTTGTTGCTGATACCCAGGAAAGGAGAGCCCAAAAATGCCAGGTTGAGGGTATTATGAAAACCTTGGATTTAACATGCAAATGGGAAGCCTCTGTTAACAAACAAGAGAGCACAAAATTTTGCTGCTCAACTTCCTCCCTAGGCTTTTGTCAACCTTTGATTTAACTAGAATGGTTTGGATCAGGGGAGTGACAGTTCACCAGTCACTCACAAAGTAACTACTGAGACTCCTTGCATACTTTATGGTATTGTTTTTAGACATTCCTTTGTTTACATGCTGGTTTAGACTTAATGGAATAGAGTGGAATATTTTAGCACTGTTACAAAGTCATCCACGTGATTCTGGTTTTATAGCCATCAAAGATACTAGAGGGAGATGCTTGATTTCTGAGAATAATGGAATCCAGACAGCACATTATAGAAAGCCTACAGTTTGGAGGCCCAAGAAAGACAGTTTGTGCTATGGAATTAAAGCCAGAGACGTGTGTTGACAAAAGGTTTAATAAAGTTTTGCTCTTGTCCTAAAAGCTTTCTGGAAGTTAAGCTTAATGCAATGGCAAACTTAAAGAGTTAAACCAGAAAGAAGCAGAGAGCAAAATGTCTGCTATTAAACAGACTAGCTCTATTAAAAATCAAAGCTGGTTTTTCATTTAGATCAGAGGAGTGGCGATACTCTCACGACAAGATTATCAGAGACCTACAAAACTTTCCATGTCAGGAAACAGTGCCCCTATAATCAGAGACTAGGACAGGAATGATTCAGACTATCAACAAAGAAATTTAAAATTCTTTTACATATCTTCGGTCCAAGATATCTCCTTGCTTTTAAGGACCCAGAAGGGAAAAGAGAAATAACTCAGATTATTCTGCCCAAGGATTCAGAGACAGTCCACATATTTTTGGACAGACCTTAGGATGTAACCTTGCATATTTACAGCTGCCAGAGGAAAAAGATCTTCTCCAGTATGTAGATTACCTGCTGTTCTTTGTTTTCACACCAGACAAAGGTAATGACTATTCCAGGCAACATAACAGGTTTTATTTGCTATCCATACCATAGTAAGACTGCTAAACCCCTTGGCTTATCCTATCTGCCTTCCCAATTTCAATGGTTCAATCCTTATGTTTAAATCTTGTAGGCTTAATTTATCTGCTTTGTATCTTCCAGACTAATAAACATAAAACTTTAAATATGGGGACCTCTGAACCATCCCAACCTCTCATGGATGAGGATCATTGACTGCTCACACTTCCTTTGCCCCAACTCAGCAGGAAGTTACCAGAGTGGTCATTGCACTAATCCCTTAAGTAGTCTGGGTCCTCTAAAGATTAAGGGGTACAGTAGGCAGGTCTAGAACAGCCTGTGCTGGGAAGGTCTTTGAAGGTCTTGGAAGTCCATCTCCTACTGCTGGGATTACCTTGGAGGAACACACACTTTTGCTAACTTCCCCAACTCTTTGTTTAGGAAGAGTCATTCCCCCCCCCCAAAAAAAATGCTTGCTTCCAACTGGTTCTCCAGAATTCCCCTCTGGAATGCTGTTTGGCCAGAAGTCCTACAAGAAGCCTGCATGCTGATAAGACTGCAAAACACTGCCAGATAAGCTGATTTGCTAGTGCCCAGTCTACTGGTGGATTTGCACCCCAGGAGGAGGGCTTGAAACTCCTCTTGTCCTTTGTCTATAAAGCTGTGTGGGTTCAGGACCTGACCTCCTCATTGCAGAAAAGGGTGGGTCATGCTTATTCTTAAAGGAGGAATGTTGCTATTGCATCAATGAATCAGGGGTGGTGGAACAAAACATAATCAAACTAACTGATTTGGCCAATCAACTAGACGGCAAACGGTGGCTACAAGACTCTCCTTTTAGCTGGTTCCAATCCCTGTTAATCACATGGCTACTGCCCTTTATAGGAGCTGTAATTCTTGTCTGTATTCTATGCCTCCTGCTCCCTGCCTCTTCAAATTCCTTCAAAATCAGATAATCAGGGTTACTAACCAAACCTTCAAACAGCTTCTTCTCAGGGACTATGAGCTTCTCCCCACTGCACCTGACAGATACTCTCGTTGACGTTGCCAGATAAAAGGGATCTAGAGATGTCATCCCATCATCTTCCACAGCCACAACAATGTGGTGAGCTTGGGGAAGGCTACCGGTTGCTCCCAATGACTACCAACTTCAGTGACTTCCTAAATGCCATTGAAGACCTCTGGCTCCAGGGAACTTATTCCTCATTAGATCCTGATCTGATATGTTTTGTCACCTTTGTGCTTGCTCTCCTTATCTACACTCCCCTATAATGGTCATCTACAATTCACCAGACGTGCCTGTGGACTAACATATGTCTGTTCTTCCTCCCTTACCAGCCTCATTGATAATGATCATCCTCAATCAGAGGCCTTCTGGGAGAAGTATCTCACCATATACTGTGATCCACTCTCTCTAGCCCTGTGCTCCATCCTATTCATACTTCTCTTGACTGGTCTCTGGATGGCAGCTCTGGACAGACAAGCCAGGATACCGACCTCCCTATTTTATATGCTATCAATGGAATCCTCCTCATCATATGCTGTACCTTTTCCTGCCCATAATTTTTCTTTTATAGGAACATCAAACACAATGCTCCTCCTTATCAGGAAGTAGTTCCCAACCTCCCCTCATATAAATAAACGGAACGGGAGGAATGTTAGGCTACTGCCTTACTCCCTCTCCTAACCCTGGAAATGACACCTCTGGGCACTGTGCGTTGGGCATGCATGCTTTTCCCTCAACCTGAGATGGTGCCACAGGCCTGTCCTTCCTCCTGTACATGTTTCCTGCCGGTGGGCTCCAGCTCTCCCGGAAATGCTTCAATAACTAAGTATTTTCCTGTAAAAAGTAGAAAATCTAGAATGACTGTTGCCCCTCTATATAAGCCGAGAGAAAACAATGGCTTGCTGCTGCTCTGTTGTACTCACTCTGAGATAGCCATTTGCTCCCGTAATAAGTCTCTTGTGCACAATGTGGTTTGTGGTCTTGGTTCATGTCGAACTTTGTCCCTGAACAAGCCTGCTTGTTAATTATCCTGGAAGATAATTGTCCTGGAAAAAGCTGGACCAAGAATAACTAAGCTGCTCATAAGATGACACACTTGCTACAATATACTTGACAATACCCAGACTGGACTCTTTAGCACAGAAGGCAGGATGGACATGTCTTCATTGCACCTGGAACAACCGGAAATGGAGCTCCTGGTCGCCTTTGTTAACTCAGAAGAAGGGCCAATATCCCTTTGAGCATTTGGAAGCAGACTTTATAGATGCACATTCTAGTGATGGTCTGTCTGTCACACAGAGATGGGGAAAGCCTGGAAGTGGCACGGGCATTGATCAGAAAGATGATTTCTGGCTTTGAAGTTCCAGCCAGTATCGGATCAGACAGTGGGCCTGTGCTTGTCAGTCACATAGTTCAGCAGGTGTCTAAATCAGTTAGACTGTCATGGAATTTACAGACAGCACCTCCCCTGGTCTTCAGGTCAAATGAATAGAATGAATAGAACTCTTAAAACCTCTCTGGCAAAGTACTGCTGGAAACTGGCCTTCCATGGCCAGATGCTTTGCCCTTGGTATAATTTAAAATCAAAAACACTTCCCGGACGTGCAGCATCTCTCCTTATGAAATTCTCTTCTTCTGCCCTCTAGCCATGGCACAGAAATTAAATCTATACCATCTCCTGGGCCAAGCAAGCCATTACACTACCACTTCTCTGGGTATTGTGTTTGAATAAAGGTCTCAGTTAGGGTCCCAGGTGGGAGGCACCTTACTAAGTATACTATGGCTTCAGCTATAAAAAGTTCAGGTATAGAAGTTGGATCCACCATACCCATGTGAAGGAGGCAAACTCCACTGACGGCTGGAGAGCGGGGATGATGCAAATAATCCCCTGTGCCTGAAATTCTCCAGGATAATTCCAGGTAAGACTGAGGATTGGAAGGACACCGGCCCTGTTCCAGTGACTCCAGAGTTCCTAGGTCACCCACACACACAGCTGAAGACCAGACCATCAGGATCTTTGTCACCGATTACAGTTCAACAAGAAAGTTATTATCTTAGTGATGCACTGTCACTCACTGTTTGTGTGCGCGTCTGTGATCATAGCACTTGCTCTTGCTGCAGGACTGATAGCCTTAGCTCCGTATGCGTGGCCTCGTGCAGAAGGACACCTTCTGGTTCTCTTTTATTTGGCTTGTGAAAGTGTTACAGTCAGTCTTCACTGAGCAGATGGCTGTTTTGCCAGCCCTGCTGGTGCTGCCCTTGGTATTCCACCTTCCTCCAACTGAGAGGACTGACCCTCCTTTGAGAGCAGTACTGGCTTGGTATACTAGTGGCCTGTGGATCACCATAACCACTAGAACTGCCCTGAACCCAGAGAGTGCATAGTCTCATTTAGTTGGTATGCCTAGAACCAAGGTCCCCATTTGATTCTGGGAAAAACTGGAAGCCTTTGTTGCAATAGAAGTACCTAATCCCATACTGTGATAGTCAATCTTGGGTGTCAATTTGACATGCCTGGCATTAACTGAGATCAGTTGAGACCACCTGAAGAGATTATCTGAATTAATACATGTACAATACGAAGACCAACCCTAGATCCCATTGGAATTTCCCAGTAGTGGACCAGATAAAAGGAACCACAGAAGAGAAGACAGAAGAAAAGAGACTCTCCAGGAATCCTCCAGCCACGTGGGAGTGGGAGTGACTTAGCCTGCCAGCTTCAACCACCAGACTTGTCGCCTTTGCTGTGAAAGACTGTATCTCCCCTCTGGAACCCTAAAGTGAACAAATTTCCTCTTCTCCCTTAAGTTATTTGACTTTGGGTGCTCTCTCGCAACAGTAGTTAAGAATTACCATTGCACATACACAGGCACCTAGCTCTATTTCCTGGGTTCCCACTGTGGGACAAGGGATAAAGGGATAACTTTTCAGACACAGCAAACCAGATGGACAAACTTACAGGAACAGGGTATGATATCTAATTAATTTGTCTTGATTCCACCACTTGGGGAGCCCAGGAAATAGGGTTAGCCCTGTATAGCTATGCATGTGAATATGAAGCTATCCTTAGAAAAGGTAAACGTTCCAGGGAATAAACTTAGCTCTTTGGGCAATCCCTGGGCCCCAGTGTCAGAGGGCACTATGTGTCTCTGTGGGGGACCAAGAGTGACTTTGGAAATAATCCTCGATTACTTCTACCTCCTTTTTGCTTAGTTCTGGGATTTCCCCGACTCTAGCTACTCAGACTGGAAGTACAGGCTGCTACCAATTTCTGCCTGGTGTTTTTATGTGGGACCTGGAATCCAAACTCAGGACCTTCTGCTTACAAGGCAGAATCTTAACCTCTGAGTCATTTTTCCATGGCTCCACTAACGTAACTTTGACAAATAGTACAGAGGAAGACTGTATGGGCCAGCTATTCTTGTGACAGGAGCAGCACAATGTGTAGGAGCAGAGTCTGGATGCATAAACATAATGAACAGAGCAGCAGCCCCAACAGGGCATATTTTTCCTGTCCCCATGGGATCCACACTGTGCTATGCAGGCCAGGCATAAACAACTGTTTTTTTCTGGCTTCTGACTTAAATGTTTCACCAAGAGAAGTACAGCGTGTCTTAAATCCCCAAAAGCATCAGACTGAAAAGGAACCAGATTCTCTCCCAGTTCTGTTGGGAATGACTCTGGGGGGGAACCACAGAAACTATAGCAGCTCCCCGACAAGGGCAGTACAGCGAGTTCTCCACTCACATTCAAGATTTAACCCTAGTGCAGCAAAGCATGATCACCTTACAGAATCAAATAGATTCCTTGGCAGCTGTGGTTCTTTAGAATTGCAGGGCTTGGACCTACTGATGGCTAAAAAAGGAGGAATGTGTAACTTCTTGGGAGAAGAGTCTGCATGTAGCAAGTTAGGGCTCATTAGAGAGAATGCTAGACAATTATTAGAAAAGTAAAAAGCTAGAGGACAAGCAGGACAGTCTCAATGAACAGCCTTCTGGTCCACCCACAACTTTCTCTTTTCATCATTACAATACTACTTTTTGGACCATGTATACTAAGCTATTTGGCTGAATTCATGAAAAGCCACATAGATGCTAAAAGAATACGGTGCTGAAGCAGGAATATCAGCCTCTCCCCAGATATTGTTTGCCTCAGCTATAAGGATCATAAGGAAAGTTATGATCTGGGTAAGAGGAGGAAGTGAAGCAGAAAAAGGGTTAAAACTGCTGCCAGCCCAGAGCAGCAGGCTAGAGGAATCAGTCCCTCCCCTTTCAACCTTTGGGACCACAGTTGTTCGTGCAGTGCCAAACAGTCTGGATAAGTCCCCACAGTTTTGAGATAGAAGGGGTTGCTACATTTTGTAACCATGGTGACCACACTGACCTCAGGTTATAAATAGTTGGAAATGTAAACTACTATCTTGCCTACCCCTTCCCTACCCTTGTTAGGCAGTGTTAGAGCAGCCATGCTGGGATGGTCTCTGAATACCTTTGAAGGACATCCTTAGGGCTGGGGTTACCCCATAGGACCATCCCTAAAGCCGCCAACTTACCCCACCCCTCTGTTTATGAAAGGATATGGAAATTAGTTCTCCATTGTAGCTAAGCCAGTACCATGAGGTCTGGCACAAGGTCAACAAGGTTAGGCCCCTGTATTAGTCAGGGTTCTCTGAAGAACAGAATCTCTAGAATGTTTTATATATATATATATGTAAATTTATTAAATTAACTTACAATAAAAAATAGTGTCCTTCAAAGTAGTCACCCATAGCTGCTTTGTTTTTGACCAGAATGTCACCCAAAGCCAAGAGATCCCGCGAAGGTCTCAAGCCTTTACTTCACTAGAGGGTCAAAGATGTCAGTGAAGAACAACTAGGCTCTAATCAGTGAACAGTGAACAGCAGCCAGGCCTAGAGACCAGGTTCCAAAGGCAGCAGGAGCAGCAGCAATGTGGAAAGGATGAAGCTCTGTGTCAGCCAAGCAGCGGCAGCAGCAACAAAGGGTGACGAGGTTCTAAAAGTGAACAACACTTGACCAGTAGACTCCACAGCAAGTTGACAGAAAATAAGGGACGAGCAAGCTCCTCCCCCTTGTACTTCCTATTGTCTGGTCCACCACTAGAAAGTACCATCCACTGTGGGCTGGGTTTTCCACATCAATTAATCAAGCTCCTGCAGACTTGTTCAAGAACTTGTTCAACCATTAACCCTCCATAATTGTGCCCCAAACAGTTTGTAATGTCAAGTTGACACTAAAATGTAATCATAACAACCCCAATATAGACAGACCAATGAGATGTGGAAGACCAAAAGCTCCAATCAAGCGTACCGAAACTGGAGCTAACTAATGAGGAAAACCCACTCCCCCCAACACACACACTCTGGAGCAGCCTAGGCCTATAAATAATCCTGATCTGGTAGCCATGTTTAGCTTCCATTCCCCTCATGGGACTCCATGTCTGGAATATTCATTTTCTGGCTTTCCCTCACCCTCATAGATTCCATACTTAGAGTCTGTGAGTTTTTGGCAGCGTCCTTGCTCCTCTTGGTATTCCATGTCTGGAGTCTGTGAGTTCCTATCTGACTTTCCTCTCACCCCTCAAGAATTCCATGTCTCCAGACATGGCCCTCTCTTGGCCCGCATGGATTCACGTCTGTGAGTTCCATTCTTTCTCTCCTCTAATAAACTCTATCTTAATCCTCTACATGTGTTCTGGTTTCAATATAATATTAGACTCCAGAACACAAAAATCTGGACACGTAAAGACTCCAGAGGAACCCTGTATCACGTGGGGATGGTTTTCCTATAACATAGGCTGTAACTTAGGGAAAGTTGGTAGACTGTGGAGCTTTTCCAGAGTCAGTCCATATGCATAGATTTTTCTTTTTTTTTTTTTTTTTTGTTCAATAAATCTTCCTCATTCTCTGCACTTGAACAGACTCAGTTTTTTCATTTGCGGTAAAGGGAACTTTTCCACAACATGTCTTGTTTATGTGTATGAGATGTGAAGGCTGATGTCATTCTCACCAACTATTATATGTGTTCTCTTACAGGATATATCTGGTCCAGTTTCTTCCAAGGTCTGTGTGACTTCAAATCTTTCTTATTTTTGTGTTTCTGGTTCCTCTCTTATTTCTTTTGCCTTCTAGAAGATGTGACAGATGGGAGACACAGGGCTACAGGTACACCTTCTCTACACAATGGAATAGGTTTCTTCTGCCTCAATAACCATCAAACCTAGATAGTTTCTATTCATATGAATTCCTAAAGCATTTGATATGAAGGAAGAGAAACTGGTCCCTGGTCCAGTCTGAACAGGTTTTAGGTGTGTGTGTGCTGAAAAAACAAACCATGTCCTTCAAGTGAACTTTTAGTACACACACACACACATACACACACACATCAGATACACGTCGTGGGAAGGGACATGTGTAGTAGGAAAATGATTAGATGGCTTAATCTATCAATCAAAATAGATCCACCCACACTAAGCCCTTTAGTAACTAGCCCATAAAAAGAGATCTCAAGTGTGAGATCCTGGGTGTGAACTTGACCACACCTGGTATTAACTAAGATCAGCTGTCAGACCACCTGAAGATGCACACCTCCATACATTACAATACAAGACCAGCCCCAGATCTGATTGGAACTTCCCTAAATTCCATAGGAACCTCCCAGTAGTGGACCAGATAAAAGGAACCACAGAACAGAAGAGGATGAGAGACTCTCTAGTCTTCCAGCCTTCAGCCACGTGGATGGATGTGACATAGCCTGTCTCCAGCTTTGGCTAACCAGCCATACCACTTCTGCCATGAGATACTGTATCTCCCCCCTGAAACCATAAGACAAATAAATTTTCTTTTCTTCCTTAAAGTTCTTTGACTTTGAACACTCTCTCACAGCGATAGTTAAGAGCAACTGATATACTAAGCAACCAGCTGGTAGCTTTGGGTCTCTTCACTCCTGTGCAGTGTCTCCTTGACTTCTCTGTTGTTTTGCTTTGAATAAAAGTTTCTTTGCTCCTTTTGCAAATCTGTGCAGCCTTTCATCTCATTCTTGAATAAGACCAAGAAACTGGAAACACTCAGCCCAGACTTCAACCACTGGTAACAAAACCTGAAATTGAGAATTCTAGATTCTGGATTAAGACCCAGGCATTCTAGAAACTGTGGAGGAAGGGAAAAGGGGATTAGCTGTTACCTAGCTCATGAAACAATGCATGAACAAGTGCTTTGAAGGACTAGTTTAAAAAATTAAACCTCAGAGTGACCAGGTCTAGGGAAATTACGGTAGAGTGGGTGAGTTGGCAGCAGGATTCTGAGTTTCCTCATAAGTTGAGGAGCAAGTTTCAAATTAAGCCATTAAAAGTTACTTTCATTTTGTAGTAATGAATGGTGCTATAACTTTCTTCTGGGATATACTGAATAGTTTAATTAACTTAAGTACCCATGACTTCAATTAAGCCATCGGTGCTTAAGTAATTAGATTTCTCACCTTATCACTAAAGTCCTCTCTCACCTTCTTTGGATGTAGGTTCAGGACGTGGGAGGAAGGAGTATCAGAGCACCATCTCAGCCCTCAGAGGGCTGTGAGGTAGTCTGGAAACAAGCTTCAGGCACAGAGAGGAATGGAAAGCTGTAGGTGCCTGTGGGAATGATGGGCCACAGGGAGACATAGAGGAGGAAATGAGGATTGCTTGTGGCTAAGAGTTCTGGGAATGTTTAGGTGGTGCATTACCTCCACGGGAATCAGGAAACCTTTCCTGCTTGAGTCTAGAGATTATCTCCAATATTCATTGTACAGCATAAAGTTTATTGTTTTGTCCTAAGAGGACACAGTTTTCATTCCTCTTTACCAAGAGGGAAAATGAAATGCTATGTGTTTGTGCCTTGTATACAAGAAATCAGTGAGGCCCTCTCTTTTCAGTCCTTCTCTGCAATTGGTTGTCCCACAGCAAGGCTTTTCTGGGTTGTGGAGTTGATTTTCAAAGAGCAAGAGCAGCCAGACAGATTATGAAGAGTGGAACCAATTCAAATGAAATCTTAAGCAAGTTTGTAGACTCAGCATGTAAATGTGGGCTGAATGCAGAGAATTTATTTACTGGCATTTCAAAATCCTGTCAAAAATTATGGTCATGTTGCTCTTTTAATTTTCCCCCTTTATTATCAGTTTTTACTTGGATTAAAAATATATTTAGTCAGTGTAGGAAAGGGAGTGTGTAAATTTGGAGAGTTTCTTTTATTTCTGGTCTTTGATTCTTGATTTGAGCATAGAAAATTTAGTTTTACCAATATGTTTTAAATTTCTCAAATGCTAGTTATTTGCATTATTTGAACGAAGGTTAGGAATAAATGAATGGATCCATACAACACCAGGACCCATCAGGTTGTTTCAGATGTCATTTTGTCTTTCTGGGAAATTCCCAAACATTAGTAAGAAAAAAGAGACTGGTTTAGATAACCCCAAGTCCTCCCATCCCCCCAACTGTAGTCTTCTGCTTCAAAGAATATTTTCAGTAATAATGTGACACACTCAGAGATTGGTGATAACTAGAAATGGCTTCATCCCATCCAAAGCATATTAGGTAGCAGTGAGGCGGGATTGCTACACAGAGCTCACTGGTAGGGCTAGTCTGGGCTTGCTCAAGAGATTCCTGGGTCTGAAATTATAGGTGAACTACCATATCCATCCCACATTTTATGTGGCATCTGGGAATCTGAACTCCTATCCTTTTGCTTTCTCAGCAAGTATTTTAAGTCATCTTTCCAGTCCCTTGGCTTATTTTTTGTTTCTGTTTTGGAGACATTACCTTCCTGTATAGTCTAGGCTAAACCTGAATCAGAATTTTCCTGCTTCTGCCCATCGAGGGCTGGCTTTACAGACATTAAAACCTCAAGTGGCAGCAGCAGTGATATTATTAATATTACTAAGAGCTTTGAGAATTCTAATAAAACATATTGATGGTGCCTGAAACTTCTGCCATCCATCTTGCCTTTATTCAGAGACATGGAAATCTTCACTTCAACTTCTCCGACTGGGGTGAGAAATGCAGACAAAGGAGAGTGGGCCTGGACTCCATCGGGTGAGCCACTTGAGGAGGAAAACCAGCGCTCCCTTCAGAGGGGTTTACTACATGAGCACACAAGCTTAGAGCTTTTAGGTTGGCACAGATTTTAAGAGATACTGGATATACTGATTTTTTGCTAAATCTTCACATTTAAATGTTAGATAAACATCAGTTAAGTCTGGGTGGCCTAGTCAGTGAAGTGCTTGCTGCACAAACACGACGACTTGAGTTCAAATCCCTGGGACTCATGTAAAAGCTGTAGTATATCTCTGTAGTCTCAATGCTGGGAAGATAGAGTCAGGAGGATTCTTAGGGTTTGTGGCTAGTCAGTTTATCCAATCAGTGAGCACCAAGTTCAGTGAGATATCCTGTTGAGATCAGAAACAGGAAAGTGATCAAAAAGGACATTTGACATCACTCTCTGGCCTCCATATGCCCTGCATGCGTGTACATACATACACACACACACACATACACATACACACACACACACACACACACACACACACACACATACATTGATACTATGACTTAACCATTAAGAATGAGATAGAAACCAAATGTCTAAATACCTGTTTCACCAAGCAAGATATAATTTTCAGGTGAATGATAAGATCAGTTTTAGAAGAACAGAGGGAGGAGACATGGATGTGGAGGCCCAACCATATCTTAATTCTCAGAACACCCATTTCTTCTCCTATGTTTCTTATACAGGGGCATAGTGTCAATGACTTTAAGCATTCCTTTCAGTGCTAATATTTTAATTCTATGATTATGTGAGAAGGCTTTGTGAAACTTTTGATATAGATCAGATCTGGTTGGTGTGGGGAGATTATAAAAAGTGCAAATAGTTTTTTTTATTATTTATTCAATTGTGTGTGTGTGTGTGTGTGTGTGTGTAGAACCACGGATGAATTCGGGAACCACCATGTACTGCCTCCATCTCCTCCTTGTTTACTCTGCTCGGGGATTCACAGGTTCTGCCCTACCAGGACCGGAAACGCAGGCCGCCCCCGCTTCCGCCCTGCGTCTATACGTGCGGTCTAGAATCTGAACTCAGGACCTTCCGCCTGCAAGGCAGAGGCTTAATCCCTGAGCCACCTCTCCAGCCCCCCAAAGTGCAAATAGTTGCCAGACCACTCTGACCCTTTTTTAAATAAATAATGCCCCTATGCAATCGTGGAATCACTGAGTCACTGCCTTCAAGGTGTGTTGGCATGAGAAGAGATGCTTTACCTCATGTCCATGTGATAGCAGAAGAATGACGCAACCTGACGCTGGGCTTCCTTCTGCTCTGCAGTGCCTCAGGTCACTTTCCTTGCAAGAATTCATGCAGAATGGACTTTTATGATGCTAGCTAAAACTGGCTTGTTGCAGGATTGGCTTTATGATTTTCCTGATTTCTCGAAGGTCAGATAAACTTCTTAGTCTCTGTTTAGTGATGTGGAACTTCAGCATGAATGACTCCATTTTGGTTTGCTGTGCTGAGGCCTAATGTAGTAACCCAGTCCAAACCAAATGATCGCCTACCAATTAGTCTTATTTCCCAGTATTAAAAAGTGGGGATGGTGATTCTCAATAGCTGGTGACTTGAGTAGATGAAGACTGCCTCAAAGTGGAGCCTCATATTGATTGATGGAGCTTGTCCCAAACCAGAGGAGTACAGGAAAAAATGAAGGACCCACCAGCTGTTTCGAAGAAGTCTTTCAGGTACTAGTGATTTTCCTTAACATCTAGAACAACTCTTGATCTTGTGACTTCAACACAGACACTTCAATTACTATGGGTGAGAGTTTTTGCCGGATAACCCTGAAGGCTGTGTGGCCTCTTCCCTCAGATACAGCCTCTGATACGAGGTCATACTGAGTAGCTGAGTCAGGTGAGAGAGTTGCTCTGCTTCCTGTTTCCTGTAAGCTGCTATAGTTTTTAGACCATCTTTCAAGACATTAATATTCTTTTTTATCCTTTTAGTGTTTTATACATGAATATAGTGAATGTATGATATTTTCACACTTTAATCCCCAATCTCATCCCTCTTCCTTTTTACATTGCTTGCCCACTCCCCCCCTTTTTTTCCTCCCTGCCGGCCTCCCTATTTCATGTCCTTTTGGATGTGTGTCCCACTGAGTTTCACCTGGTTTGCCTTTAGTGCCAGTGTCTGAGCAGTTGCTGGAGCATGAATCATATATCAATGGGTACATGCGAGGTCAGCAGTTTCACCTCCCCAACCATCATCATTAACCTTCATCAGTCGCTTAGGGAGGCATAGGGACTGTGGAGATCTTTCCCTTTTCATGGTGAAATGTTGATAGGACAAATTCTGTGCAGGTCTGGTAGAAAACACACAAGCTGCAGTGAATTCATGGATGCAGGGGCCCTAAGACTTAATGTTTCTGAACGGTCTGCAGCTTCCCTTAGCCTCCATTTATTGTTTGAGTTTTACCTAATAAACAGTATCAGGTGAACAATGGTCATTGTTTAATCCATTTAAGGTTGTACAGATGGAAAAGTCATAACTCTCATCTCAAAGAGATAAGAGGCAATTTATTCTAGAGCCAAATATGAGTGACTGTGTCCTGGGAACACAGATTCAGGTTGCCCCAAATTCCATGTTTTGCTATGGTAACAGTTTTTGGAGATCTTTGGAAGAAAATATTCTTCCAGGCAGTATCCTTTCCTTCTCTCTCTCTCTCTTTCTCTCTGTGTGTGTATGTGTAACTTGAGTTTAATAAATTGCTTGCATTAACATATGCCTGGGCACTTGCTGGAATATGGATGATACAACAGTTTGTTGAGTTCTTATAATCACAAAACAAAGGAAAACATAAATCAAGGTATTTTTCAAATACATTAGTGAAAGCATTAGGTAGATGCGTTATGGGACAGTGGGGGATATTTGTCATGGGCCTTATATATATATGTTTTCTGAGGATGTTCTTGGCTTTTTGACTGGTGGAAGATGGTGGTTTACTAAATTCATACATTTCTTATTCATTTTTTTACTCGTTTTTCTTTTTTTATTAAAAATGTCCTTTTATACAATCATAATGAGTGGTTGTACCTTCCCCCTTTCCCTTTACCTCCTTTTCCTCTTCCCCTTCCCCATCCCCCCTCCTTTCCCTCTTGTCACCCTTCCTCTCCCTTTCTCCTCTCCCTTTACTAATCTATCTCTTTTCTTCCCGCCCTTGTGCAAGTGTGGGTCACCAGGTTCCTTTTGGGCTGTCTTCTCTCCTCAGGACTCAGGTCTTTGTAGCAGTTTGCGTGGCCTTTCCTTGGGCAGACCCCCAATAGGGATACTCCCTTTCACCTGTCTACCCTTTGCCCCTAAATTTCCTACTGCATGTAGTTTTTCTCCTGAGTTCCTTGGAAATCCTTGGGTGAATGTTGTTATGTCAACCATTGTGCCGGTCTAGTTTGTGCAGATCTAGTGAGGGAAGGTCTCATTGCAGTGAGCTCCTGGATACACTTGCCCTGTTGCTCTTGATGTGGCTTGGCCAGCAGTGAATCTCCTCACCTTCGTCAAAATTCCCTGAGCTTTAGGATAGGAGGGAGTTGGGTTGAGAGTTTTAGGGTCACCAATACTTTACACTGTGGTTGATCGTTATTGTCTATTTCATTGCATTTTCATTGCAATGGGAGTCATGTAGCTTGTTTGGGTTTTGAGATCTTTTCTTCTCTAAAAATGCAGTGAGAGGTGTTTATATATGGTGGTTTGCTCTCAGGTGTTTTTGGTTAGTATTGAGGCATCTGATCCTGTGCAGTGTCAACTTTCTTTTCTTCCACTGTTGTTTAGACTGGTTTACATTACTATATATGTGTGGGCCCTGTCATGGTGGGGGAGCTGGCTAAGAGCTTGTAAGCAGGTAATTGGTTACTTGGAGGCTAACCCCATTCTTTACTGTGTCCTATTTCTATTCTTCCCTCCTTTTAAAAGACTTTTCTTACATAAAAGCCTTATTTAACTATTTGCTCATGTTTTGTTTTTGGACTTTCGGGAATTTTCATCCATCCTACTGGCATGAGTTCCTTTGTGTTTGTGAGTGCTGTAAGTTTGATTACATCTAACTGAAGGTTTAATGCTAGGATCTACTTATATGGGAGAACATACAGTTTTTGTCTTTCTGTGCCTGGGATATTTGAGTTAGTGTATTTCTTCTAGCTCCATTCATATACTGGAAAATTTCATTTTTCCTGACAGCTGAGTAGTATTCCATTGTATATATGTACCAAATTTTCATTAACCATTCCTCAACTGTTGGACATGGAGGTTGGTTCCATTTCTTTGCTATTGTGAACAGAGCAGCTGTGAACATGGTTGTATATGTGATTCTGTTGCAGGATGCAGTGCTCTTTGGGAATATTCTCAGGAGTGGTCTCCTTTTCCCACATCCATGCCAGGATTTGCTGTTTTATGTGTTGGATCTGAAGGTGGTTGTAATTTGCATTTGGCTAGGGAGGTAGAATATATATATATATTTTTTATTTCCACTCAAACAGACTTAACAGGTACACCCGTCCCCTCCCTCCGACCTCCCACCGACCTGTGCCCCCCTCCCCTCCCCATCCCTCCCCATCCCCCAGTGCCTTGCCCTCCCATCCCCGGAGCATCCTTAAATGTGCATGCCCAACTCTCCTCTGGATCCTACTCTCCGATGAGGTGCAAGGACCCAGTGGCATTTCCCAGAACCCTTTCCTGTGTCCCACTTAAGCATAGGAACAGTACTGTGGCTGTCAATCCCTTGCCTCCAAGGATCCTAGTGCCTTTAGTCCATGCTAGACTTTGTGGGGTGAATACTGTGTTGGACATTGCCCAAGGCATGCAAAGTCCAATTATGATTGCATCAGCCCTAACTTGTGTGGAGTATCGTGCATATCATTGCTCTTCCTATCCTTGTGCTCTTACAATCTTACTGCCCCCTCTCCACAAATTTCCCTGAGCTTCAGGATGGGGAGAGATTAGGCTGGCCTAGTTCCAGGTGGTTGATATAGAGTCTCTGAAGTTCTGGATTTTGGTTTGTTGATTATTTTTTTCACTTTTGCTGTTCCTGCAATGCCCTTCAGTCCATCCTGATGGGTATTGTATTTCACCCCTGGCCAGAGATAAAAAGCTATTAAACTAGAGTCTTGTGATAAAAGCACATTCAAAGGTAGATGTAATAAAAGTGGGAAACTGCAGTGAGGGAGGGGTCAGTCACATATTTGCAAAATGGTTACTTTTTATCGGCCAGATTATATGCCCTCCCCTTCTAGTGAGATCATACCCCATCACTTGCATGTGATCAGGAAGGAAAGTCTGTGAAGTTAACCAGATGTCTCATTACTTACTTGCAGTCCTTGATGGTGGCCTATTTCCTCTGATGTATCATGGTCCCCTCTCTACTTGTTTGTGGTGTGGCCCTCCTACCCCATCCCTCCTGTTCATAATCCTTGCAATTACTGTAGGTATTACAGAAATTTATCCTTTCATCCACTTTCCAGCAAATTCCATTAATTCATCATTTTTGATGGCTGAGTAGTACTCCATTGTATAGATGTACCACAGTTTCCTTATCCACTCATCAACTGTTGGACATTTGGGTTGATTCCATGACTTTGCTATTGTAAACAGTGCTGCTATGAACATGGTCGTGCTTGTGATATTGAGGTGAATTTTTGCTATATGGGGGGGTTATTCCCAAAAGTGGTATAGCAGGGTCATATGGCACTTCAATCTTTAATTTCTTAAAGAATCTCCAGATGGCTCACCAGAGTGGCTGTATGAGCCTGCATTCCCACCAGCAATGTAGGAGAGTTCCCCTTTCTCCGCATCCTCTCCAGCATTTGGTGTTGTTTGTATTGTGGATGTTTGCCATCCTGACAGGTGTGAGATGATATCTCAGGGAAGTTTTGATTTGCATTTTCCTGATGGCTAAGGATGTGGAGCATTTTTTAAGATATTTGTTAGACATTTTAATTTCACCCCTGGTAAAGTTTCTTTTAAGTTCCAGGGCCCATTTTTTAATTGGGCCATTTGTTTCCTTGGTGTTTAGTTTTCTAAGTTCTTTATGCACTCTGGATAATAGAGCTTTATCAGATATGTGGTTAGTGAAGATTTTCTCCCATTCTGTGGGTTGCCTTTGAGCTTGTGTTACAATCTCTTTATCTGAACAGAAGCTCTTTAATTTCACCAGATCCCAACTGTTGAGAGTTGGTAGCAGTGACTGTGCCATTGGATGTCTGTTTAGGAACTGTTGGCCTAGCTCAATCAGCTCGAGGGAGTTTCCTACCCTTTCAACTAAGGTTTTTATAGTCTCTGGCCTTATATTGAGGTCCTTGATCCATTTGAAATTAAGTCTTGTACATGGTGACAAGTACGGGTCCAGTTTTAATCTTCTGCATGTGGAGATCCAGTTTTGCCAGCACCATTTTTTAAATATTTTTTTATGTATTCAATTGTGCATGTGTGCCCGTGTGTGGATGTGTGTGTGTGTGTGTAGAACCACGGACGAATTCGGGAACCATCAATGCACCGCCTCCACTTACTCTTTGTTTACTCTGCCCCAGGATTCACAGGCTCCGCCCTACCAGAACCAGAAACGCAGGCTGCCCAGCTTCTGCCCGGCATCTATAGGTGGGGTCTAGGATCTGAACTCAGGACTTTTTGCTTGCAAGGCAGAGGCTTAACCCCTGAGCCACCTCTCCAGCCCCACCAGCCCCATTTGTTGAAGATACCGTTCTTTTTCCATTGGATTTTGTGGGCCCCTTTATCAAAGACCAAATGGCTGTAGTTGTGTGGGCTTATATCTGGGTCTTCAACCCTTATCCATTGATCTGTGTGTCTATTTTGGAGCCAGTACCAGGCTGTTTTTATAACTATGGATTTGTAGTATAGACTAAGGTTTGGTATGGTGATACCTCCCGCTGTGTTTTTATTACTCAGGATTGTCTTTGCTATCCTGGGTCTTTTGTGCCTCCATATGAATTTTGAGATTGTTTGGTCAACCTCTTTAAAGAATTGCTTTGGGATTTTAATTGGTATAGCATTGAATTTGTATATTGTCTTTGGTAGGATGGTCATTTTTACGATGTTGATTCTGCCAATCCAGGAACATGGGAGGTCTTTCCATCTTCTGGTGCCTTCTGCAATTTCTTTCTTTAGGGTTTTAAAGTTTTCATCGTAAAGGTCTCTTACTTCTTTGGTTAGGTTTATACCAAGGTATTTCATTTTTTTGAGGGGCTATAGTAAATGGAATTGTTTCTCTCAAGGCTTTTTCACTTCTTTCATTCTGAGCATATAGGAAGGCCACTGATTTTTGTACATTTATTTTGTGTCCTGCCACCCTGCTGAACTTCTGTATTACTTCCAGAAGCTTCCTCGTGGAATTTTTGGGATCACTCAGGTATAGGGATAGCTTGACTTCTTCCCTTTTATGTCCTTTTGTTGTCTTATGGCTTCAGCTCAGACTTCAAGTACAATATTGAATAGAAATGGTGAGAGTGGACAGACTTGTCTAGTTCCTGATCGAAGCGGGCATACTTCAAGTTTTTCCCCATTGAGTATAATCCTTGCTGTGGGCTTGTTGTATACAGCTTTTATTATATTGATAAAGGTTCCATCCATTCCAATTGTCTCTAGGGTTTTGATCATAAAAGGCTGTTGGATCTTGTCAAAAGCTTTTTCTGCATCTATTGAGAGTATCATGTGGTCTTGGACTTTGGACTGGTTTATATGATGAATTACATTTATTGATTTGTGTATGTTGAACCAAACTTGTGTGCCTGGGATAAAGCCTACTTGATGCAGGTGAGTGATCTTTTTGATAAGTTTTGGAATCCGATTTGCTAAGACTTTGTTAAGAATCTTTGCATCTGTGTTCATCAAAGAGATCGGCCTATAGTTTTCTTTTTTAAGTAAATCTTTATTAGGTTTTGGGATTAAGACGATATTAGCTTCATAGAAGGAATTTGGTAGTGTTCCTTCCTTTGCTATTTGATGGAACAGTTTAAGGAGTATTGGTGTTATTAGCTCCTTAAATGTCTGGTAGAACTCTGTGCTAAATCTATCTGGTCCAGGACATTTTTTGGTGGGAAGATTTGTGATTGCTTCTTCAATTTCCTCATACATTATAGGACTATTGAAATAATTCACAACTTCCTGATTCAATTTAGGTAAGTTGTGTTTACTTAGGAATTCATCCATCTCTTTTGAATTGTCAAACTTCACAGAGTATAAGTTTTTGAAATATGACGTTATAATTCTCTGGATTTCTTGAGTATCAGTAGTGATAACTCCATTTTCATTTCTAATTTTGTTAATTTGGGTTTTCTCTATCTTCCTTTTGGTTAATTTGGTTAATTTAGGTTGGGGGTGTATCAATCTTACTGATTTTTTCAAAGAACCAGCTTTTTGACTGGTTGATTTTCTCTATCGTTTTCCTAATCTCGATGTCGGATATTTCTCCTCTTATTTTGCTAATCTCCTCTCTTCTGTTGCTTTTGGGATCTGATTGCTCTAGTTTCTCTAAAGCTTTAAGCTGCATTCTTAAATTATTTACTTCTCACGTTTCCATTTTTTTGATGTAGGCATTAAGAGCTATGAACTTACCTCTTAGGACAGCTTTCATTGTGTCCCAGAGATTTTGGTAAGTTGTATTTTCATTATCGTTCACTTTCAGGAAATCTTGAATTTCCTTTTTAATTTCTTCCTGAATCCAGTTCTCATTCAGCATCACAGTGTTAAGTTTCCAGGAGTTAGTGTATTTTCTCTTGTTTGTTGTGTTGTGGATGTCCAGCTTTAGGCCGTGGTGGTCTGATAGGGCACAGGCTAGAATTTCAACTTTCCTGTATATGTGTAGATTCGTTTTGTGGCCCAATATGTGATCTATTTTGGAGAACGTTCCGTGTGCTGCTGAGAAAAATGTATATTCTTTGGTGTGTGGGTGAAAAGTTCGATAGAGATCTGTAACGTCCATTTCTTTAAGGGTTTGATTAAGTTCCAAAATGTCTCTGTTAAGCTTTTGACCTGTTGATCTATCCCATGTTGAGAGGGCGGTGTTGAAATCCCCCAGAATTATCGTTTGGGGGTTGATTTCTTGCTTTAGAAGCTGTAGAATTTTCTTAATGAATGTGGAGGGGCCCGTATTGGGTGCATAATATGTTCAGTATTGTGAAGTCTTCCTGGTGAATTGTACCTATGACTAAAATGTAGTATATCTCTGTCTCTTATGATTTTATTTTGGTTTGAAGTCCACTTTGTCCGACAGCATAATGGCTACTCCTGCCTGTTTCCTGGTTCCACTAGCTTGCAGAAATTTGAACCAGCCTTTCATTTTTAGGATGTGCCTATCTTTTGTGGCGAGATGAGTTTCCTGAAGGCAGCAGATTGATGAGTTGTGGTTTTTAATCCAAGTTTGTAATCTGTGTCTCTTAATCGGTGAGTTAATACCAATGACATTTAATGTTATAATGGAGAAATTATTTTTAATTTGGAGATTTTTTATGTTTTGTGAATTTTGTAAGCTTATTGTTTGACATTTATGTTTTTGTGGTATTATACTTCCCTCCTGTCCTCCTGGATATGCTTGTTTTTTTTTTTTTTTCTTCAAGTTCGCGTATCATTTCTAGCATATTTTGAAGGCCTAGTTTGTTAGACATTTATTCCTTCAAGTTGTCTTTGTGCTGGAAAACTTTTCTTTCTCCCTCAATCATGACAGATAGTTTTGCCGGGTATATCAGTCTGGGTTGGCATTTTTGCTCATTTAATACATGAAGTATATCTCTCCTAGCTTTTCTTGCTTTTACTGTTTCCATTGAGAAGTCATTTGTTATTTTAATAGGTTTGCCTTTTAAAGTGACTTGCTTTTTTTCTCTTGAAGCTCTCAGCACCTTTTCTTTGTTTTGAATGTGTAGTGTTTTGACTATTATTTGCCATGGCAATTTTCTATTTTGGTTATATCTGTTTGGAGTGCGAAATGCCTCTTGTATTTGGATAGGCCTCTCATTCTTTAGTTGTGGGAAGTTTTCATTTATGATGAATTGAAATATTTCCTCCGGTGTGGTATTTTGGGATTCTTGTTCTGGTATTCCATGAATGCGCATGTTAGGCTTCTTCAGGGTGTTCCATATCTCTTGAATGTTCCTCTCAAGTATCTGTTTGGCTTTAACCATCTCTTCCATTGAGCTGGTTAATTCTCCCACTTTGTCTTCAAGATCTGAAATTCTATTTTCTGCTTTGTTAATTCTGCTGATAAGACTCTCTGTTGAGGTTTGGGTTGAAGATAACTTGTCTTTTAGTTCAATTTTAAACTCTGCCTGAGACTGTTTTAACTGCTCTATGCCTATTTTTGTTTCTTGAACTGTTTTTCTCAACTCCTTCAAGTGCCTGTTGTGTTCCTCTTCAAAGTGGTTGATGTGGTTGTTTAACTCTTCTCGGATTTCCTCTTTCATAGTATTAATCATGGTAATGATCATACTCTGAATGTCGTTATGTTGGGTCTGGCTTTCTTGGCTGTTTTCTGTGAATTTGTTCTGGTTGGAATCCATCATTATGGGGTTAATTCTTTCCGTGGGAGATTGGTCTTTTGGGTTTTGTTTCTCGTGGATATGCACTTTGACTTGGCATTGTTGTTTTGTTTCTTAGGACCTTTCAGTTTCTGTGTGTTTTTGACTGAACTGATTTAGTTGGTATTACTACACTTGGGCAGTTATTACTAGTGCTTGCCCTGGATTGGGTGTGTTTGTCTATTGTTATTGTAATTTCCTAGATGAGGCTATTACGCTGTTAGTACATCAGTTAAGTCAGGTTAAGTAGACCGGGGGTGAATATTAGTATGGTAGTGCACTTTTACCATTTAGTATCTTGGTGATATGTGAGGGCGAGTGGTATACTCCCTGGAGTTGTATATGTTTGTGGGGTGGCTGTATGGAGAAGTTGATCTACAGCAATTGATACTAGAAAGGATCAGTAAGGTGAAAAAAAGGAGGTTTACTTATCTTTAGGCTGGATGTGAAGAATCTCTCCCATGTGCTAGGATGATGGTAGAAGACTCCAGATGTATGGCCTTTGACCAGTAGACCTTTGTTTGACTTTCCTTTGGACTCTATTAAATTCTGAGTAGCAATGTGTCTTCCGTGGACCACGTGCGTGGGTCCCCAGTGGGCCGGAGAGGCAGAGGGTCTGATATTGATGGCAGAATTCTTCACCTGGGACCTGGGACTTGGCTTAGGGCCCACCCAAGCTCCAGGGAAGGAGGAATGTGAGCAAGTCCTGTCTGGTGGGGCGGACCAGTGGGAGTAGGAAGAAAGGGGCTGGGGTCTGGGGTGGAGGCCGCCTGGGTGCCGCTGGAACATGGGGCCACCTAGGCGGGCTGGGCAGACTCACCTGAGATCTGGAGGACTGGGGGCGGTGGCTGGTCGGAGGCACAGATGGGAGAAAGCAAGGGGCTGGGGTCCAGGGCGGAGCCCTGGCAAAACCGGAGGCCGCCTGGGTGCCGCTGGGACATGGGGCCACCTGGGGGGGCTGGGCGGGCTCACCTGGGATCTGGAGGACTGGGGGCAGTGGCCAGGTAGAATATTTTTTAAGATGCTTGTTAGACAGTCGAATTTCATCTTCTGAATAGCTACTTTTTAGTTCTTATACTACTTTTGGTGGGGTTGTTTACTTTCTTGGTATTTATTTTTTTGAGTTCTTTGTGTACTCTGGATGTTAAACTTCTAGTGGTTGTGCTAGTGAAGACACTCCCCAATTCTAAATCAGCCGTTTTGCTTGATTAATGGTTTCTTTTGGGGCTGGAGAGACGTATGATTCAGAGGTTAAGCTGCTGTTTGCAAACAGAAGGTCCTGAATTTGGAACCCAGATCCTATGTAAAAAAGCCCGGTGGATATGTTCTTCAGGTCCTGGAAAGTGAAGCCTGGGAAACTGCAGGGCAAAGCAAAGAGGAGGTAGAAATAATCCAGGGGGAATGGCCATTTTAATAATGGTAATTCTGTCAATCCAGGAATATGGGAGGGCTTTCCATCTTTTGGTGTCATCTGTAACCTCTTTTTAATTTTAGGTTTTTAAAGTTTTCATTGTATAAACCTCGCACATTCTTGCTTATGTATATCCAAGGTATTTCATTTTTTAGGGATTATTGTAAATGGTGTTGCTTTTCTCAGGTCTTCCTCACTTTGTTTGTCCTTGATTTATAGGAAAGCCACTGAAGCTTGAACATTAATTTTGCATCTTCCTACCCTACTGAGCTTAGTTATTAGTTCCAGAAGTTTCCTCGAAGAATCTTTGGGGTCTTGAAGATATAGAGTCATGTCATTTGCAAATAGAGATAACTTCTTCTTTTCCAAGTTATATACCTTTTATCTCTCTTATCTTACGGTCTCTAGCTAAGACTTCAAATACCATGTTGAATAGAAGTGGTGAGAGTGGGCAGCCTGTTTAGTTACTGATTCAAGTGGGAATGTTTCCGGTTTTTCGCCATTTAGGATGATTTTTGCTATAGGCTTGTTGTATATAACCTTCATGATGTTGAAAAATGTTCCTTCCATTTTCTTTATCATATAAGAGTGTTGGATTTTGTTAAAAGCCTTTTCAGTTTTTTTCCTTTAAGGAATAATTTAAGGAGTATTGGTGTTAATTTTTCTTTAAATATCTGGAATAATTCTGTTCTAAATTTATTTAGTCCTTTTTTTAAGTAGGGAGATTCATAATTATTGATTCAACTTCAGTATTTGTTATAGGATTATTTAGATAATTCTATTTGTTGTGATTTAACTTTGATGTGCTTTCTATGTTTAGAAATTCATCCATTTCTTTGTGATTATCAAATTTGGTAATGTAGAAATTTTTGAATTATGACCTTATGATTCTCTGAATTTTCTTCACATCTGTTATGATGGGCATGTTTTCATCTCCAATTTTATTAATTAGAATTTTCTCTTTTGGTTTTTGCTTAATTTGGCTAAGGATTTATCAATCTTGTTAAGTTTTTCAAAGAACCAGACCTTCATTTGATTGATTTTTTTGTATCATTTTCTTTGTCTCAATTTCAGTTGTTTCTCCTCTGATCCTACTGATCTCTCCATGTCTACTTCTCAGGTTGTTAGTTTGTTCTTGTTTATGTATAGCTTTAAGCTGAATTGTAAGATCATTACCCTGTGGCATTTCCATTTTTTAAAGTTGTTTCTTTTATCTGTCTGTCTATCTATCTATCTATCTATCTATCTATCTATCTATCTATCTATCTATCTATTATCTGTCTATCTATCTATCATCTATCTTGTATATATGTATGTGTTTGTGTATGTGTGTGTGTGTGTATCAGAACACACTGTTTGTCCCTTTGGAGGACCAAGGGTGACTTCGAGAAACATCCTGGATTGCTTCTACCTCTTTTTTTTTGCTTTGCTCTGGGATTTCTGAGGCTCCACCCACCAGGTCTAGAAGTGCAGGGCACTGCCATTTCTTCCTGGTATTTTTACGTGAGACCTGAGATCCAAACTCAGGACCTTCTGCTTTTGAGACAAAGTCTTAATCCTTGAACTATCTCTCCAGACTGATGTTTCCATTTTTTTTAAATATAGACATTGAGTGGTATAAACTTCCCTCTTAGAATTGCCTTCATTGTATCCCAAAGGTTTTGATATGATGTGTTTGCATTCTCATTGAGTTCTAGGAATTTTTGGACTTCTGTTTTCATTTCTATCCAGACCCATTTCTCACTCAGTTGTTGAGCTTCCATGAGTTTGTATACTTTCTGTTGATTGCCTTGTTGTGGTTATCAATTTTTATTCCACAGTGGTCAGATAAAATGCAAGAGGTGATTTCAATTTTCTTGTATTTGTGGAGAGTTGCTTTGTGGCCTAGTATGTGGTCTGTTTTGGAGAAAGCTTCTTGGGCTGCTGTAAAGAATGTATATTCCTTGGTGTTAGGAATGTTCGGTAGATGTCTGTCAGGTCTATGTGGTTTAGTTCCAGTGTGTTTCTGCTCAGTTTTTGGCTTGATGAGAGTAAGGTGTTGAAATCCCCTGCTATTATTATGTTTGGGTTGACTTGTTGTTTTATGCATTGTAGTTTTTTTTTTTTTTAATGAATGTGGGTGAGCCTATGTTTAAAGGACATAGGTTTAGAATTGTGAATTTTTCTTGATGTATTGTTCCTTTCATGAGTATGTAGTATCCTTCTGTATCTCTTATGATTTGTGGTTTTTTTTTTTTTTTTTTTTTTTAAGGGAGAAAAGAAGGTTTATTCAGCTTACGGTTCCAGAGGAGAGGTCTCTCAAAGCAGAGGCGGCATGGTTGGCTGGCCAAAACTGGAGGAGGCTAAGTCACCGCAGACATCTTGGAAGCTGAGAGCTACAAGACTGCTTGCAGCAAAGGCTGACTTCTACTGGAGGTAGGGTGGGATTAATCCACCTCAAGGCCCACCCCTTATGACTGTCTTCCTCCAGCAAGGCTCCACCTCTCAAGGTGCCATGACCTTGCCAAACACATGAGACTGTGGGGGACACATTTCGAACCATGACATTCCACCCCTGGTCCCCACAGGCTCACTGCCATCTCATTATGCAAAACATACTCAGTCCAACTTTAAAAGTCTTCATAGACTACAATGGTAGTCCCAACAGTCCAAAAGTCCAAAGTCCAAAGCCTCCTGTAAAATCAAAACACAAGTTACATACTTCCAATATACAATGGCACAGAATAAACATTCCCATTCCAAAAGGAAGGAATGGGGACATATCCAGGAAAAATCAGTCCATAACAAGACCGAAAACCAGCAGGACAAACTCCAAATCTTGTAGCTCCAAGTCTAACAGGTGAGCCTCTTGTTGAAATCATCTCAGTTCCAAAGGGCTTTAGTTCCACCCCTCCAATGCAGCTGCCCATAGAATATGTTGGTCTCTTGAGCTGGCTTCTCCCAGCTCTCCTTGGCAGGTGTCCCACGTTGTGTCTGGAATCTCTAACATCTTTACTTCTCAATGGCAAACCAGGCTTTAACTCCACAGCACAAACTGCCCTTCTTGGGCCTCTAAACTGCAGGCTTCTTGCCTCATGATGCCTGGATTCTGCCAAGTTTTGAAATCTTGCAGGAGGACTCCATGATCTCCTCCTTCTTGCATCACTGATGCCTCTAAAACCAGAACCACATGGACGACTTTGCCAAGACTGGCCCCCTTGAATCACAGCTGATTCTGCTTCTCTATGTTGACCATCTCTTTCACTCCTGGGCAGTTGCTTGGTAAGAGAAACCAACTCTTGCTTTGGAACTCCACCCTTTAGCTCCAGTCTTCTGAAAGGATTTGCACTCTTATGAGTGGAAGCCTTCCCTGAGGATCCTGCCCCCAAGCTAGGGCCTCTCCTATTATTCAAATTTCAAATGGAGCTAATCTCTTCAACAGCCATTTGATCTCTGCTTCTTCCTAGTTCAACTCTTTAAGTTTGCCATTGTATTTTTCATCATTGGATCTTACAGTTTTTGCTTCTTCTTGTCTGAGTCTTTGCTCTTTTTCATAACTCTGAAGACAACTAAAAAGTAGCCATATCACATTGTCAAGACTACATTGCTTTGAAATTTCCTCCGCCAAGCACTCCAGCTTAATTTCAGTCAAACTTTCAGGACGAGGGCAAAACTTCACTAAACTCTCAGCCAACACATGGCTCCATGTGTCACTCGTCCAGTTGCAAACACAGTCTCTGTTCCCCTCTGGACCATCACAAGCTGGACTTCCACTGTCTGCGTCTCTCACAGCATTGCTCTCCTCTGAGCTCTCACAAGAAAAGGTTCCTTTGGCCCAACCGCCAAGACGCAAAGACTTTTCCAGCACAAAGTCCCAAAGTTCTCCGTATGTCTCCCAACAAACAGTTCCAAAGGCACACTAGCCACATCACAGCATTGGCCATACTTTTGGGTACCAACTTTTCTCAGCTTCACAAACAACTTCACTTTGTGGTACCAGCTATTCTTATCTCTCAGCAATACCCCACTATCCGGTACCAATTTCTGTACCAGTTACTCTTAACTATTGCTGTGAGAGAGTACCCAAAGTCAAGAAACTTAAGGGAGAAAGGATGGTTTATTTAGCTTACGGTTCCAGAGGAGAGGTCTCTCAAAGCAGAGGCGGCATGGCTGGCTGGCCAATACTGGAGGAGGCTAAGTCACTGTAGACATCTTAGAAGCTGAGAGCTGCAGACTGCTTGCAGCAAAGGCAGACTTCTCCTGGAGGTAGGGTGGGACCGATTTGTGGTGTTTTAAAGTCTGTTTTTGTTGGATATTAGAATAGCTACTCCTGCTTGTTTCCAAGTTGCATTTGCTTGGAGTTTCTTTGATTATCCTTTGACCTGAGATTGTGCCTATCTTTCAAGTTAAGGTCTGTTTCTTGGAAGCAAATTGATGGGTTGTGGTTTTTAATCCATGCTGCTAGCCTGTGTCTCTTGATTGGGGAGTTGATCTATTGATATTTAAAGTTATAACTGAGAAGTTTTTGCTGATTCCTGTCATTTTTAAAGTTCATTGTTTTTTGAGTTAGAAGTTCTCTGCCTGGTGATCATATAGCATTGTATTTCCCTTTTGTCCTCTTCAGTGTGTTGATCAATTTCATCTGTCTTGAGAATTTTTTCTAAAATTTTCTCAGACCTGGTTTGGTAGATTAGAAGAAATTTAGTTTATTTTTGTCAGGAAATATTTTCTTTGACCTTCAGGTATGACTGATAGTTTGGCTGGGTATAGCAGCCTGGGTTGGCATTTGTGATCTTTCATGACTTGAAGAATGCCTTTCCAAGCTCTTCTGTCTTTTACTGCTTTCATTGAAAAGTCAGCTCTAATAGGCTTGCTTTTAAACCTGACTTTGTTTTTCTCTATTGTAGCTCTCTTTATCCTGTGTCTGAGATATTGCTACTATTATTTGCCTTGTTATGTTCCTATTTTGGTCATGTCTGAATGGTGTGTGATATGTGTCTTGTACTTGGATGGGTCTCTCTTTCCTTAGATGTGGGAAGTTCTCATTTATGATTGAAAGATCTGCTCTAGAGTGTTTTCTTGGGTTTCTTGTTCTGGGATTCCCTGAATGCATAGGCTTGCCTTCTTCATAGTGTCTCACAGTTCTTGAATTCTTTTCATGCCTTTTTTTCTAGTCTGTTCAGCTTTGTTAATTGAACGATCCTGTTCTGTTAGCTTATCTTCCAGATATGATATCCTGTCTTCTGCTTCATCCATCCTGTGAGTGAAGCTCTCTGTTGGGCTTTCAATTTCAGTTAGCTTAGCTTTGAATTCCAGCTAAATTTCAATTTAGACTTTTTTCTCCTGTTCTAAATTTGTTCCTATTTCCTTTTTCATCTCAGATAATTTTTAAATTATTTTCCTGTTTATGTGATGTATGTAATGGCTACTCCTGCTTGTTTCCAAATTGCATTTGCTTGGAGTTTCTTTGACTATCCTTTGGCCTGAGATTGTGCTTATCTTTCAAGGTAAGATCTGTTTCTTAGAAGCATATTCTTTTCTTTTCTATGTTCTTCACATTTTTTCATTGTTCCTCATGTTCCTTTTGTAGATATTCTCCAAGTTTGTTGATCATGTCTGTTGCCGTTCTCCTGCATGGTTGCTGATAAATGACCATCAAATGGCTTAAGGGAACGAGGGATTTTTTTCCCTTACGACAGTGTAGTTACAGTTCTCAGTCTAACTTGACAGGAGAGCACTCACCAACACCAGGGCCAAGGGAACTGGCCACACCATCTCTATGTAATGGCTGAAAGAGGGACGATCCTTACTTGCCAAACCAGCATGTCTAGCCAAGTGTACAAAGGATACCAACTCTTTCAACTAGTTGTCTGTATTTTATTCCAATGCTTAGTCCCACCTACCATGGATTGGGCCCTCTCCATCAGCTGGACAATCTCCTGTAGATTTGTTCTGGGCCCAACTCAACCACTAATTCTCTACAAATGTGCCTAGAGCTCAACCCCTCAACTGTCGAGTTGATACCTGTGCCTAATTATGATAATGTCAATAACATTTCTTTGGAAGACATTATATCGAGTGTTACTTTCCTGACTAGTACCCATGAGGCTATTCTGACTGGAATATATTGTAGGGGGATTTCTGTTTTTTGTAGGAGACATGTTTTCCTGGTACTTAGTGCCATTTGTGGTTTTGCTATGTGACTTGGGCATTTTCTGTTAAGTGCATGACTTTCTTCTTTGATAGTTATTTTGAATCTCCTGAGTCAGATGAGGCGGTATGACTTTGGCTGCTGTTGGGGAAGCTTTTCTGGATCTGGATGTGATCTTGTGTGATATGGCAGTCCTCTGGTGCTGGAGTCCATATATATGGGGGTTTGAGGCAGGTGGGTGGTCCCTCTCCTGGCTCCAGGGGCTCTTACCAGGCATGGGGTCATTCCTGGAGGCCTGGGGTACATGGTAGTTCTGTCCCCTGGGTTCTCACAGTGGCTCTTTATAATTCTTGTTAATTTACTTATTTTAAGAGAGAGTGGGTACAGCAGCATGCAAGCAGGTTGCGTGCCATAGCATTCATGTAGAGATCAGAGGACACCATTGAGTCACTGGGCATTAAGGATAAAATCCTGTTTGCCACATTTGTGTGCAGGCACAAATACCCATGGAGTCATCTTGCCAGCCCTGACGTTAACATTTTTAAAAGAGTCCAGATGAATGGTTTTGCAGAATAGCTCTGTGTTTCATTTGTGTGAACATGACTATTAGTCTTTTTGACAGCTCTGAATTCTGGAAAGTTCTGTGTATGAAGCTAAAATTATACTATTTCTACTTATTTGATGCCACTTTTAACTTTAATAAATATCTATATAAAATTTTCCTGAAATATTGAAAGAAACTGTAATGATTGCCAACCAGCTTTTAGCTGAAAAGTCTAGGTATCTTGGAGCAGGAGTCTGCTCCTTCGCTGAAACCAAATATTCCATGTTGCTAGGAGGTAGGAATTTCATTTATAACGAAAAGGGAAGGAAAAAAGCAACTTAAGTTCAGAATTATAGCATCTAGGGTGTGTTATGTCTCCTCTGGTTGATACACACCCTAACTTGCTGGAACAAGCTGTCTATGCTGCCCAGTAAGGTAGAAAGAGCCCTGTGTAAGCCTGTTACAGAAAACTCATCATTCTAGCCACTGCATGCTGTCCCAAGAATTACAAAAAGAAAAGCAAGTTTGGTCTTACTAGATATTTAGTTCTAGTGAAATCAAATATTCTCTGAATTCTATGCTTTTAAAAGATATTATTTTCAAACAACTAACTAGTGATTTATACTGAATTCTGAACTTGTTCTTCATAAAACTGATGATGTTTCATGCCCTTGGCAATGTTCCCCAGGAGGTGAAAGTTTAATCTACTTAGTAGACGATTACCAAAAGCTTTTGGCACAGCTGTAAGAGATCTTGCTCTGAAAATCGACATTATGACTAAACCATGAAGTATGAAATAGAAGCCCAACACCAAAACACCTGCTTGCTAGAAAAGTCTCTCAAGGCAGGATGTGGGCAACTTCCAAAGAAACTCTAAAGATCACAGGTTTAGAACTCAGGGAGTAAATAGACAGGGGTGTGGAAGGCCAGGCCTGCCTTAACTCTGGGACATTCTTTTCATCTCTTTCCATCTGTTAAAACAAGGACATTAATGCCCATGACTTCTAACATGCTTTTCAATTAACACCTTTCAATTCTATGATTCTGGGAGAAGCCTTTTTAAAAATTAAATTTAAAAATAAAAATATTTTATTTGTTTACTTGAGAGAAGAGAGAGAGAAAGGAGAGAGAGAGAGAAAGAGAGAGAGAGAGAACACGTGCCTGTCATGTTATGCTACCGTGGTGCATGGCTACAGGCCCAGAGGACAATTTTCAGAAGTCATTTCTGGACTTCTGGGGATTGAACTCAGGTCACCAGGTATGTGCATAGGTACCTTCCCTGCGAACTATCCTGATGACCCTGAGAAGACTGTGTGAAGAAAGTTTTAATATAGACAAGATTTTGCTGCTGTTAATGATTTGTAACAAGTGGAAATAATTGTCACTCTGACCATTTCTATATAAGTGACGTCACTTTGCCACTATAATGGCATTGCTGAATCACTGTCTGCAGGGTGTCTTGCCAGCAAGAAGAGATGCTGTAACTTATGTCCATATGACTAAGGGAGGAAGACTGATGTAGGATGGCTTCTATGCCTTCACTGTTCTCCATAGATTCTGCTTACCAGGACTGTGTGTGTGTGTGTGTGTGCGTGTGTGTGTGTGTGTGTGTGTGTGTGTGTGTGTGTGTGTGTGGAAAAAGGCACTCTGTGTGCCTGTGGAGGCCCAAGGATAACTTCAGGAATCATCCTTGATTGCTCTACCTCCTTAATGCTTTGCTCTGGGGTTTCCCAGGTTCACCTTCCAGTGCCAGAATTGCAGGTTGAAGCTCTTTCTGCCCGGCTGGTTTCTGAACTCAGGTCCTTTTGCTTGTAAGACAGTGGCTTTAACCCCTGAGCCATCTCTCCAGTCCTCATTATAACTTTCATGTGTGCAGATCTTGTCTTTCTTATCATGGTCTAGATGTGCAGTGCCAATCCAAACTACGTCTCCTTGTTTGTTACTCATAGCTCTGCCTGAATTCAATGACTTTCCATCCTATGGAAATTCAGTACTGAAGAACTAGTTGATAAACTGTTCCCAAGTATCCTCCAGTATTCCCACAGTCACAGGATGGGCATCTTAACTGATCACCTTAGCTATCAAAAGCATTGGTTTCCCTTGCTAATGACCTTGGCAGATGGGGGATCACCACCAATTCATTTTCCAATTTGCTTGTCCCCAAGATGTGATTGATTCATTCATTACCTTTTTGAGACCTTTTGAAAGATCTTAGCTGAATGACACCCCTTTAGTCATACTTCTTCATGACTGTCCCCTCTCATAAGACGTAAGTATGTGTACTGTCTGTTTCTCTCTGCCTCTCATGCTATGCTAAACTTACTGACAAAACTTGTAAGGTAAGCAGAGTGATGCATGCCAGCCTGCGGTACACAGTGATATCTTATCGCAAAAATAAAAATCCAACCATCAAGTTGCATGCTTTTCCTCTTGTTTAAAAACCAAAAATTCTGCTGAAAGTTTTGAAGTACCTCACACTGCATAAAATTACACTTATGTACTTATTACAATAATTAGTATAAAATTTCAAAGACGTTTTTACAAATATTTACTGCCATTTTTATATGAATGAGTTCCACAAATAAGTGATTCATTTAAACAAGATCTTCCCCACCACTCTTCATGATAGGATAGTTTCAGAGATGTAGTTGTTGAACCAGAATTTCTGCCTGGCTGAATACCAGGTTTCTAGTCAGAAACTACCCATGAAAATCCCTGTCAGAGCACATCCTCAAGAACATAAGGCACATGTTACCTAAGACAGACTCCCACGCATGTTCTGTGCCCCGTGGCCTTTCAGGAGTTTGTTTGTCTTTCTTCTTAAAATGTTTGTAATTGCTTCTTTTGCTTACACATTTATCTGTCAGGCACTGAGAAGTGTACACCTACGTGGGAGGTACATCATTCCCTCTGCTGGGTGTGCCACATTTTTTTGGTCCATCAATACTGAGACTCTTTTGTTTAAACTCTTCCATGAATGCCTTGAATTTCTTTTACTTTGTGCTGACTAAAAACAAACAAACAAACCAACCAACACACACACAAACAAAAATCAAAAGGTTCCAGTGTAGCAGTTACTAAGCATTGGATAAATTCAGTACAAGATGACCCGTGGGAACCAGGGACCTTATTTTGGCTTATAACTGTCTGGTTACAGTTCTTATTCCAGCTTGGCAGGAATAACTAACACCAGGGGCTGAAGGAACTGACCACACAATATTCACAGGACATTTGAGAGAGAGGCAAACTTTCCTTGCCAGACAGCAGGTCCAAGTATGCCAAAGAATGCCAGCTTTCTAAAACAGCTCCCTCCATCTTATTCGCTTGCCCAGGGACTAGTCCTATTACCACGGGCTGGGTCTTCCCCATCAATTAGAACATATCCTTCGGCTGACTAGGGCTTAACTCAGCTACTAATTCTGCACAAATGTGCCCAGAGCAGAAGTCTTCAGGTGCAAAGTTTATATCAAGGAATAGAGTAAGTTATTCATCCAGGAATCTAAGTCAAAATGGTTTTTCCTCGTTTCTTTCCTTTCATGAGCAGTTGCTATTTTCTCTCACAAAGTGAGCACTGAGTGAGTCTGTCCTCCTCATCTTCTTTCAGTTTAGATAAAGGCAAGTCTAGGCTCGGCCACCTTTGTGCTGGGGACAGTTGCCTCCGTGGCAAAGTGTGCAGTATTGGGACTGAGATATTGAGTGGAGACCACCAGAATTATGCTTTTCCTACATCTGAGCACTGGAAAAAGGATTCTCTCCTCTTTTCTGTCTCCCTGTCCCCCAACCAGGCTTGCTCCGCTTTCAAATTATTGTCCCAGACTTCTGTTGGTGTTCAATGTGTTTCTCTTCAAAAGTCCAACAGTTTATTTCTCATAATTGGCAGCCATTGAGAAGGTGGATCTAAGTTCCATGAAACTTCATGTGAAAATTTGTTCTCAGTGTCAAGAATGCCATGTAGTCACACTACTGACCCCACAAAGTCTAGCATTTGCTAAAAACACCAAGATCCTTGGAGGCAAGGGATTGACAGCCAAAATAGTGTTCCTATGCTTAAGGGAACAAAGGAAAGGGTTCAGGGAAATGCGGCTGGGTCCTTTTACATCATCGGAGAGGAGGACCCAGAGGAGAGTTTGGCATGCACATTAAAGGATTCTCTGGGGATTGGGGGAGGGGAGGCACTGGGGGGGTGGGGAGGCACTGGGGGTGGGGAGGAAGGGGTCAGGGGAAGATGAGCAGAGGGGTGGGGGGAGGAGGAGGGAGGGAGGGAACCGGCATACCTATTAAGTTTGTATGAGCGGAGATAATAAAAAATGTTAAAAAAAAAAAGAATGCCATGTAGTACTTTAAGGAAGGACAGGAAGTTGCCAATGTGTCTCATAGGGAAAATATGTGGTAGGCAGGTAAGTTTCAGTAAGTTTCAGACTTCTAAGTGCTTCTGGATAAGTCCAGTGTTGTGAATCAATAATATATATCAAATAAAGCGATGTTACCTGGAAACACAAAGAAAGGAAGGTTGCAGGCTGACTGGTGACCAGAGATTCTAAGGAAACTAACCCTGTGTTTACAGAGCAGTGGATCTGTGTTTGTGACACTTTATAGAATGTATTCACTGCACATGAAGCATATCGTATGTGAAAGAGCTTCTAATTCTTTAGGCACGCCAACCATCAACATGTGTCTGTGACCAGGGGTAACCTGTCTGCAACCTTCCCCCAGCTCCTCTGTTGGCTGGTCCCTTTTTATCCTTCCAGCATAACCGACCTTGATGATTAGTTTAAGTGTGTTTCCTGTACAACTCATTATACACAGTCACTTCATTATTTTGACTTGGCATTTGGGGATGACTTCAAGAGGGAGCAAAATCTCAGCAGGCAGCTTGAGCTCCTATTCAAAGGAGAGGCAGGCCTGCCATTTCCCTTTGGCGGTGAACAAGGGGAGAGGGATGGCTTAAGCAAGTAATCTGCTTTTTCTCCATCTCCTTTTTGGCTCAATTCCCACACTCCCTTCTGTTCTGTTTTTGGGGTGACCCTGGTCAATGTGAGTGATTTAGGATGGAAAGAATACTTGAGAACAACACGTACATGTAGAAAACCTGAAATGACAGCTGGTAGCTTCCGTGCGGGGACGCCTCGAGCTCACAGTCACAGGTGGGCTCTTGTTTTTTTTTTTTTTTTATTTGCATCTTGCATTTTTATTTTGAATTTCAACAAACATTACAAGAGACCCTTTAGACTATCGAGTGAGAGCATACATATAAAATGTAGAGGGAAAAACAACACTTTAAAATTAAGCAGAGGCAGTGATGGAAATCCCAAGGGCAAGTTTCTCTGACTTGTGTTTCTGATAACAGCAGATAGAGTGTTTTCCTTATCAAATCTGAAAGGGTATGCATTCATTGTGAAAATTTTCTTTAGTTTTGATGAAGTAAGGCAAATGTCTTGGTGTATTTTTTGACTGAACAGGAATACATATTCTTGGAAACACACCAGTTTTATTGTTTCAAATCCTTCTCCATGTCAATAATGTTGAGTACTTCCAAACACTGAGATAAACATTTTAATACTTTGCCAGCATGTATTTTAAGGTTCATCCATTTGCATATGGAAGAGGTTGTATAATATCTCTGGAGTCTTTATTTTATTTTATTTTATTTTATTTTATTTTATTTTATTTTATTTTTGGTTTTTCTTTTTTTTTTTGGTTATTATTTCCGCTCATACAAACTTAACAGGTACACTGGTCCCCTTCCTCCCTCCACCTCTCCCTGGCCCCCCTTCTCTCCCCCTCCCCTCTCCTTTCCCTCCCCATCCCCCAGTGCCCCCCCCAATCCCCAGAGCATCCTTTACTGTGCATGCCAAACTCTCCTCTGGGTCCTCCTCTCTGATGAGGTGCAAGGACCCAGGGGCATATCCCAGAACCCTTTCCTGTGTTACCCTTAAGCATAGGAACACTACTGTGACTGTCAGTCCATAGCCTCCAAGGATCCTAGTGCCTTTAGTTCATGCTAGACTTTGTGGGGTCAATAATGTGTTGGACATAGCGCAGGTCATGCAAAGTCCATTATGATTGCTTCAGCCCTAACTTGTGTGGAGTATCTTGCATTCATTACTCTTCCCATCCTTGTGCTCTTACAATCTTACCGCCCCCTCTTCCACAAATTTCCTTGAGCTTCAGGATGGGGAGAGATTAGGCTGGCCCAGTTCCATGTGGTTGATATAGAGTCTCTGATTTTCCGAATTATGGTTTGTTGATTTTTTTTTTTCGGTTTTGCTATCCTGCAATGCCCTTGGCTCCATCCTGATGGGTATTGGAATTCATCCCCTGGCCAGGGATAAAAACCTGTTAAATTAGAGTCTTGTTATAAGAGTATATTCAAAGGTAGATGGAATAAAAGTAGAAGACCATGGTGAGAGAGGGGTCAATCACCCATTTGCAAAATAGTTACTTTCTATCAGGCAGACTATATGTCCACCTCTTCTGGTGAGATCATATCCCATCAGTTGCATATGATCAGGAAGGAAAGTCTGTGAACTTAACCAGATGTCTCATTACTTACTCGCAGTCCTTGATGGTGGCCTATTTTCTCTGCTGTAACATAGTCCCCTCTCTCCTTGTTTCTGGTAGAGCATTCCTTCCCTATCCCTCCTGTTTATAATCTTTACAATCTGTAGGTATTACAGAGATTTGTCTTTGAGTGTCTCTAAGTGGGTTTGGTACTAGGATCCACCTATTAGGGAATACATACGGCACTTAATTTTCCATGTCTGGGATACTTCACTCAATATAATTTTTTCTAATTCCATCCATTTCCTGGCAAATTGCATTAATTCATCATTTTTGATGGCTGAGTAGTATTCCATTGTATAGATGTACCACATTTTCCTTATCCACTCATCAACTGTTGGACATTTGGGCTGATTCCATGACTTTGCTGTTATAAACAGTGCTGCTATGAACATGGTCGTGCTTGTGCTATCGAGGTGAATTTTTGCTGTATGGGGGGGTTATTCCCAAAAGTGGAATAGCAGAGTCATATGGCATTTCAATCTTTAACTTTTTAAAGAATCGCCGGATGGCTCGCCAGATTGGTTGTATGTGCCTGTATTTACAGGTGGGCTCTTGAAGGAACTCCCTCATCTATGCTCCTGGCCGAGGCTTGTTCGAGCTACAGGAATCAAGAACACTGGGGAAGGGCATGTTCTCTACTGTGGTCTATGGAGATGGCAAAACTGCAGAGTAGAAATTGCCACATGGCCTGTTTAGTCTTAGATGGCCTTAGCAGTCCCTCAGGGTCATCTGAACTGTACCCTAGGGAGGAACTGCAGATGGCCTTTTAACAGGGGCGAAACAAGGTGTGCAAAGCACGGTGAGGCTGTACTGTTCCTCCCTTGCCTATCAGCACAGACTGTTTTTGACCTCTGCTGGTGATGTGACCCAAGCTGAGTCAATGTTGGCACATACAGATGACATCAGTGGTCAGCCGTCTCTTCTTCAAAGGGCGTCTCCCTGCTTCTTGGACTAGGACAGCTCTAGACAATTGCAAAGTCACAATGTTCTCACCATCAACAGAGTGGAAGTCAAGCGTAGAGCAAGAAAAAAAAAAAAACTAGTTTGTCTTAACACTTGTGAGTCATCAAGATTTGTACCTTTAAAAGACTTTAAACTATTACCCATTAACAAGCAATTACCATTATGCAGCCAATTCATAGAACATCAGGTCATTCCAGAAGAGCTTGCAGATTAAATGCACTGACTCTTATGTAAATATGTAAGTCTGTGGCTTGCTGGGTATAAGTCTTCATATTATTCATAAGGTGTCCATTCATACTTTCCCACATACTCTGCACATTTAAGATGAGCGAGCCCATTCTCATCTTTCACCCTTTCTGACACGGGGGGGGGGGGCAGGCCATCAGAAAGTCATCCTTGAGTTTAGCAATAAATGAAATCAAAAAAGAGTAGACAGGCCAGAGGGAGCCCTGAGGTCCATGACGGTGGATAAGCAGGAGTGTGGGAGCGAGTGGGATGGACTGAAGAAGGGAGGGGAAGGTGAATGGGTGGGAGGGGGGATGGAGGGAAGCGGGGATGAGTACTCAATATGCTTGTAAAACTAGAAAAAATAAAATAAGTTATATGTAACTTATAGAAAACTAATGTCAATGGGGGCTTAAGATACACTGTAATTGGTGGGCATGGTTAGCTGTCTGCCTAACATCAGTTTCCTTCTCACAGGGGCAATGTGCGCATCACCAGGTGGAAACCATTATGCTGCGCTGCTTTGTGAGCCCCCGACAGCCCTGGGGTTCCTGTGACCCAGAGCTGGTTGTTCCCAGAAAGACAACAGGTAAGGCTTGCTTCAGCATCTTCCAGAAACCTTTCACTTTCCTGAGAAAAGGGATAGGGGTATTCGCACAAAACCTAGTTCTATTTCTCTTGGCCTTAAGGCGGCAATAGATGTTTTATAATGAGAAAGCAAGTGACAGAAAATTGTGGAGACACCACCTGACACTACTGTGGCACTGACTGATGAGCGTCTTGGGGTTATGTGAGAATGCAAGCCCTGACCGAATGCGCTTCTAGGTGCTTTGCTATTTGTAGGCAAGTTATGGCTGAAATACATCAATTCAGTTAGAAGTGACAGATGAAAGGACAGAGTTAAGGGCAACTTTACATGAGGGGCTGCGCACGCCCTGATTTTTCTTCAGAAGAATTTTAAATTATGTTTTTTTCTCTAGAATGGTAAGTCGTGGGAATGTACAGGTCACAATCTCGTGGTTTATGGTGACATCATAAAGAGAACCCAAACTCCGAGGCCCTTGGTACCTACTAAACAGAGGGCGCTGAATCCTTGCCCTCAGGGAATTTGTCCCACAGTCTGAACAATGTATCCCGAACCCTTTGGGAAGCCAAGAGACTGACAAATTCCACTAGAGGGCTAGTGCCCCCAAAGTCCTGACCACATCTCTCTGTTTTAATTTTAATTAATATTAACTGAAATAAAAATTCTGTTTCTTAGTTGCTATCCAATGTGACCATCCTGAGCTATATTTCCAGTGTCAACTGTATATGGCTAGTAGCTAGTGCACTGGACAGATTTAGAGCACTTCAATGATTATACCAGGTTTTATTGCACAGCATTGTCTTGTAAGAAAGGAGGCCAGTTTTTTATCTGCGAAAAGCTTTGCAGGCCGAGAAGCCAGTTTTAAGTTGTTTGAAGCAACTACCCAACTGTCACTGTAGCTTAAAAGCAGACCTGACAGTAGCTGTAAAGACGTGAGTGTGTCTCCATTCCAATAAAGCTTTGTTTTTAAAATCAGGTTTCGAGGAAGCTGGTGTAGTGGCTTATGCTTATGCTTGTAATTTCAGACTCAGAAGTTTGAGGCTGGAAGATTGTTATGTGTGAGACCCTGTTTCAAGTAAAACAAAAAAAACACACACAAAGGAAAACAGCAAGCTCAGGGGTCGCTTACTAATCTGCTTAAAATGTTAAATACTGAGATGTTGGTTTCCAGCATGTCTAATCTTCCTACTTCAGTGGGGATATAATTCTCAAAAATTCCACATAAAATGTCAACATGAGCTGGAGAGATGGCTCAGAGGTTAAGACTCTGTTCCTCAAGCAGAAGGTTTTGAGTTCTGATCTCAGGTTCCACATAAAACTACCAGGTGGAAACAGCACTGGCCTACACTTCTGGCCCTGGTGGGTGGAGTCTGGGAAATTTCAGAGCAAAGCAAGAAGGAGATAGAAGAAATCCAAGATGATTTCCAAAGTCACCCTTGGTCTTCCACAGGAACAGACAGTGCTCTGATACACACACACACACACACACACACACACACACAATAAATAAATAAAATATTTAAAAAAGAAAGGCTTTAAAAAATATTGTCAACCTATGTGTAGAACAAGTGTAAAGAATTAGAGTTTTCAGTTTTTGCAGCTGGGAAGATAGTACAGTGGATAAGAACACTTGCCGTGTAATCTTGAGGACTTAAGTTCAAATCCCTAGCACTCAAGTAAAACGTTGGGCATGGCTGCTCTGTGCTTTTAAACTCAGAACTATATGTGGTGCAGAAAGAAGATGGTTGAAACTCGCTGGCCAACGGCTTAGCTCCAAGTTGAGACTCTGTCTCAAGGGAATAAGGTAGAGAGTGAAAAGAGAAGGATGCATGATGACCTTCCTGTGCCCAAGCAGGTATGTGTATCTGTGAATACAGCACATGTGTGCTTGCATGCACCACACACACGCGTGAATATATTACACACATACGTGAATACACCACACACACATGTGAATATATTACACACACACAAGAATACACCACACACACACAAAATTTCTAGGTTAGTTTTTAATATTTTTAGCTTGATTTTACAGTTTGAAAAATAATTTTATTAGTTTACAAATTCTTCATCTCTTGCTCTTTACTCAAGCCTTAGTAACATCTTAACAATAACTCCAATGCCCACATGAGTCTGTTGAGGGTTTAAAACAATTACAAGAATCATGGGAAATTTAATAAAAAGCACAAATATTGTCACGATTTGATTTAGATTGACTTGATTGTCTGCTGAATCATGGACAGAACTGCTAAGAGATGGTCAGAGCCAAGGGCTGAAGGGAAGACGAGGTGAACATTAACCAGCCTTGTGACCTGGGGTAATAAATTCCCCTGATCAAGCTGTTTTCTAATTTTACCTCGTAGCATGTAGCAGAGTATGCTGCCATTTAAAGCGGTCATCCGTGCAGGCTCACTCTTTTACTAGTCAATTGCGCCGTCTGCTGGATAACTCTTGTATCTGCACTGTGAACTCTCGAGCACATCTTTCCTACTTGACTTCCTTTCATTCAGCTTAGCCTCTGGCCTAGGACTCCTACATCAAGGGCCGCTTCTGAAGTTACATAATTCCATTCATGGCCAGTGGGGTACAGTGCAGAGAGAGAAAGTTTATAAACTCTCTTTACTTTCAAAATATTTTTTAAAATTTTGCACACGTCTCTCTCTGTGTGTGTGTGTGTGTGTGTGTGTGTGTGTGTGTGTGTGTGTGTGTATGCGCGTGCGTACGTGTGTGTCTATCACAGGGGACTGTGTGTGCCTGTGGAGACCCAAGGATGGCTTTGGGAATCACTCTGGATTGCTTTGACATCCTCTTTGCTTTGCTTTCCCAAGCTCTTCCAGGACTGGAAGTACAGGCTGTCTGCATTTCCACCTGTTATATTTCATGTGGAATCCAGGGTCTGAACTCAGGACCTTCTGCTTGTGAGACAGAGGTTTAACCTCTGAGCCAACTCTCCAGCCCTACGTTCATTATTTTATTATGTTTAAATAGTCACATTGTACCAAAGAATTATAATCAGAAAGGATCTTGGAATCATCTAAGTTACATCTAAGTTTATTTACTGAAACGAAGGAACTAGTGGTAGTATGACAAATATGTACATTTGGGCTTGTTAGGGCAGACATTATAAAATAACTTATGTTCTCCCACCTCTTTTTTCTTCTTTGCTGTAAGGAAACCTCTCTTTCCTACCCCTGAACAATAGCAGTTTGAATTCTGAATTGCAGTCTTTCAATGCAAGGGAGAGGAAAAGGAAGAAACTTAAAATTTCCCTTCTGAGATGCAGAATCAGCTGAGAGAGAGAGAGAGAAAGAGAGAGAATATGTGGGTTTGTGTTTGCATATGTTTATGTGTTTGTCTTTATGCGTGTGGGTTGTGTGTGACTCTGTGAAGTTTATCTTTTCTAAAATTCTAATTTATATTTATATTACTGGATGAAACTTCCCTTACAGTCCAGAGATATTGACGTTTTCTGAGAATGTTGATATATTTGATATTTGTGTTTCTTTTTTTAAATATTTTTTATTATTTTATTCAATTGTGCATGTGCTTGTGTGCGTGCGTGTGTGTGTGTGTGTGTGTGTGTGTGTGTGTGTGTGTGTGTGTGTAGAACCACGGACGAATTTGGGAACCACAATGGATGCCTCCACCTCCTCCTTGTTTACTCTGCCCTGGGATTCACAGGCTCCGTCCTACCAGGACCAGAAACGCAGGCCGCCCCTGCTTCCGCCCGGCGTCTATACGTGGGGTCTAGGATCCAAACTCAGGACCTTCTGCCTGCAAGACAGAGGTTTAACCCCTGAGCCACTTCTCCAGCCCCTTGTGTTTCTTCTTTCAGAGTAAATTGGACTTATTATTTTTTAAAATGTATATAAATTAATGTGTGTATGTATGTGCAGGTGCACATGCATGCATGTGTGTATGTGTATGCGTGTGTGTGCATGTGTGTGTGTGTGCATGTGTGTGTGCATGTGTGTATGAGCGTGGAGGCTGAGGTCAGCTTCAGGAGCCATCCATCTTGTTTTCTGAGACAGGGTCTCTCATGGGGACCTGGAGCTGACTGGTTCAGTCAGACAGGGTTGCAGTGAGCCTGAGGAATCCTCCTGTCTCCGTTGCCTCAGCGGTGGGATTACAAGCGTGTGCCCTACACTCAGCTTTTCACATGGGGCTGGAGATCAACCCGGGTCCTCACGCTGCACAGAAGGTGGTTTACTCAAAGAGCCATTTCCCCAGGACTTCTGGGGCTTCATCTTTTAGTTTTTATTTTATGCCTCTTGTGTGTGTGTGTGTGTGTGTGTGTGTGTGTGTGTGTGTGTGTGTGTGTATGAGGGCACTCTGTGTCCCTGGAGAGGATTGGGGTGACTTCAGGAATCATCCTGAATTGCTTCTACCTCCTTCTGCTTTCGTTGGGATTTCCCAGGTTCTGACCACCAGGGTCCGAAGTCCAGGCCACTGCCATTTCTGGCTAACTTTTTTTTTTTTCCTAACTCAGGTCCTTTTGCTTGTGAGGCAGAGGCTTAACCCCTGGACCATCTCTCCAGCCTTTGGTGCTTTATCTTTAAATGCAGTTGTTCCACCTCCTCTGGGAGCGTAAGGCAGAGGGAATCGGGCTTAGTGTCAGGAGCTAAGGAACTGAGCAGGTGGAGGAGAGTGGGTCACCCAGGTGGACCCTTGAGAGTTAGTTCTCTGGATTAGGGAGTCAAGTCTAACACTAGGAACCCAGAATCCAGTCATCTGTTCTAATCGATCAGCCATCCATGTCCCCCTCAAAAATCCATATGTTTAGTCACAAAATTGAGTGACAAGATCTAAATGTGTATGAAAAATGTCACTTTGTCCTTTACTTTTTCATCTCCTGAGGTAACAAGCTAGACACTGGCTGGCATTTACCTTGGCGTGCACAGGAACATAGACACATAGGGGTAGATAGTCTTCCTACCATACCATATGTTTGGAAAGTAATTGCAAAAATTGCTAACATAGGAATCTAGATACATATTTGTTATTTTTACAGGTATTCTTTTTGTATTTTAAAAAATTATTATTTATTATTACTGTATAGGCAGGTGTGTGTGTGCGTGTGCGTGTGTGTGTGTAGCTGTCAGCTTAACACAGGAGATCGGGCTCACCTGTAGGAATTACCTAGTTAAGGCAGGCCCCTGTGCGAGCCTGTACGGGGCTGTCCTGATTGCTGTGGTTGAGGCAGGAAGCCCCACCCCTTGTGGGTGGCAACATTCTCTGCGCTGTACAAGAAAGTGAGCTGAGCACTGGCAAGCCTGCAGGCATGGGTTGATTCTTTCCTTCGGCTCTTGACTTGGGTGTGGTGTGGCCAATCCCCTTGGCTCTTGCTGGTTAGGGACCATAACCAGGAAATATGAGCCAATAAGACCCAACAAAAATTTCTTTCCTAAATTGTTAGAGTCAGGCAATAAGCTACGAAACCAGCACCGTGTGGTGTGTGTGGGTGTATGTGTCACGGTGAACATATGGAGGATACGGGGCAACTTAGCCAAGTGGGTTCTTCCCATCTGCCCTAATGCAGGTTCTAGGAACTGAATAGTCCTGTGTGTGTGTGTGTGTGTGTGTGTGTGTGTGTGTGAGAGAGAGAGAGAGAGAGAGACAGAGAGACAGAGAGAGAGACAGAGAGACACAGAGAGACAGAGAGAATCACAAGGAACTGCGTGTTCCTGTGGAGGCCCATGGGTGACTTTGGGAATCATCCTGGATGGCTTCTACCTTCTTTTTGCTTCACTCTGGGATTTCCCAGGCTCCACCCACCAGGGCTGGAGGTGCAGGCCACCACGATTTCTCTGTGGCATTTTTATGTGGGATTCATGATTCAAACTCAGGTCCTTCTGCTTGTGAGGCAGAGTCTTAACCCAGGAGCCATCTCTCCGCTCCATCTTTATTTTTTTTAGTATTGGATTCCCCGAAGTGGATGCTTGGCAAAGAAGACTGTGCCCTTTAGAAGATATTTCCAGCTGCTTTCTGGACGTGGGCTACATGTCTCAGTCCCAGCCGCAGGGCCGGAGCGCCTATTTTCCTTGCTTGCTGTTCTTGGATTAAGCATTCTTTCTCATTGTTGCCAGCCAGAAGGGACAGCCATATTTTCTCCTGTTAAATTCATTTGCGTTTCTCATGTTGTAACCACCAAGAACTTTCCTGGGACTTGGAAAAAAGAGTTTACAAGCTTTGCCTTCGGAAGTGGATAGATCTATTTTAAATCAATGCTCTGTTAATTCCTATCTTTCTGGTCTTGGGAAAGTTCATGTACTTTCTAGTTCTTCATTTTACCATCTACAAAATTATAGCAACTATTAAACAAAATAATGCACTAAAATCCAACAATCTCTAATAGCTAAGAGAATTAATAGAGGGCAGGTGTTATTAAGAAATGTTAGAAAGGGCTTCAGATAAAGCCAGGGTCATAATGATGTTGACCTTCTCGATTGATCACCAGGTGGTCATCTCAATTACAAACTAATTAAATTACCGAGGAATTAAAGCATCTGTATTTAAAGTGTAATTATTGATACATTTTAATTATATATCTGAGTGTAAATGACCTCACTGTGCTGTTTGCACACATCGTGTTTTGTATATATTCACCCTAATATCTTTTCCTCCCCTCTTCCATCCTTCCCCTGTTTTTCCCAATAGTTTTGCTACTATTTTACTACTTTCAGGGCTGTTTTTTTCTCTGTGTTTTTAAAATGAAACATAAATGAATATAATAAATTTGTGATATTTTCATATTTCCCCTTTCCTTTCCCTCTTATAACCCTTCATCTCACTTGCCAGACTTCCTCCTATTTCCAAACCTTTTCACTTGTGTGGCCCACTGTGTTTCATCTAGTTTGTCTTTGATAATGTATGCCTGATCTGATTCATGTTCTAGCAAGTATCATAGATCAGTGGGTACACCGCTGAGGAAAGCATCCTCCTTTTTTTCCCTATTAGTATTAATTCTTATCTGTCTCTCAGAGAGGTGTGGAGCTTCTTGAGATCTTTCCTGAGATGTTATGGTGACATGTTGGTAGGATAATTCCCAAGAAATTCTTGTAAAGTGTGCATCTCTGCCACGAAATCACGTACGTCACAGCTCGAGGCTTTTAAAAGAAAATTTAAAAAAACCTATTTATTCATTTTTATTTGAAAGAGAGAGCAAGAGTGAGAGCAAGAGAGAGGAGAAAGAGTGAGAGTGTGTGTGTGTGTGAGAGAGAGAGAGAGAGAGAGAGTGTGTGTGTAAGAGAGAGAGAGAGAGAGAGAGAGAGAGAGAGAGAGAGAGAGAGAGAGAGAGAAGTGTATGCCATACCATATGGGGTTCTGGGGATCAAACTCAGGTCTCTGGGTTTGCAAGTGGGCATCCTATCCCCTGAGCTGTCTCGGCGGCCCTGGGGCTATTTTTTTTTTTTTTTTGATTCTAGAACACATGTGATACTTGTGCTTTCATGCTTGGCTTATTTTGCTCAACACGGATAACCTTTAGTTCCGCCCATTTGCCACAAATTACACTTTGCTTTTCTTTCTGGCTGAATAGTGCATCACTATGCAACATACGCCATGTTTTCTTTATGTGTCGATCTACTACTGATGGAGAACTCAGCTGATTTCCATAATCTGGAGACCAGAACAGCACCACAGCAAACAGGTTTGCAGCCATCTCTTCTGTGCCATCCGCACTTCCTTCTGGTGTATATCCTGGTGTAGTCACATGCTCAGTAGGAAAGCAAGGGGATTGTAATTCAACCTTATGATTGCAGTTGATCGGAATAGCTAGAGAGCTACCAACAGGAGCCAAGGGAATGGACCACACCATATCCACAGCAAAGGCAGAGGGGCAAGGACCCAGCTGCTTTTTAATCCAACAACTACTTCTTTCTTCAGCTTATTCATCCAGCTACTACGGACTATGTCTTTCCACCCAATTCTGTAATTAGGGAATCCCCTGCATATTTATTTGCCTTAACTAGATGCTTCCTCATGGGTGTGCTCAAAGGTTCCATCCACTCTGAAGTGTCAACTTGGCTGTGGAGGCTGGCACAAGCAGTATAGCTGGACCACAGGGTAGTTCTACTTTTAGTTTTCTGAAGAGCTTTCATGTCATACCCATCTCCCTAGTAGATGTACTAATTTATATTCTGACAGTGTGAAAGGGCTATGTTTCCCCGGCATTATTTTTTGTGCATTTTCTGATGGCAGTCATTATATTCGGGTGAGGTAGAATCATAATGTATCTTGATTTGCATATCCTTGATGGCTGTAGATGTTTAGCATTTTTATATGTGCAGTGACCAATTGTACATAATTTTTTTTAAAGTCTTTTAGAGTCTTATATATACCAGGCTTGTTTGCTACTGGGTATTCACTCAAGGCTCATTTTGAACTTCTGATACTTCTGCCTCCATTTCCTGAGTGCAGAGATTACAGGAATGGGAAAGCATTCCTGGCTCATTTACACTGTATCAGGGACTGATATAGAGCTTCGTGAATGCTGGGAAAGCACTTTACCATCTGAACCACATCCCAGCCACATCTGTACATCTTTTGAGAGATGTCTGCTGAGACCATTTGCTCATTTATCGTGTGGAATGCTTACTTAATATTTTGTTGTTTAAGGTTTTAAGTTTCTTGTATATTCTGGATATTAGTCATGCTGAATAAATAACTATCAAAAATCTTCTCCTTTTCTGTCTCTTTGTGCTGCTGTTTCTTTCACTGTGCAGATTACTAGTTTCATGTAATAACAGATACCAGTAGGTCCTTTTCTGACTTACTGAAGTCTTAGTTAGGGAATTGTTGCCTTGGCCAGTATCTTTTGTTTCTTTTATACTGTCCTTTAATAGTTTGAAAGTTTTTGGCCTCATAATAAGATCTTTTATCCACTTTGAACTGGCATTTGTATAGGGTGAGAGATGGGGGTCCTGTGATTTCATAGTATCTTCTGTCAAGAGTCAGTTGGCCATTTCTGAGTCCTCCGTTCCATTCCCACAGTTGAGGGCCGTTGGTGCCAGCATTGTGCCTTTTACCGCTACGGCTCTGCAGTGTTTGGAGATCAGGCACTGGATTCCTCCAGCACCGTTCTTCTCCCCTCATGACTATCAATTATTTGGGATCTTTTCTTCCCCCTCCATAAGAATTTTAGGATTTTTTTTAATTCTATGGAAAATGTCAAGGGAATTTTTCCGAGGATTGTGGTGGATCTAGGGATCATTTTCAGTGGCATGACCAAAATCCATCTTTACACTACGAATTCTGTTCACCCAGAAACACGAAGGTCTAGTCTTCTTCAATATCTTCAGTATTTTATAATTTTGATGATAGAAGTCTATTATTTCCTTGCAGGTTTATTATAGCATTTTTTCAATTTTTAATGTTTTGAAGCTATTGTGAATGGTACTGTTTCCTTTTTTTTTTTCTCAATGAGTTCAGTATTGGTGTATAACAAAGCTATTTATTTTGGCGTGTTGATTTTGTAGTGTAGTAGCTAAGTTAGAGTTAAAACTTGGCTACCATGCAACAGGAAAATGCTGAAATGAAAACAAAAAAGAGCGAGCAGAAAACATCTACAAATGGACATGGTGGTACCAGCAAGACACCGCAGTTTCCTGGGAAGATAAGAGCCGGGGAGACCCCACAGTTGAAGACAAAGAAGCATTTATGAACAGAGGGGAAGTTCAAGTAAAGATTCCAGAAAAGCCAAAGCCATGGCTTCTAAATGACTGGGACTTGATTACCAGACAAAGACAGCTCTTTCATCTTCCTGCTCAAACAAATGTGGATTCCATTCTGAATTACATAAATTACATTATGTAAATTATATGTAAATTATAAATCTCCCAGAAACATAGGTAATAAAGAATACACTGTTAATAAAGTTGTGGCAGGTCTGGGTCCTTGCACCTCATCGGAGAGGAGGACCCAGAGGAGAGTTTGGCATGCTCATCAAAGGATATTCCGGGGATGGGAGGGGGAGGCACTGGGGGATGGGGAGAGAAGGGGGAGGGGAGGGGGGTCCATAGAGGTGGGGGGGTGGAGGAAGGGAAGGGACCCGTGTACCTGTTAAGTTTGTATGAGTGGAAATAAAAATAAATAAATAAATAAATATTAAAAAAAATAAAGTTGTGGCAGGGATCATAGAGTACGTCAGCATAATGTTGGATTTGAGAGCCCACAGTATGCTGAAATTCTTGCAAGACATCCTGCGCCACCCATGCCCCAGGTATGTGAAGTGCCACATTTATTGAGATTATCTGTACAAATTGGAGCGATGCTGGCCTATAAACCTCTGCATGAGAAAAGCCTTGATTTATTGCTCAGTTACTGAGTTCCTCGAGTACCTGGTGAAGAATTCTGCAACTCTGTTTAGTGCCAGCGCTTATGAAGCGGCCCCTCCTGAGTACTACTGGAAAGCCGTGTGAGGGCTGCTTTTGCTCACCCGTGTTTGGATCTCTGTAAACACACTCGGGTTCCTAGTCTTTCTCTTGTACAACTGATGTTGAGAATTGATGTTTGTTTTTTGTTTGATTTAAACAGAGAAAATAATACTGCTCCTTTTTTCTTTTTCTTTTTCTTTTCTATTTCAAAGTTTCAGCCAGTGTATTCAATGATGGTCAGCAGAGAGACATGCTGTAGAGCGTTTTGTTGCCTAGTTGACAAAGCTGCTTTTGAATGTTGGTGGTTTTATTTCTTTGACATGATGCACTTTCATAATATGTGTTAATGCTATATGAGAAAATGCTCTGATTCCTAGTGCCAAATTCAATTCAGTGTATATAAGTGAACACTCATCCTTTGTGCTCTTTTTTTTTTTTTTTTTTTTTTTAAGTGGTGCTTGAAGAGCCCATTCTTTGCAAGTCATCTGTGTTGTTTCTTAGGCATTTTATCTTAGGTTGATTGTTGAAGAATGATGGCTTGTTTTGTGGTTTTTGTATTTGTATCTAATGCACGTTATTGACATGATAGACACAATGCATCATGTAGCTGCAGGTTTATGGAAAAGTCAGTCTTGAAGGAGTTGTTTTTCAGATCTCCAATAAATTTTTTTCTTTAAATTAAAAAACAACTGGTCACCACCTAGTTAACAGAATGCCAACAGTATGCTACTTGCAAAATAACTGCTGATCTTGGCTTCCGTACTGCTTGCTTTTGCTCAAGGTCAAGTCACACTGTATATGCCAGCGTCATAGTTAAGCACAGGTGTCAACTTGACTCTTGAGGATTTGAGCTCTGGGCACAGGTGTAGAGAGTTGATGGTTGAATTAAGCCCAGAGCAAATCTGAAGGAGATTGTCTAGCTGCTGGGGAAGACCCAGCCCATGGAGGGTGGGATTAGGCCCTGGATAAATCACAGATTGCTGGTTGAGAGAATTGGCTCCTTCTGTTCACTTGGCCAGACATGCTGGTCTGATAAGTAAGGATTGTCCATCTCTCAGCCGTTATGGTGGCCAGTTCCCTCAGCCCTGGTGTTGGTGTGTGCTCTCCTGTCAAGCTGGGCTAAGAACTGTAACCGGACTGTCCTAAGAAAGTAAACTCCTTGTTCCCTTAAGCTTTGTGATGTCATTTATCAGCAACCATGCAGGCGGACTGCAACAGCCAGGATTGCTGTTACCAGGTGCTAGCCAGATAAAAACACAATGAGATTCAGTTTCTTTATCTAATGTGACTCAGTTTCTATATTTAGTCTAAGGACACAGAGTTTATGCTAGACTATCGATACAATGTTTATGCTAGAATATTGCTTGTTTAAGGATACAGAATATATTATAAAATTGTTGTTAATGAATCAGTACACCACAAATTTCCAATTTTTGCTTTTAAAAACTCTTTTCCTCTACCCTTCAAGGCTGCTACCTTTGATAGGGATCCCAACTCCCCGGTGTATGGACACTGATCAGCTTAATTAAAGTCTCTGTTTGATAAATTTTCTGGTTTCAGTGTGGTGAAATCTCTGTGTGACCTCCCAAACCCATAACAATTTTATATTGTACAATTTGCTGATTTTTTCTATCAGTTTTGGGAGACTTTTGGTGAAGTCTTTATGACCTTCTAAGTGTAGAATCATGTCATTTGTAAGTAGGACTATTTGACCTCCTTCTCTCCCATTCATTTCTTTGCTCTTCTTGTTAATTTTTCTGTTAAAATTTTAAGTATTATATTGAGCAAGAGTGGGTAGAGTTGACACCGTTGTCCTACTCCTGATTTCAAGGGTTATGTTTGCAGTGATTCCCTGCTCAGTATGTGTAACAGTTACTCTTAACTATTGCTGTGAGAGAACACTCAAAGTCGATCAACTTAAGGGAGAAAGGGAGGTTTATTCAGCTTATGGTTCCAGAGGGAAAGTACAGTCTCTCAAAGCAGAGGTGGCATGGCTGGCTGGCCAAAGCCGGAGGAGGCTAAGTCACCACAGACATCTTGGAAGCTGAGAGCTACAAGACTGCTTGCTGCAAAAGCTGACTTCTCCTGGAGGTAGGGTGGGACTAATCCACCTCAAGGCCCACCCCTTGTGACTGCCTTCCTCCAGCAAGGCTCCACCTCTCAAGATGCCATGACCTTGCCAAACACATGAGACTGTGGGGGACATATTTCAAACCATGACATTCCACCCCTGGCCCCCACAGGCTCATTGCCATCTCATTATGCAAACCATACTCAGTCCAACTTTAAAAGTCTTCATAGACTACAATGGTAGTCCCAACAGTCCAAAAGTCCAAAGTCCAAAACTTCCTGTAAAATCAAAACACAAGTTACATACTTCCAACATACAATGGCACAGAATAAACATTACCATTCCAAAAGGAAGGAATGGGGGCATATCCAGGAAAGATCGGTCCATAACAAGACCGAAAACCAGCAGGACAAACTCCAAATCTTGTAGCTCCAAGTCCAACAGGTGAACCTCTTGTTGAAATCATCTCAGTTCCAAAGGGCTTTGGTTCTACCCCTCCAATGCAGCTGCCCATAGAATATGTTGGTCTCTTGAGCTGACTCCTCCCAGGGTATACAGCTCTCCTTGGCAGGTGTCCCACGTTGTGTCTGGAATCTCTAACATCTTTACTTCTCAATGGCAAACCAGGCTTTAACTCCACAGCACAAACTGCCCTTCTTGGGCCTCTAAACTGCAGGCTTCTTGCCTCATGATGCCTGGATTCTGCCAAGTTTTGAAATCTTGGAGGAGGACTCCATGATCTCCTCCCTCTTGCATCACTGATGCCTCTAAAACCAGAACCACGTGGATGACCATGTCTTTTACTCTTGGGCAGTTGCTTGGTAAGAGAAACCAGCTCTTGCTTTGGAACTCCACCCTTTAGCTCCAGTCTTCTGAAAGGATTTGAATTCTTATGAGTGGGAGCCTTCCCTGAAGATCTTGCCCTCGAGCTAGGGCCTCTCCTATTATTCAAATTAAGAGTAGGCTTTGATTTACAAATGGAACTAATCTCTTCAACAGCCATTTTGTTCTCTGCTTCTTCCTGGTTCAACTCTTTAAGTTTGCCATTGTATTTTTCATCATTGGATCTTAAGGTTTTTGCTTCTTCTTGTCTTAGTCTTTGCTCTTTTTCATAACTCTGAAGACAACTAAAAAGTAGCCATATCACATTGTCAAGACTACATTGCTTTGAAATTTCCTCTGCCAAGCACTCCAGCTTAATTTCAGTCAAACTTTCAGGACGAGGGCAAAACTTCACTAAACTCCTGGCCAATACATGGCTCCATGTGTCACTCGTCCAGTTGCAAACACAGTCTCTGTTCCCCTCTGGACCATCACAAGCTGGGCTTCCACTGCCTCCATCTCTCACAGCATTGCTCTCCTCTGAGCTCTCACGAGAAAGTCCCTTTGGCCCAACCGCCAAGACGCAAAGACTTTCCCAGCACAAAGTCCCAAAGTTCTCCACATTTCTCCCAACAAACAGTCCCAAGGCACACTAGCCACATCACAGCATTGGCCATACTTTTGGGTACCAACTTCTCTCAGCTTCACAAACAATTTCACGTTGTGGTACCAGCTGTTTTTAATCTCACAGCAATACCCCACTCCCGGTACCAATTTCTGTAATGGTGACTCTTAATTATTGCTGTGAGAGAATACTCAAAGTCGATCAACTTAAGGGAGAAAGGGAGGTTTATTCAGCTTATGGTTCCAGAGGAAAGGTATAGTCTTTCAAAGCAGAGGTGGCATGGCTGGCTGGCCAAAGCCGGAGGAGGCTAAGTCACCGCAGACATCTTGGAAGCTGAGAGCTACAAGACTGCTTGCTGCAAAAGCTGACTTCTCTTGGAGGTAGGGTGGGACTAATCCACCTCAAGGCCCACCCCTTGTGACTGCCTTCCTCCAGCAAGGCTCCACCTCTCAAGATGCCATGACCTTGCCAAACACATGAGACTGTGGGGGACACATTTCAAACCATGACAGTATGATTTTTGCTCACTATGGATTGGGTGTGCTTAATTTTTTTTGTTTTTAAAACTATATTGTGGTTTGGCTCTTCTATACCTAATTTATTCAGGTTTTTTCAAAATCACTAAGAGAAGTTGAATTTTTTCTCCCATATTTTATTTTTTTCCTAATCATACAAGCTCAATAGGTACCCCATCCTTTCCCTCCCTTCTCCCCTCCCCCATAGTCCCCCATTGCACTCCCTCCCCTTCCCCCTTTCCTTTCACCTCCTGCTTTCCTCCCTCCCTCTCCCTTCCTGGTGCCTCTGCTTTCCTCCCTCCCATTCCCTGGAACATTCATTTATGTGGGCTCTGAGTCCTCCATCCTAGTGAGGCAGGACTCAGTGGCATAGCCCAGGGTTCCTTCTTGGGCTCCCTGTTAGATAGGAACTCTATTATGACTGTTTAATCCCTTGCCTCTAAGGATCCTACTGCCTGAAGCCTTCTCTCCTGTGACCCCTGCTAGACTTCAGGGAGTTGTTGACATATCAGCCATTGTACAGGTCAGGCAAAGTCCAGTTCTGGCTGCTGCAACCCTAACTTGTGTGGAGTATCTTGCTTATCATTGGTCCTCCCCATCTTTAGGCTCTTACAATCTTGCCACCCCCTCTTCCACAAGGTTCTCTGAGCTTTAGGACTGGGAAGAGATTTGGCTAGTCTGGTTCCAGGTGAATAATGTAGGTTTTTTGGTGTTCTGAATTTATGGTTTGTTTGTTGTTTTCAGTTTTGCTTTTCTTGCACTAAGTTGGGATGCTGAATTTTATCAAGGCCTTTTCCACATCTATTAAAATGATCATATAGCTTTTTTTTGATTCTATTTATGTTCTACATTACATTTATTGATTTGCATATATTGAACCATCCTTGCATCCTGGACTAAACTTACTTGATCATTTTAATGAACTGTTGATTTTGTAAAACACATAATTTGATTAAGTCTTTTGAAGAGATTTGATATTAATTGAAGGATTTATTAATTATATTAGTCACTTCCTTCAAATACATTTTTCCTAAATAATTGTCATATCTGAAGCATTAAAGTTAGCATTAGGAATATATTGGTTAAGATATCTTAGGCAAAGCTATGGTAACAATTCTAAAATCTTGTTTTCCTAAAACTGCAAAGATTAACTTTCGTATCACCATGTGCCGGTTAATCTGAATTGTCAACTTGATGAGACCCAGAATCACCTAGGACATGGGTCTTTAGGCATGACTGTGAGGGATTATCTTAATTTGGTTAACTGAGGTGAAAAGACTCACTCATTACGAGCTGAGCACAAGCATTTACCACTTTTGGCTTCTCGTCTGAAGATACGATGTAACTGGCTGCCTAGTGCTCCTATACCATGTCTTTTCTGTCACAATGTATCCTCAAATTATGAGCCTAACCAAAGCCTTCATTCATTTAGTTGATTTTTTTCAGAGTATTTTTTTTATCACAACAACAGAAATTAAGACACACTACTTTGTCACTGAGGACCACTTTGGGTCAGGTAGTCTTCAGTTTAGGATCCAAGATGATAGGGCAGCCACTGTTTGGCAGAGGAGAAAAAAATACATGATGGCTGGATTTCTATTAATGCCAAGCATGTTGTCTCTGCTCACCTTTCACTGACCAGTGAAATTCACAGTGGGTCAGTATGAGGTAGAATTGTCCTAGTGGTCACTATACAAGATAAAGATGAAAAAAAGCAAAGTTTACTCTGCGTTCTCAGCAGGAGCAGAGCAGGGCCTGCAGACTCTTAACTTGGCACTAGTTGCAGGAAGGGCTCAGAGGAAAGAAGGACTGATGCTTGATGGTGCTGGAATGTTGGCACATATGTTGCTGTTGGAGTTTTTATTTCATAATTTTATTTAAAAAATTTAAAACTTGTAATAAATAATAATACATTCTCTTAATCATTTTCAAATGTGCAGCCCAGTGGTATGAACTCCACTCACAGTGTTACACCATTATTACTGCCACCCAGCTGCCCAATCTTTTCAGCTTGAAACCCTGTATCCATCAGATAACTCCACATGTCTCCAAACACCCAGTCTCTGGCAAACTGTTATTCTCCATTCTGTGTCTTTGACTCTTTTAGATACTTCATGTAAACGGAATGGTACCATATTTGTTTTCTTGTGACTGGTTTATGTGACTCAGCATAATGTCCCCAAGTTTTGTCCATATCATTTCTTGCATAAGAATTCCTTTTATTATGATAGAATATTCCACTATGTGTTTATACCATCTTACTGGCCCATATTTGTATCCTTTTTTCCATATTCTTACTCTGCATGTTGTTGATAAATCTACAACCAAACAGCACAGGGGAACAATGGGTTTTACTTTCTCTTATGATTGTCTAGTTATAATTTTTGTCCGATTTGACAGGATAGTCCATACTAATACCAGGGGGTGAAGGGAACTGATCAAATTGTATCCATATATTCACAGGATTGCTGAGAGAGGGGGATGATCTTTACTTTCCAGACCAGCATGTCTGGCCACGTATACCAAAGTATGCCGATTTCCCTAATCTGCTTCCTCCATCTTATTCACTGCCCAGGATCTTGCCCCACCTACTATGGATGGGGTCTTCCTTCCCAACTAGACAATATCCTGCAGTCTTGCTTAGGGTCTAACTCAGCCACTGATTCTTTACAAATGTGTCCAGAGCTCAAACCCTAAACCATCAAGTTGAACTGTGATACATATCGATCCATTCATCTGTTGTTGGACTCTGGCACGTTTCTATCTTTGTCTCTTCTGAATAAGGCCGTTGTGAAATTGAGTGTACAAATCTATTGAATAATTGATTACATATTTTCTTTTAACATTTTTTATTATCTCCGCTCATATAAACTTAATAGGTGCACCGGTTCCCTCCCTCCTTCCTCCCCCACTCCTCTGCTCGCCCTCCCCTCACCCCTCCCTCCCCACCTCCCAGTGCCTCCCCCCCCAATCCCCGGAGAATCCTTTAATGTGCATGCCTGACTCTCCTCTGGGTCCTCCTCTCCGATGATGTACAAGGACCCAGCGGCATTTCCCTGAACCTTTTCCTGTGTTCTCCTTAAGCATAGAACACTACTGTGGCTGTCAATCCCTTGCCTCCAAGGATCTTGGTGCTTTTAGCAAATGCTAGACTTTGTGGGGACAATAGTGTATTGGACATTGTGCAGGGCATTGCTTCGGCTCTAACTTGTGTGGAGTATCTTGCATATCATTGCTCCTCCCATCCTTATGCTCTTACACTCTTACCCGCCCCCTCTTTTGCAAATTTCCCTGAGCTTCAGGATGGGGAGAGATTAGGCTGGCCTAGTTCTAGGTGGTTGATATAGAGTCTCTGAAGTTCTGGATTATGGTTTGTTGATTTTCTTTTGCGGTTTTGTTGCTCTTGCAATGCCCTTCAGTCCATCCTGATGGGTATTGTATTTCACCCCCTGGCCAGAAATAAAAAGCTGTTAAACTAGAGTCTTGTTATAAGAGTATATTCAAAGGTAGATGTAATAAAAGTAGGAAACCACAGTGAGGGAGGAGTCAATCACCCATTTGCAAAATGGTTACTTTTTATCTGCCAGACTATATGCCCTCCCCTTCTGGTGAGATCATACCCCCTCAGTTGTAAATGATCAGGAATGAAAGTCTGTGAAGTTAACCAGATGTCTCGTTACTTACTTGCAGTCCTTGATGGAGGCCTATTTTCTCTGCTGTAACATGGTCCCCTCTCTCCTTGTTTCTGGTGTGACCCTCCTACCCCATCCCTCCTGTTCATATTCCTTGCAATTACTGTAGGTATTACAGAGATTTATCTTTGAGTGTCTCTAGGTGGGCTGGGTGGGTTTGGTACTAGGAGCCACCTATTAGGGAGTATGTACGGCGCTTAATTTCCTGGGTCTGGGATACTTCACTTAATATAATTGTTTCTAATGACATCCATTTCCCAGCAAATTCCAGTAATTCATCATTTTTGATGGCTGAGTAGTACTCCATTGTATAGATGTACCACAGCTTCCTTATCCACTTGTCAACTGTTGGACATTTGGGTTGATTCCATGACTTTGCTATTGTAAACAGTGCTGCTATGAACATGGTTGTGCTTCTGCTATCAAGGTGAATTTTTGATGTATGGAGGATTATTCCCAAAAGTGGAATAGCAGGGTCAAATGGCATTTCAATCTTTAATTTCTTTAAGAATCTCCAGACGGCTCGCCAGAGTGGCTGTATGAGCCTGCATTCCTACTAGCAATGTAGGAGAGTTCCCCTCTCTCCACATCCTGTCCAGCATTTGGTGTTGTTTGTATTGTGGATTTTTGCCATCCTGACTGGGGTGAGATGATATCTCAGGGAAGTTTTGATTTGCATTTCCCTGATGGCTAAGGAAGTGGAGCATTTACAATATTTTCATATACAGATTCATATATATCTATTCAGAAATAAAATTGCTAGAGCTGAAGCTTGAGTTTCAGGGATGAGATGTTCATCAATCAGGCCATCTGAGAAGGATGTGCAAACAGACAGAAGAGTCAGTGTGCAGGAGGCTGGAACTGAAAGGATACTGAGAGCCGAGGGTAGCAGTTTGGAAGACAAAGTGAGGCTGGAGTTTCTGAAGCAGGAGTGGGCCAGAGGGTGGAGACTCAGGAGGCTGGTTTTAGCCTCACGGATCTCAGGGGAAATCCTTAATGATAGCTGAATATAGTGTCTGGAAGGTTTACGGAAAGCCCTTCCAAGAGAGCTTAAATGATTTTTCCTTAACCAATCCATTTCAAATGACTTAAAAAGTATCTAGTATATTGTTGACACTTAAGAAATTACTTAATAATGCTTGTTTAAATATAAAAAAGCAGAGGAGAAAATTCCCATGATCTCTCCAAACTTTGATTTTTCTTTAATGCCTCCCAGACTTCCTGCCTCCTTTTCCAGTCAAATAAAATACAATATTAGGCAGCTGCTGTCATAAGTGGTCAAATTGCTTCTCTTAAATGGCCACTTTTATAACCTTTTTTGCTGCCAGATAGAAATTTAATAACATTAAGTACACTCAAGCAGCAGAAGAAGGTAAATAAAAATTTCCAGTAGATGTTAACTTTAGACCACTAGCATGTAACAGCCCCATGCCAGCTCTGGGCACCCAGAGGTTCTGGGGACTCAGAGAAAATGTTATTAAAGTACATACAAATGCCAAAAATGTGCCATGGACTCTAAATGTGCCAGTGCTTTATTAAGAATCAAATGATTTGTTCTAAACATAGTTATCCAAGGTGCTTATAAAAGACAGTTCCTGAAGGGGGAAAGGGAGCATGAGAGACAGTGGAGTGAATATGAGAGAATGAGAGAAACGTCTTTGCCTTTGGGTTGTGTTCTAGGAACTGTGTTCTTTGAAATGACACAGCCTATCCTTTGGCTCTTAAGTCAAAAATTTGTTGGCTCTATTGAGGCCAACCCTTCTCAGGGCCTTTCAGGATTAAATGACACTTCTGGACTTTCTTCAAAACATATTTGAGAAAAAGACAAGTGGATGAACCTGCTTCAGAAGCTACATTTATAATTTTTTTTTTAAACCTCAAATGACAGAGCCGAGTGGATTTAATACAATCCTGCTTGGTAGGGACCAGATTCTGCAGAGAACTAGGTGTGGCCTTCCCAAATACTTACATCTTAGTAGAGATGAAATCCAGTCAATGAGCATTAGAGAAAGATTTATAGGGAGAAAGAAGACTCCCAAAGCTTGACTTGATTTAGAATTGTTATTTTGGTAGTAGTAAATGGATGTGATATATATTCCTCGTCAGTGAAGCAAAGAATATTTTTTTTCCTGTCTTAATGTGTAATTGCTGAATGCAATAATTGTTGTGGAGGAATCCTGGTTCCTTTTGTTGGCGCCTGGGTAGCCTGCCTCACAGGAGGCCAGAAAGCCCTTGCCTAGGCCTGCCTCTAGAGACTAGTCATTAGGAACACAGCCTTTGCTGTACATCTGCCAGAGAGCAGGGATCTGTGATGCTTCTTAGTGCAGCTGTGGGATGTTTCAGGCATCTGTCAGAGGTCAGCCCTGCTTCGGCGTAACACAGCAGCCACAAAAGCACACAGCAGAATGCTGGCCTGTGAGGAATGAAGTCATTGCTTTAGTTTACTGTTTGTTGTCTATTTGTTGAGCACACAGTTGTGTACGATTCTTAAGGTCCTGTCTGCAAATGCGTTCGGTATAGCTCGGGAGATTCAGACTCCATTCATAACCTGGCTGCCAACTTGAGTGACAGGGCTCTGTTTGCAAGTCTGTGTAATTGGAATATCAAATCCTATCAACCTTACTTTGTAATATCACTGTTCAAGTCAATAACTTGAACATTAGGAGTTTGTTAAGGAATTCTTCTTAACACTGTTTTTTTTTTTTTTTTTTTAAATAGCAATGAAGATCTAGGCTCAGAATGGAGCCAGAGTGAAAGATGTTGAAGAACGGGTGTTTCCTGATTTGGTGTGGATCCTCACTGTTGCCCCTAGATAGGTAATTTATCTTGTTCTATGAAAGCCCGAACTCACTGAAAGCCCGTATTGGCCTCTATGCTTGGAGTCAACTTCTCTTGGTCTGGGTTTTGCTTTGCCTGATGTGTTTGCTTGGTCCTTCACTCTGCTCTGACTCTGCACCTGAACTTGGTATTGGTGTCTGGTGGCCAGAGGCTTGACTCTTCTCCTTCTAGGAGAATTTACCCGGGTTGCTCCCTGGACATTGCTTCGGCCTGCTGGCTGACTACTTTGATTCACCATGAATGGACACTTGGGCAGTTTGTAGGATATTGGAACTGATGTTCTCACAGAATAAAGCAGGATTAATTCTACAGACTGAGAGGACACTGACCCTGATTTTTTATGAGATTTTTCTCAATTCCAGTGACGTCTAATTCCATTTCAGTACTACCAGCTTGGCTGGAGGTATGCTGTCCTGAGGGTTAGTAGAACAGTTCAGAACTCATCTGGCTTATGGCTATAACTTGCAGCACTATGCAAGTACAGGCAGGTTTTATCTGACCAGCAGTTTGCAACTTTATCTATTAATCTTATGCATGTCTGTGCAAGTCTCCTTTAGTTCTTGATCTCTGTGATCCTAGTGGTCATACATTTCATAGCTCTGTTTTCTGACCTCTGCCTCAACTTTGTTTTGATTTAACCCAATTTATTTGTGTTGAGATTAGGCTGTGCCCTGCTCTAAATTGCTCCATATTGTTTAAAACAGTGACTTTTTTATTCATCTGCTCAGGGTCTAGTCCTGCCCACCGTGGGCTGGGCCTTCCTTGTCAGCTAGACAATCTCTTGCAGGTTTGCTATGGGCTTAACTACTAATTCTCTACAAATATGTTCAAACCTCAAACCCTCAATTGTCAAGTTGACACCTGTATCTATCTATGATAACCATGTGACAAGTTATACTATCCATGCAACACACGGAGATAAATGGCTTGGTCTTGGGAGTACAAGGTGTGCCACTCTGTACATTTATTGGGGTGGATTGAGACAATAAGGGGAACATGCACATATTAAAACTGCACCAACGACAGCAGCCAATGTCTTCCGACGTGGTGGTGAGACACGCGTGTGTTCATCTATGTTCCGACATAGTGGGCGTCGTGGTGCATCTGCTCTGTGTGGAATGTGCTGCCCTGCTTCTCCCAGAGCTGCCTGGGCATGTGCTATGCCTGAGGAGTGGAGACAGGAACCTGTTAAAGGGGCAGAGAGTGACACCCAATTCTGCCAGGATGTTCAGGGAGGAGACAACTGCAGTGCAGCACTGGTCATAGGTTTCAAAAGGGGATGGTATGATTTCTTTTTTTAATGCTTTATTTTAAAAATTCTCCTCATTTGCCCCACTACCTCCATTTATCCCCTTCCTGTCCTCTCTGACCCCTTCTTCTTACAAACAAATCTCCCTCTAATATTTATATGACTTTTTAAAAACACCTGCTGAGAATGATTGTGGTTGTCTGAGTACAGGTGTGGAGTGCTTGACTGGAGCGTGGACAACTTATCATTTGTTATAACACTGAAGCTCCCTGCTGCAGTTACTTTTCTTTGGCTGCTATGAGACAACACTCTGACACAAGCAATTTAAGGGAGAAAGGGTTTTAGAGGAGATATAGTCCGTCATAGCAGGACTTGTTGGCATTTTGCAGGCAGAAGCAGAAGGGCCTATCAGTCACTGCAGCCATCGTGGAAGTAGGAAGAGCAAGACCAGTCTGAGTGGATGCAGGGATAGGGAGATTGGAACAGTTACTCTTAACTGTTGCCGAGAGAGCACCCAAAGTCAGGCAACTTGGGACAGAAGGAAGATTTATTCAGCTTAGGGTTCCAGAGGGTGAAACAGTCTTTCACGGCAGAGGCGACATGGCTGGTGGCTGAAGCTGGAGGCAGGCTAAGTCACTGCAAATGTCCCTGGAGAGTCTCTCTTCTTCTTCTAAGTCTTCGGTTCTGTGGTTCCTTTTATCTGGTCTGCTACTGGGATGTTCCAAACAGATCTAGGGCTGGCCTTTGTATCTATCGTAAATGTATTGTTCTGGATAATCTCTTCGGGTAGTCTGACAGCTGATCTTAGTTAATGCCAGGTGTGGTCAAGCTGACATCAAGATTAATGTCAAAGCTATGAAACATCAACCCTGCGGTGCCCACAACATGCCTTCTTCCAGCAAGGCTGCACCTCCTATAGGTGCCACAACCTTCCCAAACTTGAACATCAGGTAAGAATGCAAACACATGAGCCTGGGGGGGGGGGCAGGTCACATTCAAACCATGACAGTCTCCCAGACACTGTTAACTGTCAATAATTCCTCAGCTAGAGGTGAGGCCTTACAAGCCTCTCCCCATCCGTGATGGAATGTCGATTAGTTCAATCTTGTGCAGGTAACCACAGCAGCAGTGTGTTCGTGAGTGTAACAGCCTTGTCTGTCCAGAAGACTGTTTTGCACAGAACTCCTCCACAAGTCCAGCTCTTATACTCCTCCATTTCCTCTTCCGGGGAAGGGTTCTTCTTTAGAAGGTTTGCTCCTCATTTTTGTCACCTTCCTGTTCCCCACTGTCCCAGCTGGACCTCTGCCTAGGATGTGGACTGAGTCATAGGGACACCACCTGCACCCAGGGTAGAGTCTTTAGAAAATTCCAGATTTACTGTTTGTGATAACATGCATATTACATCCTTTGTAAATCATGAAATATTATATGTAGGGAGCCTTTACTTAGAGGAGCTGCACTGAGGCACAACTCCTTGCATGTGATCCTGGGTGGCGCTAGGCTCTTTGACGAGGTAACCAAGTTAAGATGAGGTCATGGGTGGCTCTAACTCAATTTTGCTCTTGTACTTTTAAAAAGGCATCTATGCAGGGAGACATATATAGAAGAATGATGGCATGAAGAGGTCCAGAAGGATGACAGCTGTCCACAAGCTTAGGTGTGGGGCCTGAGGCAGACCCTTTCCTCAGAGGCCACAGAGGAAATGAACTCTATCATCTTGACCCTTGCTTTGTTCCCTCAAAGACTGTGAGACAAAAAATTTTTCTTCTTGAAGTTGGTCAGACTGTCCCACTCAGTGTGTGGTGGTTCTAGCAAACAAGTTAGTAGGCGTTTTGTAAAGACTACTGTCATTGTGCACATATGAAAGCTGATTTCATTACTTATAATCAGACCCTGTAAAAGAGGTGTGGATCAGTGTCTGAAACCCACTTGCCTTCAAACACTGAACCTTGCCATGAAGAAGTTGGTTTTGCTGTTGTGCTTTATGAGTGCCTGAGAGCATTTATTCCATGACTAAAACGCATGAGTTGGTTGTTTTTTGAACATTTTCCAGAATGTGGGTGCTATACTGTCCTCAAACTTCCATTTCTTCTTCCAGTGTTATTTTGTATTTGCAAGTTAATTTTGGCACTCTTGAAAGTGGAAAGAGCTGTCTGGATTGTTTCTAACTCAGATTTTCTTGTAAAATCTTGGGAAGGGTGACAGATATACAGCTACAAGACAGTTTTGCCATCTTATACTTAGGCCCTTTGCCTTATCATGACTCTTTCTTAGTTGATATTAAAGTACAAACTGACTATTACTATTTATGGAAATGGGAGCAGAAGAAACCTCAAGAACAGTGGGTATCTTTAAGGAAAGGAAGTAATTTTGTAGTTATAAGTGATCCAACAGCTATAGCAAAACAGATCCAAGCAAAATCCCATTTATTGGCAAAAGCAAACTTCGTTAGGGTGGGAAAATTGGCTCTGAGGTGGATGACAGATTCAGGAGCTGAGATTTTGGATGTTGTGATGTTTTGTCTTATTTTTAAAAGTCTGTAAATGCAGAGCCAGATGAACAATCAGCCACTTCAGTGGAAATACTGTTTTCTACTGGCATTGAATAAAAAGTAAAATCCCAACTTAGATGATGGGGTCCAAACTAAATTCCAGTGTGAGAAGTCTATAAATCACAAGGCCAGGACCTTCTACTCAGGGGATGTTGGCCACAGGCTGTGGTTGGAGCCCTCAAATCAACACCAGGACTATGGCCACAAGACAGGGAGTAAGACTAGGAAACTAAACAGGGCTGGGTATTCCTGCTGGAGGCACAGCCGGTTCTTCAAGCCAGGCGTGACCCAGCCAAGGGATCCAGGCAGCCTGCACATTGGACTCTGGCTACCAAAGACTGAGGGAGAATTGATCTGCAGGACACATCCCTCCCCAGTGGCCGAGCAGCCTGAGGGGACAGTGAGTGGGTGAAAGCAGCAAGAGGCAGTGCACATGGGCCCTTCAGTTCTAGAGGACCAGCAGCAAGTAGGAGGCCCGGTGACATCGGCATGTTCCTTTCCAAGGCACGCTAAAGTTAAGGCTCTCAGATTTCTAGCTCTTACAATCTATCTATGGATAGATAGATTGGAACCAAGCTAGTTATTTCCTGTAAATCGAAGTACTCCCTCTTACATAGAGGTTTCTCTTAAGACTCGGGAAGCAAATGAAACTTACAAGGCTCAGGAAACTCCTAAAAGTCAACATTCACAAGGCCAGTCCCTAAGGCTCTACCAACCGCAACAATTGCTGGGGAAAGGAGGCTCAGTTAAGCCCAGATCCCTGCAATTGTGCAGAGGGTCCCAAGGCACCTTTCACCAGTCCTTAGCTAGGGTGGGTGTTTCTGTGATGCTGCTGCCTTTGAGTGACCTTCGCTCCTGTAAGTAAACCCACTAAACTCACTGGCTTACAAAAGTAGATTTAAGTAGAACTGTTTCTTTGGTCTGGTACTCTATTGAGGGTGAAGAGACATTTGTTCACATCCCTTTAGGAAAAAAAAAAAAACAAAAAAACCAAAAAAAACCAACACATGCCATGGTTGAAAATGCAATGTCTCATTTAGCTACCTTAAAATAGTTATTAACTGTGGGAAAATTTTCAGAGGTACCTTTATTCCACAATGATAAAATACTCACTGTAAGGGCAAGCCTTTGCAGCATGGACACAAAGAGGAAAATGACCTCTTGGAATCCACAGAAAACGTTGAGTAGCTAGAAGAGTCACAGCGAAGCAAAGCACAGCAGCTGGCTGGCCAGAGATGGCACACCGGCCAGTCAGAGATGACGGCACACGGGTTGTGATTGATGAGGGTAGGGGAGCTGCAAGATGGTAGGCCTTAAAGGGAAGGTGGTGGCTAAGAGGTTTTGTTCTGAGGCTGTGTTTGTATATGTGTATTTTTAAAACTTGGTCATGTGTTTATTTGGAAAGGGTTTGGTGTCCACCAAGCCTGGGCCTGGGCTTAGTCATGTGAGCTACTCTGGGTGCAGAATGTAAGAAGGTGTTGACAATGAACCCATAACCGAGGTTTAAAAAAAATCAAAATTAACTAAAAAATTCCACTGTGAACAAGCAGCAAGATGTTTCATAAAGTGAGGATCTGCACTGAGTGTATTATAAGGGCCTGGGAAGGGAAAAAGAAAACTATCAGCAATTTTGGTCCCATGTTTGTCATAATTTTGGTACTTGTTCATCATGAATTTTTATATTAATTTGGTCATAAAAATGCTATATCGAATATTATTTATCTTTATTTTGCCAAGTGAAATATGCCAGTTATAAAAATATGGTATGGTTTTACTTATAGGAAGGTTGTTGAACAGGTGAATTCAGAGAGACCGAAAGCATAAAAGTGGTTGGAAGAGCTGATGGGTTGACAAGAAAGTAACTAGTCAGGCCAGTGAGGTGGCTCAGCAGGTAGGTGCCTGTCTCAGTCCTGGAGACCTGAGTTCGAGCCCTGGAAGGAAAGAACTAACTTCTGAAGGTTGCCCCCGACCTCTATCCCTGTGCCATGACATGCATTCTCTCTCTCTCTCATTTCTCTTTTATAAATAAATAAAACATGCTTTTAAAAAAAAAGAGCTGATGGGTGAAGGAATGGAGAGTTCTCCTTAATGCTCAGAGCCTTGCCTGAGGGATGTGAAGTTCCGACAATGCACAGTGTTGATGTTTGCATTGAGCTGTGATTATGGCTAATGCCACACTTAAGTTGCTTGAATACTAAATTTTATGAGTTATGTACTTTCTCATATTAAAAGTGTTATTTATCTTGATTGAGATATCTTGACCTCCCCTAACTCTCTTCTTGTGTTAAGTATCTCATGTCCTTCACTCTGGCCTTCACTCTGGCACCAGCACATAAACACAGGGTTTAGAGGCAGCAAAAAATAAATAAATAAAAAAGATTGTGAAGTGGGAGTGAGTGCAGGTGTCAAGGGAGATTGGAAAAAGAGAAGTAGGTGAGTTAGCTCCTTTAAAGATGGAAGACTTTATTACTGCAAGGTCAAATAGGTGGATCCTGTATGTGTGTGTGTGTGTGTGTGTGTGTGTGTGTGTGTGTGTGTGTGTGTGTGTTCCCAAAAGGGAAATCAGATGGGTCAGGGTTGTGGGAAGAGCACAGTGAAGCCTGGAGTGAGGAATGGGATGCAGTTTTCTAAAGTGAAATCATAAAGATGGACCAGCCCACACAGGACTTGTGTGAGAGCTCATTTCACCCCGTGGCCAGTGGTGGGTCATAAACAGAGCAAATCATGTTTCTAGAATTATACAGTGGGAAGCCTAGGTGAGAAAGAACAGGGGACTCTGAACTTGCAGAGCTGTTAGGATTGTAGAAAAGTCAAGGATGGCGAGGCGAGCAGAAGGACCAGAGATGGAGGTGGATGGTTGAAAGGATTCCACCCATTTGAGTCTGACTGTACTACTGCCAAAAATAAGGTTATTCATTGAACGAGTCTTTCCTTGTGTTAGGAGGAGGCAGCATGGCCAGAGGGGTGCTTTGTGTGTGTATGTCTCTGTATCAGAGGCCACTAAGCATCTCCGGAGGCCCCTGGTGACTTTGTGCGTCAGTCTGGGTGGCTCTACCTTCTCTTTGCTTTGCTCCGCAGCTTCCCAGGCTCTGCCTTCCAGGATGGAAGAACAGGCCGCTGCCATTTCCTCCTGGCATCTTTACATGGGGTGTGGAATACGAACGTCGGGACCTTCTGCTTGCAAGACAGAGGCTTAGCCCTTGAGCCATCGATCCGGCACAGAGGGGTGCTTTCTTATTTGGTTTCTACCTGGACTCACATTTTGGCTTGGCAAGTTTTCAGCTGAGTGACCTCAGGAAAGGTCCTTGTCCTTGGTGCCTCAGTTGCTTAATTTGTAACAAGTGGACAATATTAGTGACTACTACTACTCCTGCCCACCCTGTGTCCATTCTGATGTCACTTCCGTAGAAACGGATTCCCCTGGGGCACTGTCTTTTCTCCGTGGACTTTGTTGCAGCTGGTAGTACATTTCTTTTGGACCACTGTGTGATGCTGGTTTTCTGCTTTAGTTAGTAAACTCTGCTAGAGATGTTTTCTGTTACCTCTGTTCTTGGCCTCTGTCTGGTGCCCAAACTGTGCAAATGTTCACTAAGTGTTTATTGAACACAATGAAATATTTGTTGAATAATGTGCCTGACCACCTTGAGGACCTTCTGATAGTAAGTGGTCAAGCTAACTGATCTGCGTGGTTGTTTTTAGACCAGGATTGAAATTCTGCATAATCCATATTTCAAAGCACCACACCAAGTGGCATGGAATCAGACCAGTCATCTCAGGCGGGTTGTCCTCAAAGAATGCCTGTAGTGCTGGCTTGTTGTCTAAAGGTGGAAGTATTAAGAAGAGCTGATCCTTCCCCCTTTACTTCTCTCTACTTTGTCTCACACCATCAGTCCCAGGGAGAAACGCCATGGGAATGTCGTCAGTTCTAATGTGCTGGTTGTATAAAATGGTAGAAATAATAATGGAAGAAATCGGAGACTCTCTTTGCTGCAGTGTGTGTTGCTGAGGAAATGAAGAACGTCACATTCAAAACCTCATTTCCCTTCTTAGCTACAGGGGATTTCAACATCAGAAGACTTCGTGTCCAAATTTCCACCTTGTAAAAATTCAGGCTGCAAACTGAGCCAGCAGGGGGTGCTACGACCCTTCGCAAGAAACCTTTGGAGGCTGGTGAACCAAGGATGATAAAAACTGATATTTATGACACCCCAGTCACAATTCTGAAAAGAGAGAGAGGTTTATGATGGAGCAATCTATATGCTGTCTTTAAAAGTCATGAGGATCTAGTTTTGTCATGCAAAAAAAGAAAAGGCTTCATTTCATTTGGGAAAATCACCTTGCAAAAGAGTGAGCAGAGCTTTGGAACAGTGATTGAATGCCATAAAAATCCCCATGTCCGTTCGGGGTCATCTGAAGGTCTACAGGAGCTAGGCTGGTTTCTAAGTGAATACTGGCATCAGTACAGGAGGCTGAAAGATGCTTATAAAATAAATGAACTAGGGGGGCTTTGATAATGTTTACACTGAATGCCAAAATCTTATCTAGCTCAAAGGAGGTCATGCAGATAGTACACAGCCAACAGGAAGCTAAAGATAGCGAGCACCTGCCTGATGGACTGTCCCTGGCTCATCTAATTCTCTGGGATGTTCTGATCTGACTGACTTCAAATTATCATCACCTTAGGAGAGTGTGGCCACAAGTGCGTCCCCATTTTCTCCTGGTTCCTTTTAGGTCTACATCTTTGTTGCTGGGGTAAGTGGTCATCCCAGCAGCACTTGGCAACTCCCCCTCTACAACCAGAGGAAGCAGCTGAGCTATCAGGAGGACTCAGCCTCTCACGGTGGGACGTGACCTCTGTCTTAGATGGTCTGTCTGTTGAAGGCTGGAGGGCATGGGCCTCTCAGTTCTTGTATGATGTCCAGCTGTTCTAACGGGCTCTACTAACAGCCTCCTGAGTCTCTTTAGGGGCATTTGTCCTTCAGTTGGGGGAGCAGGATGAATACTGAGCTCTGGAGATGGTGGAGGAGAGTGCTCAGGAGTCTCTCTCAAGAGGAACAAGTAGGGAGGAAAGCAGGCATTCTCTGTGACACACACACACACACACACACACACACACACACACACACACAGGGATGTGTATGTGTTGTGTGCATATGCGTGGGTTGTGTATGCATGTGTGTGTTACAGATGAGTGTGCATAGGTGTATGCTTGTGGCGGTGCACATACCACAGTGTATGTATGGAGTAGAGGACAACCTTTGAGTGCTTTTCTTTGCCTTTCCACTTTGTTTGTGACAGTCTCTTTACTGCTGCATAAGCCAGGCTAGCTAGCCAGCAAGCTGCTACAAAATTCTTTGTTTTCTGCCTTTCACTTCCTGTAGGTGCCCTAGGGTGACAGCCCCTCAGGCATTGTGTCTGGTGTTTATGTGGAGTCGAGAGATTTGAACTCTGGTCCTCATGCTCAAGGGCAAGAGCTTTACCTATTTAATCATCTCCCCAAACTGGCGATGCTTATCGAATATTCCTCATGCAAGACTCTGGCTTTTGGTTACAAACATTTCTGGAAAGCATCATTCTTAGCACCCGTGTCTTTATTCCTGGGACTACTTCTATCACCTGAAATTCTGTCCTATTAGTGAAGGGAAAAGTTTATTCTCCTATTTCAAGTTGGCAGAATGTTCATGCTGTTAGAACTTGGCATTGCAATTGGGGTACATTTACAGTAACTAAAATAAATTACCAATTCAATGTTAAGAGAGAAGAGAGGTATTTTGTATCAGATATCACATGAAGCCCCCATCATAGAAGATCTATGGATTTTTTTCCTACAAAGAATAAAACACGCCAAAGCTCCCAAGAGTTTAGGTTGCCAATCTCTCAGAAGCTGCAAAACTGCCAATGCTCATGTGGTTCCAATGGAGGGGTTTCTGTTGCCTGAGACTAACACCTGTGTCTGAGCCTCAGCTGAGACTAGAACAGGTCCCTGCTGTCTCGGGGGCCAGAATCAGCAACTCTACAAACATCACTTGCCTGCAGATGTTGGGATATTTAGAGCAGAGAGAAGGGGACCGTTGGCAGGAGCTGATGGGATTGATTAAAGGGGGTGGGGCCAATGCAAATTCAACAAGCCAAGTCAAGTGCTGGCAGGAGAGCTGGCGTTTGAACACTTTGTAAGACTTCGTGGAGGTCTTTAACAACAGGGTAAGTCACCATGTGTCTGGAGACTGGTGGGAGGTCTTCCCATAGGGTTGGGTGTGGATCCGATGAGCCTTTAAAGTCTTTTCAGAATTCTGATTCTGTGGTCAAAGATTAGACAGACACATGTGGTTGCAGATGAAGTAAAATTGGCATCCAATGGAACATTCTCTGCTTTTCCAGTTCCTGCCAATGTCCAAGTGTGAAATAATCTGCTTTATACTACAATGTTGATTCCTGTGTATATTTCAAAAGTTTGGGTTCTCTTCACCTTGGCTTTAATATTCTTCTTTTATGTAGAAACTATTTATTTTGAATCTCTCTTAAATACTCAAATCAAAGAGTCTGGCAAAATGTACCATTCTAGGTTCTTACAGTTGTACATATTGTAATTCATTCATTTAATCCTCACCTTTAATTCTACCAACATAGTTTATTTTCTCTGTTAACACTTAAAATTCACTCCACAAGACATAACAACCATACAAAAACAACCCCCAAATCCAACAAGTGTCTTATGGAAACTGTCTTTTTCTTTGTAGGTGCTTCTTGCTTGAAATAAGAGGATCTTGTGGTTTGATAGCATGTTTTGAGTGCCCAAGGAGGGCTTTTTTTTGAAGGCTTTTGTACACTGTAGCCTCTCTTGAGATATGAGTTTACTCAAGGAAGAAAGGTGAACTGCATTTCTTCCAAGTAAAACATGCATCTGTATTATTCACAATTGCACCCCTATTCCATTATACACAAATACTGGCCTTGTTCTGTTGTGAAGCCAGAGGGGGTGTGAAATATAACAAGGAGAACAGTCTGATGCAGAAACATGAATGTCCCAAGCAACAGAAACACTGTATTGAAAAGGAGGAGAGAAGGATCCCTTGTTGGTCTTTCTAATTCTGTTTTTGCTGCTGACCTTGGGGAAAAGTAACTCAATAGTTATCAGTCACTTTGGGGAAATTGCCTATGCTGTTTCAGACCATCAGTTGGAGTTCCCTGTCTTCCGGGATCTATTCCTTAGAATTTCTTTTGTTTCTTTGACATTAAGAACTTCTTTTGAGAAGTGTGTATGAGTGTGTGTGTGTGTGTGTGTGTGTGTGTGTGTGTGTGTGTGTGTGTCTACTTTTCCCCTAAATGCTAGAAACTGGTTTCCATTTGGATGCTGCAGATGATACTTTTTTTCACTAGGGCTGCATGTGAATGTTACTCCACAGTAGTGATTGCTTAGACATAATGTTCCAAGGAAATATTTTTGAATGTGCAGAAACTTGGAAAATACGTGAGAAACAAGAAAGGGGACACAGACTGGGAGACACCCAAGATGGGGGATTTCGATGTTGAATGAAAACCATACCTAATGTTCTCTGTGTAAAATAGGGTCAGATGGGGATTAAATGAGATAAAAAAATAGTTTCTTCTATAATGAGTACTGCATGTTCCCTTGAAAGCCAAGACATTATAGAATTTCATGTAATAAAATGGTAAGACTTATGGAAAAAAAGAATTGGGTGGAACACTCATCACTTGTTTAGTTAATCAAGAAATACTCTTATAAAACCTTAAGAAAAGTTTTGAACATCTTAAGTCCCCAATAAATTAAAAAGAAAAAGCACTAGGTGTGCTTGATCAGGGTCACATGAGGTAATGTGGGTGTTCTCAACCTTGGAAAAGGAAATGATTACAGGGTGGAATGTTATGGCAGCAAAGATGGTGTGGCTCACTGTTCCCTTTTATTTTCACGTTGAATTAAAGCTGAAACTTAGTATTTGTTTTGTGTTCCTACTTCTTCTGTTCTTTAAGAAGCTACATACGTGACCCATGGTAGGTCTCAAGGGTACTGTTTGGTATTAGATCTAACACTCTTACATTTGGCTTGGTGCTATTAAAGGACTTTCTGGGGATTGGGGGGGAGGCACTGGGGGATGGGAGGGGAGGGGGAGCAGGGGGTTCGGGGGGAGGAGAAGGGAGGGAGGGAAGTGGTGTACCTATTAAGTTTGTATGAACAGAAATAATAATAAAAAATGTTAAAAAATTAAAAAAAAGTCTGTCTAGCCTTTCTCTGATATGACTCAAATGAAAGCATTGTAATTCTCCCAAAGTAATCTAAAACTGAAACGTTCAAATAGAATAAATTATATTACTCAGCTGAAAAAAAAAAAAACATTTGCCTGGTGCTATTAGGTGTCAATATCACAGTTGTTTTGTGAAAAATTGTATATGACCTGTTGTGGCTTCTTGTCTTAGAGATTCTAGCTCTTTATTTATCTATCTCAGATTAATCAACTCATGTATAACAGACAAGCTTAACAACTGATGGTGCTGGACATTTAATACAGTACATACTTAATAAATTTCAGCTAACGAATGTAAGTCAACAGGACTTTTTTTAAGTTGATAACTTAGGTGCTTTCAATAGAATGACTATAGTACCCATAGCAATACTTATATGATGTAATTAGTGAAGGCAATAGATGAACGCCTGCAGAGCAAATGCAGTGTGGTGCATATGAGCCCTGGATCTAGGTCTTGACTTTGCCACACACTAGTATAATGGTAAGCAGATTATTCTACATTTTCAGCTATCTGTTTTAATACCTACAAAATGGAGCGATTACAACCTGCCTTTCCTTTGCATCTGTTGTAGGAATTTTGCCCTGTGGCTTGGGAATGAGAGTACTCTCTGAAAACTGAGGCACTGTAAATGTTCAGTTTTAATTCAGTCACTGATCTGAGAGACCACTGTGCTGGGTGGTGAAAATTATTTGCAGGTGTAAAGAGGCATTTCCTTCCACCTCTCAAGCTTGTCTTTTTTGCTTCTCATTTCCATCTCAGTGGGAAGCTGACCATGTGTCCTTCACAGTTTCATAGATACTGGAAAATGTGCATGTGTGTGCACGCACATGTGTGTGTATGTGTGTGTGTGTGTGTGTGTGTGTGTGTGTGTGTGTGTGTTTTGCTCATGTCAGGAATATTAAGAGGCAAGCTTTAAGTTACAGCCTTTAAGTAACAGACAGAGATGGTAAATCACTATAAGCTGTGCCTCTCTCTCCCCCATGAGGTGAGGCTAGAAGTTTTTGGTTGTTATTATTTTTGTTTTTAATTTGGCCAGTTGCACAGAGGTAGTGGAAAAAGCATACAGTTTTCACATTATCACATGTATGTGCCCATTAGAATGGGTAGAAAATAGCATCTATGTGAGAAAACCCAAAGCACATGGAGAAGCGGTCTGAGGTGCTCTAGCTGACAGTGCTAGCTGACCTCTATATCTTGAACAGATTCTTGGCATGTGAATGAAAAGCTTCCAGAAAGATTCCTGCCACAAGTGTGCAGTTACTCCCTAGTTTGTGAGTCTTCATAAACAAAGCCATAGATTTTATGCTGGGCCTTCTGTGAATCATTGGCCAACAGAACCTATCAGTATGTCATAGTTAGATGCAGGTGTCAACTTGATGGTTGAGAGTTTGAGCTCTGTACAAATTTATAGAGAATTAGTAGATGAGGTGAATAAAATTCAGGGAACTGTTGAGAAAAGGGGCATCCTGTGTATACTTGGCCAGACATGCTGGTCTAGCAAGTAAAGATTGTCCCTCTCTCAGCTGTTATGTGAAGATGGTCTGGTCAGCTCCTTTGGCCTTGGTGTTGGTGTGAGCTCTCCTGCAAAGCTGGATGAGGAACTGTAATTAGTCTATCATAAGAGAATAAACATCTTGTTCCTTTAACCTGTTTGATGGTAATCTATCAGCAACAATGAAGGCTAACTGCAACAGAGTTTAGTACTGGGAGTGGGGTGTTGCTGATAAATCTGGTCATGTGACTTTTGTGACTTTTTTTATATAATACATTTTTTATTATTATTTCAGCTCATATAAACTTAATAGGTACACCAGTTCCCTCCCTCCCTCCTCCTCCCCCTGAACCCCCTGCTCCCCCTCCCCTCACCCCTCCCACCCCATCCCCCTGTGCCTCCCGCCCCGATTCCCAGAGTCCTTTCTTGTGCATGCCTGACTCTCCCCTGGGCCCTCCTCTCTGATGACGTACAAGGACCCAGTGGCATTTCCCTGAACCCTTTCCTGTGTTCCCCTTAGCATAGGAACACTACTGTGGCTGTCAATCCCTTGCCTCCAAGGATCTTGGTGCCTTTAGCAGATGATAGACTTTGTGAGGTCAATAGTGTGTTGGACATTGCGCCGGGCATGCAATGTCCAATTATGATTGCTTCGGCCCTAGCTTGTGTGGAGTATCTTGCAAATCATTGCTCCTCCCATCTTTTAGCTCTTACACTCTTACTGCCCCCTCTTCTGCAAATGTCCCTGAGCTTCAGGATGGGGAGAGATTAGTCTGGCCTAGTTCTATGTGGTTGATATAGAGTCTCTGAAGTTCTGGATAGTGGTTTGTTGATTTTCTTTAGCAGTTTTGTTGCTCCTGTAATGCCCTTCATTCCATCGTGATGGGGACTTTTGTGACTTTTGAACAGTTTTGTTGGATGAAGTTTAAAATGTTTGAAGACCTGAAGACTGTGGATTACAAATACTATTCTGCAGAGTTTAACAGCCCATTTAAAGAATAGAGGTGCTGAGAGAGTTGTGGATTGTTTGGGGCCTAGTTCGTGATGAAGGGAATATGGACTTTGGTGAAGTTGAATTTGAAGATGGACTGGTTTGCTTGGTAGAGAAGGGTTGTGTTGGTAGTCTTGCAGTGTCTAATGAAGAAAGATCAGAGAGCTGAGTGGCAGTAGGCTATTGGAGAAATAAATGTCATTGAAGGAAAAACCTAGTGCTTTGCACTAGAATGGTGGAAGAAATGAATACCAGCATATAGATTCTTCTCAGAGTCAGTACCGAGAAGCTGAGTCAGTTGTGATTCCACGGAACTAATCTGTACCTGGAGATTCTGGCAGAACTTGGCAATGTTGCCTATATGGTACTGGTTTTGGAGGCATCAAAGATGCAAGAGGGAAGAGGTTGTGGAGTCCTCTCCCATGGTTTTAGAGAATGGCAGGAACCCAGGCAGTATGTGGCAGGAGGCCTGCAGAGAGGCTCAAGAAAGGTATTTTGTATTCAACTGTGCAGTTGAAGCCAGCCCAAGAAAGGCATTTTGTGCTATGGCATGGTTTGCCATTGAGAAGTGAAGATGTTGGAAATGCTAGAGCCAATGTGGAACATTTGTCAAGAAGAGCTATATACATGGGATGTATGCTGAGGATGGCTACAGGTGGAGATTCATCCTGGTCCAGAGAATGATGTTTGTGCAACTTCGAGCTGTGAGGAGAGATTGAATTGACCAGAATCTTCAAGCCACCATAATGCATAATGAGCAACAGAAGAGGGACATTGAACTATAGGATGCGGGAGGGTATTTGACAGGATATTATGGTTGTGGAGATTCTGGACTTTTAAATGTATTCATATTATAAGATAAATTTAACACCTATGGGGATACAGATTGAATGTTATAGTTTAAAAGTGATATATGCTCTTGTGTCAGGTTGACAAGGGATGGAGTTGTCAACTTGATAGTTGAGGGTTTGAATTCTAGGCACTTTTGTAGAGAATTGGTAGTTGAGTTAAGCCCAGACTGAATCTTCAGGAGATTGTTTAACGGATCAGAAAGGCCCAGCCCACAATGGGTGGGACTAGGCCTTAAGCAGGTGAATAAAATGGAGTAAACTGTTTGAGAAAGGGGGCATCCTTGTATATACTTGGCCAGACATGCTAGTCTGGCAAGTAAGAATCATCCCTCTCTCAGCTGTTATGTGGAAATGGTACAGCCAGTTCCCTTGGCCTTAGTATTGGTGTGAGCTCTCCCGTCAAGCTGTATGAGGAACAATAACCAGTCTATCATAAGAGAATAAACCCCTTGTTCCCTTAAGTGGTTTGATGGTGATTTCATCAGCAACCATGCAGCGTAACTACTACCCAGCACAAGTGACTTTTACTTGCTAGCCCTAATTTCTCTTTCTCTCTTTCTCTCCTCCCCCTCTGTGTATGTGTGCACATGTGTGTTTTGACCCAGGGCTTCATGTAACACAGGCTGGCTTTGAACTTGTTAAGTAGTCAGAAATGATCTTGAGTTCCTATACCTTCTGCCTTGTTAGGATTATAGATGAGGGCAATGGTGTGCAATTCATATCCTTGAATTTGGGGATGTTTATTTTCTCACATGTTTAAGAAAAGAAGGCAATAACAAATGTGGAGCTGAGGGAAAAAAGAGATTTTTTTTTATTTTCTGAACATGTTTAGCTGACCTAATTAAACAACAGAGATTTACAGATGTATTTAGAAAAATAAATGTGATATCTTTAGTATATAAATTAAATGCTAACTGAAACATGCTTCAAAACACTAATGGATTTATTCATAAACCTTGGTGCTAATCAAATTCTGTGGTATTCAAAAAGGACTCATATATTAAAGTATGTTTATATCTATATTCCAAACAAGGTGCAGGTGCCATTTTCAAATGCAATCACCACACCCACATATACATTGAATATATAATATGTTTGGGGTGTAAAAAATAAAAAGTTTCAGAGCCACATTTTAGACTATACAGTCATCTTGTGCTATTAAATATCAAAATCTGTTTAGGGTCCAGTAAGATTGCTTAGCTGGTAAAAGTACTAACCACATAACTTTAACAACCTGAATTCAATGCCTAGAATTAATGTACAAAAGATAGATACAGAGACTTACATTTGCAAACCTAGTATTCCTGTGGTGAAATGGGAGATGAAGACAGGAGAACTGGAAGCTCACATATGCCATTCAGTGGCAGAAGCAAGAGAAACTCTGCTTTAAAACCAAGATGGCGGACAAAGAAATGGCTTAAGGGTTAAACCTCTCTCTTGCAAGCAGAAGGACCTGAGTTTGGATCTCAGATCCTATGTATAATGCTGGGCAGAAATGGTGGCAGCCTGCACTTCTAGTCCTGAAAGGCAGAGCCTGGGAAACCCCAGAGCAAAGCAAAAAAGAGTAGAGAAATCCAACATGATTCCTGAAGTCATCCTTTGATCTCTACAGGCATACACAGTACTCTCTGATACACACAGACATTCCCCTTCCCAGATGCATGCTGTGACTTGTATACACGCATGCATATACATGCATGTGCATATTCATGCATGCATGCAAATATATACTATAAATTCTAAAAACAAAACAAACTGAAAACGTCCCCAGACCACTCAGAAGCACATGCTTGTTTAGGAAACATTGAGTCAGAAATTTTACATGATCCATTAACATCAACTTGCATTGATGTTGGACTGATAAATTATTGATAAGAAGCAAACTATAAGCAAAAGGATGTGCTCTTGGATCCCAGATGCTAGATAAAAAATGTCAGGCAGTTATGGCAGCAGTCTGTAATTCTGACTCTGGAAGGCAGAGCCTGGGAAATCCCAGAGAAAGCAACAAAGAAGTAGACCAATCCAGGATGATTCCCACCCTTGGGCCTCCACAAGCACCTACATCAAGTGCTCTTTTGTGCACATGTCTACACACACATGTACACCCACTCAAATGTAAAACACATGCAGATACATAAATGCACAAATTGAAAAAAGATCACAAACTATGAAAAAGTGTGACTATTAAGGGTCAAATAAAAGGTGAAATTGGCCTTGAATGAAAGCCCTTCAAAGTATGTGTCAGATATCATAATGAAATGTGAGTTCTTCATGATCACTTAGCATGAGAAAGCTGACTCATGACATAATTTGGATCTGTTTGTCTTCCAAAGTATTCATAATCTCTAATGAAGTAATTTAAACTGTTAAGTATTGAATGTTAGGGATTCACAATTACTTTGAGTGAATTAGGAACCCTGAAAATATTTTGCAGTTGTGTGAATATAAAGTATCAGGTACCATTTGGAACCTTCCTGATGACCATTGCCTCTCCACATACACAGAACACTGCAACTTGGTGTCACTTCTAAGATTTCTAATGGTGGCATCTTGTATATTTCCTCTCTACTTGGCTGACTATGACTGGTCACATGGAGGCTATTCACAACCACAGGTGGTTCTCATTAGCACAAAGTCTAATACTGGTTGATTAATTGGATGCTATCAGCAGCTCTGAAGTAGAGTCTCTGAGAAGGCAAGACCACTAAATAAAGGCTGGAGGTGCTGTGGTATAGCATAGCAGTTCTGTTTACAGTACTTCTATTTTATGATGACTAGAGTTGAATGTGTCAACTTTTCCCTAGAGTAGGTAGATGCCTGTTTAATGGTTCCCCCTGCTTCACATAATTGGGGAACACCTCCTCCATTTAAAAATTCACTTTTTGAGAATTTTTAGAGCCTATGGCAAAAGGGTGAATGTTTACTTTTTCTGAGTGGTGAGTAGAGAGCTGAAAAGACTACTGTGAACTCCATTCTTGCCACCTGCAACAATTTGACAGTTAGTATAAATTTTGAAAAAGTAAAGAGTTTGAAATTTGGCAAGTTTGAAAAATTAATATGAAGGAATACTTCAGAGAACCTATATACACATGTATTTATTTTTTTTGTTAGTTTTTAAAGTTAGCATAGAAATTAATGGGCTTCGTTAGAGGATTTTCATGCCTACTTTTTTTTATTCATTTCTGTCATAATTTGAAATGTGCGTTGTCCCCCACAAGCTCATGTGTTTGAATATTTAGTTGTTTGGGAAGGTGATGGCACCTTTAAGAGGTGGAGCCTTGCTGGAGGGAGGCAGTCATAAGGGGGGGTCCCATCCTGCTTGAGTTAGTGAGTCTGTTCTTGTACTTGCAACAGCAGCAGCTTGAAGTCTCAATGGTGTCTGCCGTGACTTAGGCTATCTCCAGCTGCTGACAACCAGCCATGGCTTTTCTGCCATGAAGGACTGTATCGTCCCTCTGTAACCATTTGCTGAATAAATCTCTTCTTTTCTCCCTTAAGTTTTTGAGTTTGAGCGGTGTCTCACAGCAACAGAAAAGAGTAACTGGTATAGAAATTTGTATTGAGAAGTGGGGCATTGCTGTGAGATTAAGAGCATCTGGTGTCAGAACATGAAATATTTTAACACTGAGAGAAATTGGTACTAATGAAGTGGATGTTGCTGTGTGGGACTGAGAATCTGGTACCAAAAAGTGAAGTTGTTTGTGAAGCAATGGTAATGGCCATTGCTGAGATGTAGCTAATGTACCTTTGAAACTGCTGGGAGAAATATGGAGAACTTTGGGACTACGTGCTGGGAAACCTTTGTGTCTTGGAGACAGGTACAAAGGGTTATTCTTTTCATTTGGACAATAGACAAGGCTGCATCCTGAGAGCAAGACCCCAAGGCAAGACTTCCATCCATAAGAATACAAATTCTTTTGGAAGAGAAGAGATGAAGAGCAGAGTTTCAAGGGAATTGCCTGCTTCTCTAAAGCAAAGGCCCATGAGAAGTTGAATAAGCTGCTAGGGATGGAGATCATGAAGTGTGAATTTTCCCCCACAAGCTCATGTGGGGGAAGCTTTAGTTTGAAGCTTTAGTGCTTGGGAAAGTCATGGCACCTTCAGGAGGTGATTCCTTGCTAGAGGAAGGCAGTCACAGGGGCCGGGTCTTGAGGTTGGTTCTCCCTGCCTTGCTTGAATTAGTGAGTCTGCTCTGGAACTTGTAGCAGCAGCAGCAGCTGGGAACCTTCATGATGTCTGCAGTGACTTTATGTTTCCAACTTCTACCAACCAGTCATGCCTTTTCTGCCATGAAGGACTGTATCTCCCCTCTGGAACTACAAGCTGAATAAATCTCTCCTTTCTCCCTCTAAGTTTTTGAGTCTAAGCGATGTCTCAGAGCAGCATTTTAGAAGAGTAACTGGTTCAATTCCTTTCTTCACGTGTCTTTTCCATCCTCCTGACTTTATATTGCTGACTGCTTCCCCATAGCCCCAATTCTCCTTTCATGCTACATGTAGTACATTGCCCTCTCTTTTTGTCTTCTTTTTTTAAAAATTTTTTATTATTATTTATTCAATTGTGTGCATGTGTGTGTGTGTGTGTGTGTGTGTGTGTGGTGTGTGTGTGTAGAACCACGGGCGGATTCGGGAACCACCATGGGCTACCTCCACCTCCTCCTTGTTTACTCTGCCTGGGATTCACAGGCTCCGCCCTACCAGGACCAGAAACGCAGGCCGCCCCCGATTCTGCCTGACGTCTATACGTGGGGTCTAGGATCCGAACTCAGGACCTTCCGCCTGTAAGGCAGAGGCTTAACCCCTGAGCCACCTCTCCAGGCACCTTTTTTTGTCTTCTATCCTTACCCTTTCCTTAACATCTCTTCTTCCTTTCTTAGTAGTACCTAACCTAGTTTTGACACGTGCACACACATACAACATACACACACAAAGAGAGAGAGAGAGAAGAGAGAGAGAGAAAGAGAGAGAGAGAAAGAGAGAGAGAGAAAGAGAGAGAGAAAGAGAGAGAGAGAACTCAAAAACCAGTTCTGTATATGAGAGAAAACATAGAACATTTGACTTTCTGATTCTGACTTACTTCATTTAGCGCAATAATATTCATTTCCATTTAATTTTTTACAGATATGATTTCATTTTCTTTACTATTAAATAAAATTCTGCTGTATATATGAAATACATATTCTTTACCCATTAATCTATTGGTAGACATGTAGGTTAGTTCCATTTCCTAGCTATTAAGACTAGTGAAGCAATAAGTCATGGATATATGAATATCTGTGTGATAAAACTGAGCTTTGGGGAAATTCCTAGGAGTGGTATAGCTGGATCATATGGTCATCCTACTTTTTGAGTAATCTTCTATACTGACTTCCATAAACTGGTTACACCAGTTTATGTTCCCATTAGTAATGAATAAGAGTTCCTTTTCCCTACATCCTCATCAGCATTTATTGTCATTTACTTTCTTTTTTTTCTGTTTTAAAGACATTTTATTACAAAGGAACAGTATTGTCTGAAAATCAATTAGAAGCTGTGTTTGATAGTTACAACATTTTGTTGTTTTAGACACAGGGTCTCATATAGTCCAGGCTGAACTCAAACTTAATATGTTGCCAAGGATGACCTTTAACTTCTGATTTTCTTACCCACCTCCTGAGTGTTGGAAATATAGGAACTCACAAACACTCCCAGTTTATGTAGTGGTGGGAATTGAACTTTGGGCCTTGAGCATACTAGACAAGCACTCTACCAAATGAGTGATGTATCCAATCCTCAAAATATTTTCAACAATCATTTGTTAACAACAGAAAATAATGGCAATCTTATTATACATTAAAATATATATCACATTAAGTACAAATAGAACAGTTTCATTTCTCATCCTTCTGTTTCTTTTCAGTGGCTTCTTCTATATCAAAAGTTAATGGGGCTGGAGAGGTGGCTCAGGGGCTAAGCCCCTGCCTTGCAGGCAGAAGGTCCTGAGTTCGGATCCCAGATCCCACGTATAGACGCCGGGCGCAAGCGGGGGCGGCCTGCGCTTCTGGTCCTGGTAAGGTGGAGCCTGTGAATCCCGGGGCAGAAGGAGGTGGAGGCGTCCATGGTGGTTCCCGATTCGTCCGTGGTTCTACACACACACATACACACATGCGCGCACACATACATACACACACACGCACAATTGAATAAATAATAATTAAAAAAATTTTTGAAAAAAAAAGTTAATGGTTTATCATAATCCACTAGATGGTTATAGTCTTCAGGGTTTGGAAAGAATATTGGATTAGCTAAGAGCTGATTTTGTTTTTGTATAAAATGTGATAAATATATGTTCACTGTCAGGAATCTTCACATCATTCTGGTGAAACAGTGCTGGTTTCCGAAAGCATAACATTGTAAGTGATGGCTTTGTAAAATTTCACTTGTGCCTTGTGGTACAACCAAATGACGTAACCTTTTGTGAGAAAGTGAAAAAGCATGGAGGTGATCGCCATGAAGCTTCCTATAATCCCATAAGATAAGATTTGCAAAGGTACACTTCCTAGTGTAACATTACTCTATGTAAAAATGTGTGGCAAAAATACAAGGCTGAACATGTTTGTAGAACAGGAGAAACGTTTTACATCACATACTGCCTCCGTTATAAATCAGCCTTGCATCTTCCAATTTGTCAAGCTGTGTATGTAAACGTCGAACATATCTTTCCCAATAAATAGGTATTTGTGCTCACCTGGCATGGCAAGAAAGGGGCTCAGCTCGAGGCAGTCTGCTGCAGGCTGTGTGGGGACCTCAGAGCACTGCAGATGCCCACGGTGCCATCCTTTTCACACTGGCCACAGTTTGACTGCCCACCTACTGTCCCATGTCCGCAGCAGCATCCTGAAGGTGAGATGTAATGGTAGCCAGCAACCACAGCCAAGGCCATAGTGTCATTTATTTTCTTAATGATAGGCATTTATTCCAACTGGTGTAAGATGCAATCTCAAAATAGTTTTTTTTTTTTTTGATGGCTAAGGACATTGAATACTTTTTCAAAATGCTTATTGGCCATTTGTATTTCTTCTTTTGAGATTTATATGTTCAGCTAAGTAGCCTATTTATTGATTAGATGGGTTTCTTTAGTGCTTAAATTTTGCAGTTCTTTATATGTTCTCAATGCTCTTCTCTATGATCTGATGTATTTTCGCAAATATTTTTCTCTCATTCTGCAGGATCTGTCTTGACTCCATTGTCTGTTTCCCTTGTTGAACTGAAGCCTTTAATTTTACTTAATCCCATTTGGTCAATTCTGGGGTTATTTCCTATGATACTTAAGTTGTTTTAAGAAAATTCTTGTCTATGCTTATATTATAAAGTGTTTACCCTATGTTTTCATCTATCAGTTTCAAAGTTCCAGGTCTTATGTTAAGGTCTTTGATCCATTTTGAGTTGATTTGTTTTTGGCAGGGCAAGAGATAGGGATCTAATTTTATTCTATTTGTGGAGTTTTTCCCAGCACTGTTTGCTAAAGACACTCTTTCATTTTCATATATGTTTTTTGACACTGTCAAAATTAGGTGATTGTAACTGGGTGGGTTTACTGATAGGTCTTCTATTTGATTCTGCTGGTTTGCATATCTGTTTTTGTGCCAGTGACATGTTGTCTTTGCCATATGGTATTATTGTCCTTTTGTATACGATTTATTCTAATGAAAATAATTGTAATAGGCTTAATTGTAAGCAGAAAAAGCTGCTAATGAGAAACTTTCATTTAGGAGGCCACCCCACATCATCCAGTAGATAAGGAGCTAAATGATGTAAGCAAGATATACTGCAGTTGCATCATTGTGGCTATGATATAGTTGATTCTCTGCCATGATAAAGTTGGAGGCTGGCTATGTAAATAAAAAAAAGATAACTTAGGCTAATTAACAGTAATGGGACAACTTCAAAGTCTGAGGTAGTGACACCAGACAGGAACAGACAGTTTACAGATAGTGAAGGTCAATAGCCAACAAAGAGCAAGCCAGAGAAGAACAAAGCGGGAGCTTTAACTGCTCATAACTATGTAGGCACCATTTGAATTGCACATGATCATCTCCCAGGGATTTCTCTTTTTTCTAATAACATTTTTTATTATTATTTCCGCTCATAAAAACTAAATAGGTACACCCGTTCCCTCCCTCCCTCCTCCTCCCCCCTCCTCCTTTCTTCCCCCTCCCCTCACCCCTTCCTCCCCATTCCCCAGTGCCTCCCCCCCATTCCCCGGAGAATCCTTTAATGTGCATGCCAAACTCTCCTCTGAGCCCTCCTCTCTGATGACGTACAAGGACCCAGTGGCATTTCCCTGAACCCTTTCCTGTGTTCCCTTTAAGCATAGGAACACTACTATGGCTGTCAATTCCTTGCCTCCAAGGATCTTGGTGCCTTTAGCAAATGCTAGACTTTATGGGGTCAACAGTGTGTGGGATATTGCACAGGGCATGCAAAGTCCAATTAAGATTGCTTTGGCCCTAACTTGTGTGGAGTATCTCGCATATCATTGCTCCTCCCATCCTTGTGCTCTTACACTCTTACCGCCCCCTCTTCCGCAAATGTCCCTGAGCTTCAGGATGGGGAGAGATTAGGCTGGCCTAGTTCTAGGTGGTTGATATAGAGTCTCTGAAGTTCTGGATTATGGTTGGTTGATTTTCTTTTGCAGTTTTGCTGCTCCTACAATGCTCTTCACTCCATCCTGATGGGTATTGTATTTCACCCCCTGGCCAGAGATAAAAGCTGTTAAACTAGAGTCTTGTTATAAGAGTATATTCAAAGGTAAATGTAATAGAAGTAGGAAACCACAGTGAGGGAGGGGTCAATCACCCATTTGCAAAATGATTACTTTTATCTGCCAGACTATATGCCCTCCCCTTCTGGTGAGATCATACCCCCTCAGTTGTAAATGATCAGGAATGAAAGTTTGTGAAGTTAACCAGATGTCTCGTTACTTACTTGCAGTCCTTGATGGAGGCCTATTTTCTCTGCTGTAACATGGTCCCCTCTCTCCTTGTTTCTGGTGTGACCCTCCTACCCCATCCCTCCTGTTTATAATCCTTGCAATTACTCTAGGTATTACAGAGATTTATCTTTGAGTGTCTCTAGGTGGGCTGGGTGGGTTTGGTACTAGGAGCCACCTATTAGGGAGTACATACGGCACTTAATTTTCTGGGTCTGGGATACTTCACTTAATATAATTGTTTCTAATGACATCCGTTTCCCGGCAAATTCCAGTAATTCATCATTTTTGATGGCTGAGTAGTACTCCATTGTACAGATGTACCACAGTTTCCTTGTCCACTCGTCAACTGTTGGACATTTGGGTTGATTCCATGTCTTTGCTATTGTAAACAGTGCTGCTATGAACATGGTTGTGCTTCTGCTATCGAGGTGAATTTTTGCTGTATGGGGGATTATTCCCAAAAGTGAAATAGCAGGGTCAAATGGCATTTCAATCTTTAATTTCTTTAAGAATCTCCAGGGGGTTCGCCAAAGTGGTTGTATGAGCCTGCATTCCCACCAGCAATGTAGGAGAATTCCCCTCTCTCCACATCCTGTCCAGCATTTGTTGTTGTTTGTATTGTGGATTTTTGCCATCCTGACCGGGGTGAGATGATATCTCAGGGAGGTTTTGATTTGCATTTCCCTGATGGCTAAGGAAGTGGAACATTTTTTTTTTTTATAAAAATTTAATTATACATTTTAAAATTTTTTACCAGTTCCCTCCCTCCCCCCTCCTCCCCCTCCCCTTCCCCCAGTGCCTCCCCCCCAATTCCCAGAGAGTCCTTTATTGATACGCCTAACTCTCCATTGGGTCCTCCTCTCCGATGACATATAAGGCCCAGTGGCATTTCCATAAGCCCTTCTCTTGTTTCCCCTTAAGCATAGATCACTACTATGGCGTCATCCCTTGCCTCCAGGGGTCTCGGTGCCCTTAACAGATGCTAGACTTATGAGGGCAACAGTGCGATGGACATTGCGCAGGGCATGCAAAGTCCCATTCCGATTGCTTTGGCCCCAACTATTGTTGAGATCTTGCCAATCGTTGCTCCTCCCATCCTTTTGCTCTTACAATCTTACCGCCCCCTCTTCCGCAAATGTCCCTGAGCTCCAGGATGGGGAGAGATTAGTCTGTCCTAGTTCTATGTGATTGATATAGTCTCTGAAGTTCTGGATTGTGGTTGTTGATTTTCTTTTGCAGTTTTGCTGCTCCTGCAATTCCCTTCACTCCATTCTGCTGGGCACTGTATGTCACCCCCTGGCCAGAGACAAAAAGCTGTTAAACTGGAGTCTTGTTGTAATAGCACATTCAAGGGTAGATGTAATAAGAGTAGGAAACCTCCCTGAGGGAGGGGTCCATCACCCATTTGCAAAATGATTACTTTTTATCTGCTAGACTATATGCCCTCCCCTTCTGGTGAGATCAGGAAAGAACGTCTGTGAACTTAACCAGGTTTCTCATTACTTACTTGCAGACCTTGATGGAGGCCTATTTTCTCTGCTGTAACATGGTCTCCTCTCTCCTTGTTTCTGGTGTGGCCCTCCTAACCCATCTCTCTTGTTCATAATCCTTGCAATTACTGTGTTTCATAGGTTTACTTTTGAGTGTCTCAATGTGGGCTGGGTGAGTTTGGTACTAGGAGCCACCTATTAGGGAGTACATACGGCGCTTAATTTTCTGGGTTTGGGATACTTCACTTAATATAATTCTTTCTAATGACATCCATTTCCCAGCAAATTCCAGTAATTCATCATTTTTGATGGCTGAGTAGTACTCCATTGTATAGATGTACCACAGTTTACTTATGAAGTGGAACATTTTTTAAGATATTTGTTAGACATTTTAATGTCATCCCTGGTAAAGTTTCTTTTAAGCTCCAGAGCCCATTTTTTAATTGGGCCATTTGTTTCCTTGGTGTTTAGTTTTCTAAATTCTTTATGCACTCTGGACAGTAGAGCTCTATCAGATATGTGGTTAGTGAAGATTTTCTCCCATTCTGTGGGTTGCCTTTGAGCTCGTGTTGCAATCTCTTTATCTGAACAAGATCCCAACTGTTGAGAGTTGGTAGCAGTGACTGTGCCATTGGATGTCTGTTTAGGAACTGTTGGCCTAGCCCAATAAGCTCGAGGGAGTTCCCTATCCTGTCAACTATGGTTTTTATAGTCGCTGGCCTTATATCAAGGTCCTTAATCCATTTGGAATTAAGTCTTGTACATGGTGACAAGTACGGGTCCAGCTTTAATCTTCTGCATGTGGAGATCCAGTTTTGCTAGCACCATTTGTTGAAGATACTGTTCTTTTTCCATTGGATTTTTTGGGCCCCTTTGTCAAAGATCAAATGGCTGTAATTTTGTGGGCTTATATCTGGGTCTTCAATCCTTATCCATTGATCTGTGTGTCTATTTTGGAACCAGTACTAGGCTGTTTTTATAACTACGGATTTGTAGTATAGACTAATGTTTGGTATGGTGATACCTCCAGCAGAGTTTTTGTTACTCAGGATTGTCTTTGCTATCCTGGGTCTTTTGTGCCTCCATATGAACTTTGAGATTTTTTGGTCAACTTCTTTGAAGAATTGCTTTGGAATTTTAATTGGTATAGCGTTAATTTGTATATTGCCTTTGGTAGGATGGTCATTTTTACGATGTGGATTCTGCCAATCCAGGAACATGGGAGGTCTTTCCACCTTCTGGTGTTTTCTGCAATTTCTTTCTTTAGGGTTTTAAAGTTTTCATTGTAAAGGTCTTTTACCTCCTTGGTTAGGTTTATACCAAGGTATTTCATTTTTTTAGGGGCTATTGTAAATGGGATGGAGTCTCTCAGGGCTTTTTCACTTCTTTCATTCTGGACATATAAGAAGGCCACTGATTTTTGTACATTTATTTTGTATCCTGCCCTTCCCAGGCATTTTTTGAACTTGTAACCCACATTCTTCACCACCTCAGTAATTAGGATTATATCACCAAGTTCAGCAGAATTTTCTTTGATTATTTTTCACTTAATTTTGTGCTTATTATTTATCCTTTGTAGATTATGTCAGGCTGTACTGACACACATAATGATTATTGACAAATATCTCAGACATAATGGAATAACACATTTCATGCTTCAAACCCAGAGTCTACTTTCACCCATGCAGAATCTGTCCCTTCACATGCACTGTTAACTATGTTTTTTACAACTCTCAGTACTTCAAGGCTTTGCAATAATAAGAAATAGCTCTGCAACCCTGAACCTCACTTCCATATAGGCTAACTGTTCCCTTATATTTCTTTCCAATAATCTGTGCTCTTTCTGTCATATACATTTTATTCAATTGTCAAATACTACAAACCTTTTGTCACTTCCCCAGTTGGACTGGGCTTCTGTTGTCACCCTGCCCCACAACCCGCATGCCAGTAGACTTCAGCTCTCAACAAACCTCACCAAGCTTCCTCACTACCCACCCTACTCTACATCCACCCTGGCTAATTGTTAAAAAAGCCTCCAAGAATTTTATAGAGGCCACAGAGCACAGAAACCACAGACTGGGGACCAGTGGACAAACTTCACACAACTGAGGAATCCAAGAATCTCACCTTTCAACATATCCCACTCAACTCAAACCCCTGATTACTATACCCATCCTATTTTATTTTCTTAAAACTGTTCTGATACTTAATCCAAACCTCACCTAACAAACCTTGACACTCAATCTTAAATCTCTCAGCTAAAATTAGACAAAAACCCTGTCACCCCCTAAAAAACTAAAATTGGGCTTACACACCCTTGGCCATTGCAGCAATCTTATCCACAAGATGGCAACAAGAAACCCTAGATTGACCCCTTTCACATCCAGGGAAGCTGTTGCAATAACTGTCTAAGTGCAGAAGTTCTGTCTAACTCAAAAGAGTCAGAAATACATACCAAAGAAAGAAACCAGAGACCAAACACAAAATGCCCAAGTGACACCATAAATCCACAAAAATACAATGAAAGCCGAGGGAAAAAGTCTCCTACAAAAAACATCGACTCCATAATGAGAGTTTTCAACCAGAATAACTTTCCGGGTTATTAGCCAAGAAAACAACAACCAAGATTATGATTTTTCAAAGCTTGATTATTAATATGATCAAAGAAATGTGAGAGGAATTCTGAGAGAAGATACATAACCACATAAGCAAATATGAACAGGAAAATAATAGACACCTGGATGAGATGAAAAATGCAACTGAAGAAACAAAACTAAGCATAGAGTAGTTGAAAAGAAATCTCATGTGCAGATTAAACTTGAAATTAAAAATAAGCTAAGTACAATCCAAAACTCAACAGGAACTCTCACCAACAGAACTTATGAAGCAGAAAATAGAATATCAGAACTAGAAGACAAGATTTTAGAACAAAATTGTTCAATTAAGAGGCTGAAAGAGCTAAGAAAAGATTTGAGAGGAATATTCAAGAGCTATGGGAAACCTTAAAGAAGCCAAACCTTAGCATTCATGGAATCCCAGAATAAGAAACCCCAAAAAAGACTCTAGAAGAGACTTTTCACACTATTATAAATGAAAAACTTCCATACCTTAGGAAGAAACCCCCATGCAAGTACAAGAAACATTTTGCCCACCAATCAGATATGACAAAATAGAAACTCACCAGTGCAAATAATAGTCAAAACACTGCAGGTACAAGATAAAGAGAATTTAAAAAATATATTTTTTATTTTTACAAGCATATTGAGTACTAATTACTGCTTCCTCCATCCCCCCTCCCTCCCATCTCTCTCCCTTCCCTTCATCAATCCATTCCACTTTCCCCCACCCTCCTGCCTGGTTGCTTCTTTGGACCCCAGGGTTCCCTCTGACTTGTCTATGTTTTGGGGGGTTCAGGCCTCTGTGGCATAACAAGTTGCCCCTCCTGGGCTACTTCACTCATAGAGGCATTTCCCTTCACTCATCCAGCTCCAGTCCCTAAGGTTTCCACTGTGTGTTATTATCTCTCTTCAGTTTCTTATAGTCTATGGGAGCATGTTGATATTTCAGTCATTATGAATTATGCAGAAACTCACTGAAGTGAGTTTCTGGATGCAGTATCCTTGCCTTGAATAGAATGTCTTGTCCAGCAGTGGACCTTCCCATCTTTAGGCTTTTACAATTTTATTGTCCCCTCTTCTGAGAGGTTCCTTAAGCTTTAGGATGGGGATGGATTAGGCCTGATTCTGGGTAAGCATTGCTGGGTTGCTGGTAATCTGCATTATGGCTGGCCTTATTGTCTACTTCACTGCTCTTCTACAGGCCTAGGCTTCATCATTTCAGGGTGTTGAGATTTTATACCTCTCTTATAGAAGAGGATTTCTAGGCTGAGTGCTAAGTGCTCTTTAAATCTATGAGTATAATAGTAGCTATTTACAGAGAAGTTTGGTGTATTGTCTTCCTACTTATAGGTTTCTTGGCTGTTTGTCCTTATTGATACATTTCCTTCCCTTTTTTAAGGTTCTTGTTCTAGTTAACAGTAACAGGAATGTGTTCCATCCTGACAAATGGGTCTTGAGTTCAACCAGAAAGCTGTTGGTTGTCTCTGATACTCATGCCACAATTACACTGGTGTTTGCCTGTTGCTATGGTGATTTTTATTGCAACATGCAGATCTCACAGTTGTTGAGGCCTGTGATTATTTTTCCCCCCAATAGCTTCTACAATATTCGTTAGTGCTGCGTACACTATCCAACAAGGAGAAAGTCCTCAAACTCGTTCCATTTGATGTATTTTGTCCACATTCTGTGATTTGTGTTGTATCTCTAGTAATAGGTTCTTACTGACAGTTTTTTTTTGGAAAGCAACCAAGAGCAATGACAAAAGCCTATATTGTTTGGGGGCCTCTGAGACCTCTCTGACCAACATTTTATCAGGAAGTGCCACACTCCTGTTACTTATAGTGTATTTCTACTTGTCACTGGGTACTAAGTGAAAAGAATATTTTGAGAGCCTCAAAAGAGAAAAAAAGAACAAGTCACATTTAAAGTTAGGCCTATTAGAATAACAGCTGATTTTTCAATGGATGCAGTAAAACCAAGAAGAACCTAGAGAAATGTACTTCAAATTATGAATAATCAAAATGCCAACTAAGGCTGCTATGTCCATCAAAACTATCAGTCATGATTGAAAGTGAAAGAACCATTTTCCACCTTAAGGATAAGTTGAAGGCCTACATGATCACCAAACCAGGCCTGTAGAAGATACTAGGAAAAATGCTCAAGTCTGAAGAAAAGGAAACATACCCAAGAGGACAAAAGGGAAAAATAACACCAGCCCAACTGCTAAGCAAATATACATATAAACCCCACAAAATTCAGAAAATGACAGGAATCAGCAAACATTTCTCAATTATAACCAATTATAATCAATAAATTTAACTCCCCAATCAAGAGACATAGACTACAAGCATGGATTAAAAATCTCAACTCATGGATTAAAAATCATGATTGTTTTAAAGAAACCTCTCTCCATGAAAGACAGGCAAGTGAAAGACTGGTGAAAGGTACTCCAAGCTAATGAAACAAGGAAACAACTTTGAGTAGCAATTCTAACATCTAACAAAATAGAATTCAAAATAAAACAAATCATAAAAGACACAAAAAGGCACTACATCCTTGTCGAAGGAACAATCCATTAAAAAGACTTTACAATTTTGAACATATGTATACCTGATATACTTTCACCCTCATTCATAGACAAACACTACAACATCTAAAATAACAGCTCAATCCAAACATGATAATAAAAGGGGATTTCAACCCCCCATTCTCACTAACAGATAGGTCAATAGATCAAATGTTGAACAGAGACACATAAGAACTGAATCAAGTAGCTTTGCCCCCGGGACCCCGCCCCCTCAGCTCCGACCCCTGCCTAGCTCCCAGGTGAGCGAGCAAGAGAGCCCCTCCCAGCCCAGCCCCCCCCCAGAGCCGCCCAGCCAGCAGCACCTGTGCGGCGGCCGGCTTAGCCCCCAGGGCCCCGCCCCGGACCCCAGCCCCTCACACCCTCCCGCCCCCTTGTGCCTCCGCCCCTCCCCCAGGTCGCAGGTGATTCTGCCATCAACATCAGATCCTGTGTCTCTCTGGCCCACCAGGGACCTACACACGTGGTCCACGGAAGACTACTCAGAATTCAATAGAGTCCAAAGGAAACTCAAGCAAAACTCTAAGGAACAAAGGGAACACAGGCCATACATCTGGATTCCACTACAACCATTATATCATATGGGCAAGATTCTTCACATCCAGCCCAAAGATAAGTAAACTTTTTTTTTCTTTTCACCTTACTGATCCTTTCTAGTATCAATGCTGTAGATCAACTTCCTCATACAGCCACCCCAAAAAACATACAACTCCAGGGAGTACACCACTCACCCTCACATTTCACCAAGACACTAAAACCATAAAAGTGCACTACCATACTAATATTCACCCCCTGGTTACTTAACTGACATACTAATAGCCTAGTAGCCTCATCTAGGATATAACAATAATACACAAACATACCCAATCCAAGGCAAGCACTAGTAATAACTGGCAAGTGTAACAATACCAACTACATCGGTTCAGTAAAAAACAAACAGAAACTGAAAGGTCCTAAAAAACAAAACAACGACGCCCAAGTCAAAGTGCAGATCCATGAGAAACAAAACCCAAGATGATCAATCTCCCACTGAAAGAATCAATCCCATAATAATGCATTCCGACTAGAACAAATACACAGAAAATAGCCATGAAAGCCAGACCCAACATAACGACTTTCAGAGTATGATCATTACCATGATTAATACTATGAAAGAGGAAATCCGAGAAGAGTTAAACAACCGTATCAACCACTTTGAACAGGAACACAACAGGCACCTGGAGGAGTTGAGAAAAACAGTTCAAGAAACAAAAATAGGCATAGAGCAGTTAAAACAGTCTCAGGCAGAGTTTAAAATTGAACTAAAAGACAAGTTATCTTCACCCAAAACTCAACAGAGAGTCTCATCAGCAGAACAAATGAGGCAGAAAATAGAATTTCAGATCTTGAAGACAAAGTGGGAGAATTAACCAGCTCAATGGAAGAGATTGTAAAAGCCAAAAAGATACTGGAGAGGAACATTCAAGAGATATGGGACACCCTGAAGAAGCCGAACATGCACATTCATGGAATACCAGAACAAGAATCCCAAAATACCACACCTGAGGAAATATTTCAATTCATCATAAATGAAAACTTCCCACAACTAAAGAATGAGAGGCCTATCCAAATACAAGAGGCATTTCACACTCCAAACAGATATGACTAAAATAGAACATTGCCACGGCAAATAATAGTCAAAACACTCTACATTCAAGACAAAGAAAAGGTGCTGAGAGCTTCAAGAGAAAAAAAGAAACTCACTTTTAAAGGTAAACCTATTAGAATAATAAATGACGTCTCAGTCGAAACAGTAAAAGCAGGAAGAGCTTGGAGAGACATACTTTAAGTATTAAATGAGCAAAAATGCCAACCCAGACTGATATACTCAGCAAAACTATCTGTCATGATTGAGGGAGAAAGAAAAGTTTTCCAGCACAAAGACAATTTGAAGTGATACATGTCTACCAAACCAGGCCTTCAAAAAATGCTAGAAATGATACTCAAGCTTGAAGAAAAGAACAAGCGTATCCAGGAGGACAGAAGGGAAGTATAATAAAACCAAAACATAAATATCAAACAACATGCTTACAAAATCTACTAAACATAAAAAATGTCCAGAATTAAAAATAATTTCTTCATTATAACATTAAATGTCAATGGTATTAACTCACCAATTAAGAGACACAGATTACAAACTTGGCTTAAAAACCACAATCCAACAATCTGCTGCCTTCAGGAAACTCATCTCACCACAAAAGATAGGCACATCCTAAGAATGAAAGGCTGGTCCAAAATCTTGCAAGCTAATGGAACCAGGAAACAGGCAGGGGTAGCAATTATGCTTTCAGACAAAGTGGACTTCAAAGAAAATCATAAGAGACACAGATGGATACTACATTTTAGTCACAGGTACAATTCACCAGGAAGACTTCACAGTACTGAACATATATGAACCCAATACGGGTCCCTCCACATTCATTAAGAAAACTCATACAGCGTCTAAAGCAAGAAATCAACCCCCAAACGATAATTCTTGGGGACTTCAACACCGCCCTCTCAACATGGGATAGATCAACAGGTCAAAAGCTTAAGAGAGACACTTTGGAACTTAATCAAACCCTGAAAGAAATGGACCTTACAGATCTCTATTGAACTTTTCACCCACGTACCAAAGAATACACATTTTTCTCAGCAACACACAGAACTTTCTCCAAAATAGATCACATATTGGGCCACAAAATGAATCTACACATATACAAAAAAGTTGAAATTTTAACCTGTGCCCTATCAGACCACCACGGCCTAAAGCTGGACATCCACAACACAACAAACAAGAGAAAATACACTAACTCCTGGAAACTTAACAATATGATGCTGAATGAGAACTGGATTCAGGAAGAAATTAAAAAGGAAATTCAAGATTTCCTGAAAGTGAACGATAATGACAATACAACTTACCAAAATCTCTGGGACACAATGAAACCTGTCCTAAGAGGTAAGTTCATAGCTCTTAATGCCTACGTCAAAAAAATGGAAACATCAGAAATAAATAACTTAACGATGCAGCTTAAGGCTTTAGAGAAACTAGAGCAATCTGATCCCAAAAGTAGTAGAAGAGAAGAGATTAGCAAAATAAGGGGAGAAATATCTGAAATCGAGATTAAGAAAACGATAGAAAAAATCAACCAGTCAAAAAGCTGGTTCTGTGAAAAAATCAATAAGATTGATACACCCCTAGCTAAATTAACCAAAAGCAAGAGAGAGAAAACCCAAATTAACAAAATTAGAAATGAACATGGAGTTATCACTACTGATACTCAAGAAATCCAGAGAATTATAACATCATATTTCAAAAACTTATACTCTGTGAAGTTTGACAACACAAAAGAGATGGATGAATTTCTAAGTAAACACAACTTACCTAAATTGAATCAGGAAGTTGTGAATTATTTAAACAGTCCTATAACAACATATAAGGAAATTGAGGAAGTAATCTTGAATCTTCCCACCAAAAAATGTCCTGGACCAGATGGATTCAGCACAGAGTTCTACCAGACATTTAAGGATACCAATACTCCTTAAACTGTTCCATCAAATAGCAAAGGAAGGAACACTACCAAATTCCTTCTATGAAGCTAATATCGTTTTAATTCCAAAACCTAATAAAGATTCACTTAAAAAAGAAAACTGTAGGCCAATCTCTCTGATGAACACAGACACAAAGATTCTCAACAAAGTTTCAGCAAATTGGATTCAAAAACACATTAAAAATATCATTCACGGGGATCAAGTAGGCTTCATCCCCGGCACACAAGGTCGGTTCGACATACGCAAATCAATAAATGTAATTCATCATGTAAACCAGTCCAAAATCCAAGACCACATGATACTCTCGATAGATGCACAAAAAACTTTTGACAAGATCCAACAGCCTGTTATGATCAAAACGCTAGAGACAGTAGGAATGGAAGGAACCTTTATCAATATAATAAAAGCTGTATACAACAAGCCCACAGCAAGGATTATGCTCAATGGGGAACAATTGGAGGCATTCCCACTTATATCAGGAACTAGACAAGGCTGTCCACTCTCACCACTTCTATTTAATATTGTACTTGAAATCTTAGCTGAAGCCATAAGACAAGAAAGGGACATAAAAGGGATTCAAATTAGCAAGGAAGAAGTCAAGCTATCCCTATTTGCAGATGACATGATCTTATACCTGAGGGATCCCAAAAACTCCACCAGGAAGCTCCTGGAACTAATTGAGAAGTTCAGCAGGGTGGCAGGATACAAAATAAATGTGCAAAAATCAGAGGCCTTCCTATATGCCCAGAATGAAGAACTGAAAAAGCCTTGAGAGAAACCATCCCATTCCCTATAGCCCCTAAAAAATGAAATACCTTGGTATAAACCTAACCAAGGAGGTAAAAGACCTTTACAATGAAAACTTTAAAACCCTAAAGAAAGAAATTGCCGAAGACACCAGAAGGTGGAAAGACCTCCCATGTTCCTGGATTGGCAGAATCAACATCATGAAAATGACCATCCTACCAAAGGCAATATACAGATTCAATGCTATACCAATTAAAATCCCAAAGCAATTCTTTAATGAAGTTGACCAAATAATCTCAAAATTCATATGGAGGCACAAAAGACTCAGGATAGCAAAGACAATCCTGAGTAACAAAAACTCTGCTGGAGGTATTACCATACCGAAACTTAGTCTATATTACAAATCCATAGTTATAAAAACAGCCTGGTACTGGCTCCAAAATAGACACACAGATCAATGGATAAGGGTTGAAGACCCAGATATAAGCCCACAAAATTACAGCCATTTGGTCTTTGACAAAGGGACCCAAAGAATCCAATGGAAAACGAACAGCATCTTCAACAAATGGTGCTGGCAAAACTGGATCTCCACATGCAGAAGATTAAAGCTGGACCCGTACTTGTCACCATGTACAAGACTTAATTCCAAATGGATCAAGGACCTTGATATAAGGCTAGAGACTATAAAAACCCTCAGGCTGATTGGGCTAGGCCAACATTTCCTAAACAGACATCCAATGGCACAGTCACTGCTACCAACTCTCAACAGTTGGGATCTTGTGAAATTAAAGAGCTTCTGTTCAGATAAAGAGATTGTAACATGAGCTCAAAGGCAACCCACAGAATGGGAGAAAATCTTCACTAACCACATATCTGATAGAGCTCTACTGTCCAGAATGCACAAAGAATTTAGAAAAATAAACTCCAAGGAAACCAATGGCCCAATTAAAAAATGGGTCCTGGAACTTAAACGAAATTTTACCAGGGATGAAATTAAAATGTCTAACAAATATCTTTAAAAAAGCTCTACTTCCTTAGCCATCAGGGAAATGCAAATCAAAACTTCCCTGAGATATCATCTCACACCTGTCAGGATGGCAAAAATCCACAATACAAACAAAAACAAATGCTGGAGAGGATGTGGAGAGAGGGGAACTCTCCTACATTGCTTGTGGGGATGCAGGCTCATACAGCCACTTTGGCGAACCCCCTGGAGATTCTTAAAGAAATTAAAGATTGAAATGCCATATGACCCTGCGATTCCACTTTTGGGTATAACCCCCTATACAGCAGAGGTTCACCTCAATAGCACAAGCACAACCATGTTCATAGCAGCACTGTTTACAATAGTAAAGTCATGGAATCAACCCAAATGTCCAACAGTTGACGAGTGGCTAAGGAAACTGTGGTACATCTATACAATGGAGTACTACTCAGCCATCAAAAATGATGAATTACTGGAATTTGCTGGGATATGGATGTCATTAGAAACAATTATATTAAGTGAAGTATTCCAGACCCAGAAAATAAGCGCCGTATGTACTCCCTAATAGGTGGCTCCTAGTAACCAAAGCCACCCAGCCCACCTAGAGACACTCAAAGAAAAATCTATGTAATACCTACAGTAATTGCAAGGATTATGAACAGGAGGGATGGGGTTGGAGGGCCACACCAGAAACAAGGAGAGAAGTGACCATGTTACAGTAGAGAAAATAGGCCTCCATCAAGGACTGCAAGAAAGTAATGTGACACCTGGTTAAGTTCACAGACATTCGTTCCTGATCATTTACAACTAAGGGGGTATGAACTCACCAGATGGGGAGGGCATATAGTCCGGCAGATTAAAGAGTAACCATTTTGCAAATGGGTGATTGACCCCTCCCATTGCCAAATGCCATATGACCCTGTGATTCCACTTTTGGGTATAAGTATTACATCTCCCCTTGAATGTGCTCTTATAATAAGACTTCAGTTTAACAGCTTTTTGTCTCAGGCCAGGGGGTGACATACAGTGCCCATCACGATGGAGTGAAGGGCATTGCAGGAGCAACAAAACTGCAAAAGAAAATCAACAAACCACTATCCAGAACTTCAGAGACTCTATATCAACCACCTAGAACTATGCCAGACTAATCTCTCCCCATCCTGAAGGTCAGGGACATTTGCGGAAGAGGGGGAGGTAAGAGTGTAAGAGCAAAAGGATGGGAGGAGCAATGATTTGGAAGATACTCCACACAAGTTAGCACCGAAGCAATCATAATTGGACTTTGCATGCCTGGCGCAATGTCCAACACACTATTGACCTCACAAAGTCTAGCATCTGCTAAAGGCACCAAGATCCTTGGAGATAAGGGAATGACAGCCACAGTAGTGTTCCTATGCTTAAGGGGAACACAGGAAAGGGTTCAGGGAAATGCCACTGGGTCCTTGTACGTCATCGGAGAGGAGGACCCAGAGGAGAGTCAGGCATGCACAAGAAAGCACTCTTGGAAATGGGGCATAAGGTATGGGGGGATGGTGAGGGAGAGATGAGGGGAGGGGGAGAAGGGAGTTCGGGGGGAGGAGGAGGGAGGGAGGGAACTGGTCTACCTATTAAGTTTGTATGAGCTGAAAAAATAATAAAAAATGTAATAAAAAAATAAAAAAATGAATTAAAAAATTCATCCATCTCTTTTGTGTTGTGAAACTTCACAGAGTATAAGTTTTTGAAATATGATGTTATAATTCTCTGGATTTCTTGGGTATCAGTAGTGATAACTCCATGTTCATTTCTAATTTTGTTAATTTGGGTTTTCTCTCTCTTGCTTGTGGTTAATTTAGCTAGGGGTGTATCAATCTTATTGATTTTTTCAGAGAACCAGCTTTTTGACTGGTTGATTTTTTCTATCATTTTCTTATTCTTGATTTCAGATATTTCTCCCCTTATTTTGCTAATCTCCTCTCTTCTACTACTTTTGGGATCAGATTGCTCTAGTTTCTCTAAAGCCTTAAGCTGCATCGTTAAGTTATTTATTTCTGATGTTTTCATTTTTTTGATGTAGGCATTAAGAGTTATGAACTTACCTCTTAGGACAGGTTTCATTGTGTCCCAGAGATTTTGGTAAGTTGCGTTTTCATTATCATTCACTTTCAGGAAATCTTGAATTTCCTTTTTAATTTCTTCCTGAATCCAGTTCTCATTCAGCATGATATTGTTAAGTTTTCAGGAGTTAGTGTATTTTCCCTTGTTTGATGTGTTGTGGATGTCCAGCTTTAGGCCGTGGTGGTCTGATAGGGCACAGGTTAGAATTTCAACTTTTTTGTATATGTGTAGATTCATTTTGTGGCCCAATATGTGATCTATTTTGGAGAAAGTTCTGCGTGCTGCTGAGAAAAATGTGTATTCTTTGGTGTGTGGGTGAAAAGTTTGATAGAGATCTGTAAGGTCCATTTCTTTAAGGGTTTGATTAAGTTCCAAAGTTTCTCTGTTAAGCTTTTGACCTGTTGATCTATCCCATGTTGAGAGGGCGGTGTTGAAGTCCCCAAGAATTATCGTTTGGGGTTGATTTTTTGCTTTAGACGCTGTGTTTTCTTAATGAATGTGGAGGGACCCATATTGGGTGCATATATGTTCAGTACTGTGAAGTCTTCCTGGTGAATTGTACCTGTGACTAAAATGTAGTATCCATTCGTGTCTCTTATAATTTTGTTTGGTTTGAAGTCCACTTTGTCTGATAGCATAATGGCTACCCCTGCCTGTTTTCTGCTTCCATTAGCTTGTAGAATTGTTGACCAGCCTTTTATTTTTAGAGCGTGCCTATCTTTTGTGGTGAGATGGGTTTCCTGCAGGCAGCAGATTGATGGATTGTGATTTTTAATCCAAGTTTGTAATCTGTGTCTCTTGATCGGTGAGTTAATTCCATTAACATTTAGTGGTATAATGGAGAAACTATTTTTAATTCCAGACATTTATTATGTTTAGTAGTTTTTATAAGTATATTGCTTAGCTTTTAATGGTGTTATACTTGCCTTCTGTTCTCCTGGATATGCCTGTTTTTTTCTTCACGCTTGAGTATCATTTCTAGCATTTTTTGAAGGCCTGGTTTGGTGGACATGTATCCCTTCAAGTTGTCTTTGTGCTGGAAGATTTTTCTTTCTCCCTCGATCATGACTGATAGTTTTGCAGGGTAAATCAGCCTGGGTTGACATTTTTGCTCATTCAATACTTGAAGTATGTCTCTCCAAGCTCTTCTTGCTTTTACTGTTTCTACTGAGAAGTCATTTGTTATTTTAATAGGTTTACCTTTAAAAGTGACTTTTTTTTTTTTCTCCCTTGAAGTTCTCAGCACCAGTTCTTTATCTTGAATGTGGAGTGTTTTAACTACTATTTGCCGTGGCGTGCTTCTGTTTTGATCGTATCTGTTTGGGGTGCGGAATGCCTCTTGCATATGGATGGGCCTCTCTTTTTTTAGATGAGGAAAGTTTTCCTTGATGATCGTTTGAAAAATTTCCTCTGGGGTGGTATTTTGAGATTCTTGCTCTGGTATTCCATGAATACGCATGTTAGGCTTCTTCAGGGTGTCCCATATCTCTTGGATATTTCTCTCAAGTATCTTTTTGGCTTTAACAACCTCTTCCATTGAGCTGGTTAGTACTCCCACTTTATCTTCAAGGTCTGAAATTCTGTTTTCTGCGTCGTTAGTTCTGTTGATAAGACTCTCTGTGGCATTCTGGGTTGAAGATAACTTGTCTTGTACTTCAGTTTTAAGCTCTGCTTGAGTCTGTTTTAACTGCTCTATGCCAGTTTTTGTTTCTTGCACTGTTTTTCTCAACTCCTCCAAGTGTCTGTTGTGTTCCTCTTCAAAGCGATTTATTCGATTATGTAATTCCTCCCAGATTTCCTCTTTCATAGTATTGAACATGGTAATGATCATATTTTGAAAGTCATTATCCTGGGTCAGGCTTTCTTGGCCATTTTCCGTAGGTTTGTTCTGGTTGGAGTCTAACATTATGGGATTAATTCCTTCAGTGGGAAAATTGTTTACTTGAGTGTTGCTTCTCATGGATTTGCACTTTGACTTTGGCATTGTCGTTTTAACTCTTAAGATCTTTCAGTTTCACTAAACTGAATTATTTGGCCTGGGGTTCTGGGGGTGGGCAGGGACGGAACTTACCCAGGTCGCGGTGAGGCCTGGCTGTACCGCGTGTCCTGGCCGGCAGAGCGGGGTGGGGAAGGGAGGATGGGGGCATCGGCATGGAGCTATTTAACCCGAGGGGAGCTGGGGCTGGGCCGGGGCGCAGGGGGAGGGCCTCCTCGTCCCTTGGCCCTGCGCGTGGCTCCGGCTGGATGGTGGGGTAGGAGCTGGGTCCCTTGGGCTGACCTGGAGTTCTGAGGGCAGGCGCTGGCGGAGCTTACCTAGGTCGTGGTGAGGCCCGGCTGGACCATGCGCGTGTCCCGGACCGGCGGAGCGGGGTGGGGAAGGGAGAGATGGATGAATTTCTAAGTAAACATAACTTACCTAAATTGAATCAGGAAGTTGTGTATTATTTAAATAGTCCTATAACATATAAGGAAATTGAAGAAGTAATCTCAAATCTTCCCACCAAAAAATGTCCTGGACCAGATGGATTCAGCACAGAATTCTACCAGACATTTAAGGAGTTAATAACACCAATACTCCTTAAACTGTTCCATCAAATAGCAAAGGAAGGAACACTACCAAATTCCTTCTATGAAGCTAATATCATCTTAGTCCCAAAACCTAATAAAGAATCACTTAAGTGAAGTATCCCAGACCCAGAAAATTAAGTGCCTGAATGTACTCCCTAATAGATGGCTCCTAGTACCAAACTCATCCAGCCCATATTGAGACAATCAAAGGTAAACCTATGTAATAGAGTAATTGCAAGGATTATGAACAGGAGGGATGGGGTTGGAGGGCCACACCAGAAACAAGGAGAGACGGGACCATGTTACAGCAGAGAAAATAGGCCTCCATGAAGGAATGCAAGTAAGTAATGTGACACCTGGTTAAGTCCACAGACGTTCGTTTCTGATCATGTACAACTGAGGGGATTAATCTCACCAGAAGGGGAGGGCTTATAGTCTGGCAGATAAAAAGTAATCATTTTGCAAATGGGTAATTGACCCCTCCTCACTGAGGTTTCCTACTTTTATTACATCTATCCTTGAATGTGCTATTATAACAAGACTCCAATTTAACAGCTTTTTGTCTCTGACCAGGGGGTGACATACAGTGCCCATCAGGATGGAGTGAAGGGCATTGCAGGAGCAGCAAAACTGAAAAAGAAAATCAACAAACCACAATCCAGAACTTCAGAGACTCTATATCAACCACCTAGAACAAGGCCAGCCTAATCTCCCCATCCTGAAGGTCAGGGACATTTGCGGAAGAGGGGGCGGTAAGATTGTAAGAGCACAAGGATGGGAGGAGCAATGATTTGCAAGATTCTCCACACTAGTTAGGGCCGAAGCAATCATAATAGGACTTTGCATGACCTGCGCAATGTCCAACACACTATTGACCTCACAAAGTCTAGCATCAGCTAAAGGCACCAAGATCGTTGGAGGCAAGGGATTGACAGCCACAGTAGTGTTCCTATGCTTAAGGGGAACACGAGAAAGGGTTCACAGAAATGCCACTGGGTCCTTGTACATCATCGGAGAGGAGACCCAGAGGTGAGTTAGGCATACACAATATAGGACTCTCTGGGAATTGGGGGGGAGGCACTGGCGGATGGCGAGGGAGGGAAGGGGGAGCAGGGTCTTCGGGGGCATATTGAAGGAGGGAGGGAACTGTTCTAACTATTAAGTTTGTATGAGCGGAAATAATAAAAATGTATTATAAAAAAAAACTGAATCAAACCATAAACCAAATGTATCTGACCAACTTCTACCAAGCTTTCCATACTAACATGTAGGAATACACATTCTTTTCAGGAACCCATGCAGCTTTCTCCCAAATAGATCACATATTAGGCCACAAAGCATGCCTCTTCATATACAGTAAAGTTGAAATCACATCCTGTATTTTATCTGATCACCATGGAATAAAGATAGATATCCACAAGTGACGGTAAGTGACAAAAAATACACAAACTCTTGCAAACTAAACACCATGATACAAACAATGAATAAGTTCAGGCAGAAGCCCAAATGGAAATTCAAAAATTCCTAGCATTTAATGTTAATGAAAATCAAAACCTCTGGGACATGATGAAAGTAGTAGTCCTAAGAGGAAAATTTATAGCACTCAATGCCTACATCAAAAATGAAAATGTCACAAGTAAAGAACAATGCAACTTAAAGAACAATCCAATCCAAAAAGCGGTGGAGGAGCAGAGATTAGTAAAATGAGGGAAGAAATAACTGAAATTGAGATAAAGAAAATGATATAAAAATCCAACAATGAACTAGTTCTTTGAAAAAATCAACAAGATTGATGGATCCTTAGCCAATTAACCAAAACCAAGAGAGAGAAAACCCAAATTAATGAAGTCAGAGATGAAAATGGAGTTATCTCAATTGATACAAAGGAAATTCAGAGAATCATGTCATACTTCAAATATCTATATTCCACAAAATTTAGCAATCAGAAAGAAATGGATGAATTTATAATTCATTATGAATTATATGTACTATTTACCAAAATAGAATTGGGGATTAGCTGAATTATTTAAATAGCCCTATAACAAGTGACAAAAGTTACAAATATCCCCACCAAAAAAGCCCATGACTGGATGGATTCAGTGCAGAATTCCACTTGACATTTAAAGTACAATTATCATCACTACTCCTTAAACTGTTCTATAAAACAGCAAAGAAAACTCTTTCTATGAAGGTAATATTGGACTCATCCACAAACCAAATGAAAATAGAATTAAAAAAAGAAAACTATAGGTCAGTCTCATTATGAATATCAGCAAAATTTTAGCAAACTCGTTTCAAAAACATATAAAGATGATCATTCATTATGACCAGGTAGGATTTATTCCAGACACATAAGGTTGGTTCAACATATGCAAATCAATAAATGTAATTCATCATATAAACAAATGCAAGGACCAAAACCACATGATTCTTTCAATAGATGCAGAAAAAACTTTTGACAAAATTTAACATTCCTTTATGATAAAAACACTTGAGGCAATATGGATTTATCAGTATAAAAGAAACATTTATCAGTATAATAAAGGCTATATACAACAATCCTTTAGCAAAGATTATTCTAAATGGTGAAAAATTTGAAGCATTCCCATTTTGATCACGAAAGTAGACAAGGCTGCCATTCTTACCACTTCTGTTCAATATTATACTTGAAATCTTAGCTAGAACCATAAGACAAGAGAAGGAAATAAAGGGATTAAAATAGGAAAAGAAGAAGTCAAGGTATTCCTATTTCTAGATGTCATAATTCTTTAACTGAGAGACCCTAAGAATTCCGCTAGGAAACTCCTGGAAATAAGTTCTGTAGATTGGCAGGTTACAAAAATAATGATTCAAAAATCAGTGACTTTCCTATTAACCAAGGACGAACAAAGTGAGAAAGTCCAAAGAGAAACAATTCTATTTACCATAACGCCTAAAAAATGAAATACCTTGGTATATAAATCTAACCAAGGATGTGAGATACCCATTAAATGAAAACTTTAAAACCCTAAAGAAACAAATTTTAGAAGACACCAGAAGGTGGAAAGACATTCCATACTCCTGGACTGGTAGAATTAACATTGTTGATTATCCTAGCAACAACAAACAGATTCAATGCAATATCAGTCAAAATTCTAAGACAATTCTTCACAAAAATTGACAAAACAATCTCAAAATGCATATGGAAGCACAAAAGGCCCAGGATAGCAAACATAATCCTGAGTAATAAAAGCTCTGCTAGAGATATCACCATACCAGATAATGAATGCTTTAAACTACAATAACAAAAACTTTGGCAAGAGATTACTGGTGCAATAGTGGTATGAACAGTATGGGGGTAACCAATTACTTTTGGTTGGATTTAAGGCCCATCTTTTGGCAGGGAACACATGCTTGGTACTTAAACCATGGAAGGGGAGGCCACAGACACTAGGTGGGAAGAAACATCTGAGGTTTATTTATATCTAAACCTTTACTATTTTATCCATAGACTACAGGAGTTCTCTGCTTCCTAGAAGCCTCCTTTTACAATGGAATGTGTTTCTTATAGACTCACATCTGGCAAAAGTGCAGAAAATAAACAACTGTGGACTCCTTAGCCCTAATGGAACATCTAAATCTTTATTTTAAAACAACAAAAAATGAAAAATAAGAAAAAAGAAAGAAGGAACAAAAGGAGAATACACACATGTTAAAGATAGGAGAAATATAAGCCTGCTCAAGTGCTACACAAATAACTCAATAAGTTCTCCTTCAATGGGAAGAATGTGGTTTCTCACTTTCTCCTCTCAGAGATCCCTTGGAGCAATCTTGTTTTAGTAATTCATACAAACTAAACTGGTTTGTCCTTTTGGCTGACAAAGACGTCTATGTGAAGACTCTACCTTTGACAGAATTCCCTAGCCATGCCAGTTTTAAGTTCATCTCTGATGTTGGTGGGGGTCTTTCTTTCCATGCAGGAGTGGGTGTTGTTCCATGACTTAGGTTCTGAAGGTGTGTGGAAGGTCCACCCCTGGTGTTTACCTTCATCACTGGATGGTCTTTTCTAGGTTATTCTTTTTAACAAGACGATATAAGTCGCTGTGCAACATACTTCTCCCCTTCGACTGAGTAGTTAGGTAAGAGTGGTCCTTACTCAAGCTGTTTGTGTCAGGATGCTGATGTAGAAACTCCTGCCCCACACTTTAGCCCCTGTCTGCACAGTTTGTGTGGCTTTGGTCAACTCTCAGCCCACACAGTGTATCTAGTTCCTGCAACCTGGTCAGTCTTTCCAACTCTGTCTTTGCAACATCCATGTTCAAGCAGGGAGATCACCCACCACCCGGCCTGGAAGCTACTATTAGCACCTTTCCAGTGTGAGCAGTGCAGTGTGGCTGGGTACCTGTTGGGGGCTATGTCTGGTTCTGTCTTTGTTGAGACTTTACCTAGGCTTATTTATCTATTTCTTTCTTTCTCTCATATGAAAAGTCTATTTAAAAAAAGTGTGTGTGTGTGTATGTGTGTGTGTGTGTGTGTTCACATGTAAGTGGATCTGAGGTTGATATCTGTTCCTCCTTATTTTTTGAGACAGGGTTCATATTTGCTGATAGACCCAGTTTGGTTAGCCATCTTTGTTTTGAGGATTTCTGTCTCTGCTTTCTGAGTGTAAAATTATAAGCAGGCTGCTGCACATACTGGCATTTTACATGGGATCCAGGGATTCAAACTCTTTTCTTTTTGCTTGAGTGGCAAATGCTTTAACTGCTGAACTATCTACTGAGTCCTATCCTACTGGTTTATGCACTGGTGGCTTCTAGTTTCAAGCTTTTACTATTTAAAAACATGAAGTCTCAAGTCTGTTATTTATAAACATGTCTAGTATCTAAAAAGACAATTAAGAGTTTCCAGTCTGTTGGGGCAAAAAAGTGAGTAGATTGTAGCGTCTGAAAAATCATACCATGTATCTAAATAGGTGAATAAATAGTAGTGGATTACATTAGATCAGGTACCTGTGACTTAACAAGAAAGCAAAATGGATGTTCTTTGAATATAACATGCTAAGCTATATCTGCCTTGAAGCTGTAGTAGCCACAAATCATGAAGACACATGTGGTTGCTATGTCAACTGTATGTATGGGGCATTTTAGAGTTATTAGAAGATGTATGTGCTTCTGGCTCCAACCCAGAATAAACTGGACCTTGGATGACTTGCGGGACTCCTGTGAAAGTAAAAGGAGTACAATTACTGCATTTTTAATCTTGTAAGGCAAGAACGTCAACATCAACTGAAGAAGGAGTGAATACTGGTTTTTGGAGGACAAAAATACTTTTTTAAAATGCATGAAGTGCAGTTGTACATTTAATACATATTAGATATGCAGTAAGTCTTTGACATTAAAATCTCTGTGGCATAGGAAGAGGTGACAAAAAAAAAGAGACTAGAGATAGATACTTAGTGAGAAAATTGAGGGAAAAAAGTAGATATACTGCTCTGAATTGAGGGAATGAGTTAAGCCTGACTCTAACCTCTGAGCAACTCAAGGCTTTTTTTTTTTTTTTTTTTAAACTGTGTACGATGTTCTTTTTCCATTTACGCAGAGAGTCTGAGGCCATGACAGCAGATATCTACAGACTCTTATGAACAGCTCTGTTGCTTTCATCCTGACATTCTCAATGGCATACTGAGTATACTTAGACCAGTAGCTTACTTAAAATAGGTCATTATTTTTTTTTATTATTATTTCCACTCATACAAACTTAATAGGTAGACCAGTTCCCTCCCTCCCTCCTCCTCTCCCGAACCCCCTGCTCCCCCTCTCTTCCCTCCCCATCCCCCAGTGCCTCCCCCCCAATTCGCAGAGAGTCCTTTATTGTGTATGCCTGACTCTCCTCTGGATCCTCCTCTCCGATGACGTACAAGGACCCAGTGGCATTTCTGTGAACCCTTTCTCGTGTTCCCCTTAAGCATAGGAACACTACTGTGGCTGTCAATCCCTTGCCTCCAAGGATCTTGGTGCCCTTAGCAGATGCTAGACTTTGTGAGGACAATAGTGTGTTGGATATTGTGCAAGGCATGCAAAGTCCAATTATGATTGCTTCGGCCCTAACTAGTGTGGAGAATCTTGCAAATCATTGCTCCTCCCATCCTTGTGCTCTTACAATCTTACTGCCCCCTCTTCTGCAAATGTCCCTGAGCTTCAGGATGGGGAGAGATTAGACTGGCCTAGTTCCAGGTGGTTGATATAGAGTCTCTGAAGTTCTGGATTGTGGTTTGTTAATTTTCTTTTTCAGTTTTGCTGCTCCTGCAATGCCCTTCACTCCATCCTGATGGGCACTGTATGTCACCCCCTGGCCCGAGACAAAAAGCTGTTAAACTGGAGTCTTGTTATAATAGCACATTCAAGGGTAGATGTAATAGAAGTAGGAAACCTCAGTGAGGGAGGGGTCAATCACCCATTTGCAAAATGATTACTTTTTATCTGACTAGACTATATGCCCTCTCCTTCCGGTGAGATCATACCCCCTCAGTTGTAAATGATCAGGAATGAACGTCTGTGAACTTAACCAGGTGTCACATTACTTTCTTGCAGTCCTTGATGGAGGACTATTTTCTCTGCTGTAACAGAGGCCTTTCTCCTTGTTTCTGGTGTGGCCCTCCAACCCCATCCCTCCTGTTCATAATCCTTGCAATTACTGTATTACATAGGTTTACCTTGGGTGTCTCAATGTGGGCTGGGTGAGTTTGATACTAGGAGCCACCTATTAGGGAGTACATACGGTGCTTAATTTTCTGGGTTTGGGATACTTCACTTAATATAATTGTTTCTAATGACATCCATTTCCTGGCAAATTCCAGTAATTCATCATTTTTGATGGCTGAGTAGTACTCCATTGTATAGATGTACCACAGTTTCCTTATCCACTCGTCAACTGTTGGACATTTGGGTTGATTCCATGACTTTGCTATTGTAAACAGTGCTGCTATGAACATGGTCACACTTGTGCTATCGAGGTGAATCTCTGCTGTATGGGGGGTTATTCCCAAAAGTGGTCATATGGCATTTCAATCTTTAATTTCTTTAAGAATCACCAGAGGGCTCGCCAGAGTGGCTGTATGAGCCTGTATCCCCACAAGCAATGTAGGAGAGTTCCCCTTTCTCCACATCCTCTCCAGCATTTGTTGTTTGTATTGTGGATTTTTGCCATCCTGACCGGGGTGAGATGATATCTCAGGGAGGTTTTGATTTGCATTTCCCTGATGGCTAAGGAAGTAGAGCTTTTTTAAGATATTTGTTTACTGTCATCCCTGGTAAAGTTTCTTTTAAGTTCCAGGGCCCATTTTTTAATTGGGCCATTGGTTTCCTTGATGTTTAGTTTTCTAAGTTCTTTGTGCACTCTGGACAGTAGAGCTCTATCAGATATGGGGTTAGTGAAGATTTTCTCCCATTTTGTGGGTTGCCTTTGAGCTCATGTTACAATCTCTTTATCTGAACAGAAGCTCTTTAATTTCACAAGATCCCAACTGTTGAGAGTTGGTAGCAGTGACTGTGCCATTGGATGTCTGTTTAGGAAATGTTAGCCTAGCCCAATCAGCCTGAAGGTTTTTATAGTCTCTGGCCTTATATCAAGGTCCTTGATTCATTTGGAATTAAGTCTTGTACATGGTGACAAGTAGGGGTCCAGCTTTAATCTTCTGCATGTGGAGATCCAGTTTTGCCAGCACCATTTGTTGAAGATGCTGTTCGTTTTCCATTGGATTCTTTGGGCCCCTTTGTCAAAGACCAAATGGCTGTAATTTTGTGGGCTTATATCTGGGTCTTCAACCCTTATCCATTGACCTGTGTGTCTATTTTGGAGCCAGTACCAGGCTGTTTTTATAACTATGGATTTGTAATATAGACTAAGTTTCGGTATGGTAATACCTTCAGCAGTGTTTTTGTTACTCAGGATTGTCTTTGCTATCCTGAGTCTTTTGTGCCTCCATATGAATTTTGAGATTATTTGGTCAACTTCATTAAAGAATTGCTTTGGGATTTTAATTGGTATAGCATTGAATCTGTATATTGCCTTTGGTAGGATGGTCATTTTCATGATGTTGATTCTGCCAATCCAGGAACATGGGAGGTCTTTCCCCCTTCTGGTGTCTTCTGCAATTTCTTTCTTTAGGGTTTTAAAGTTTTCATTGTAAAGGTCTTTTACCTCCTTGGTTGGTTTATACCAAGGTATTTCATTTTTTAGGGGCTATAGGGAATGGGATGGTTTCTCTCAAGGCTTTTTCACTTCTTCATTCTGGGCATATAGGAAGGCCTCTGATTCTTGCACATTTATTTTGTATCCTGCCACCCTGCTGAACTTCTCAATTAGTTCCAGGAGCTTCCTGGTGGAGTTTTTGGGATCCCTCAGGTATAAGATCATGTCATCTGCAAATAGGGAAAGCTTGACTTCTTCCTTGCCGATTTGAATCCTTTATATGTCCCTTTCTTGTCTTATGGCTTCACCTAAGATTTCAAGTACAATATTGAATAGAAGTGTTGACAGTGGACAGACTTTTCTAGTTCCTGATCAAATTGGGAATGCTTCCAGTTTTTCCCCATTGAGCATAATCCTTGCTGTGGGCTTGTTGTATACAGCTTTTATTATATCGATAAAGGTTCCTTCCATTCCTACTGTCTAGCGTTTTGATCATAAAAGGCTGTTGGATCTTGTCAAAGGCTTTTTCTGCATCTATCGAGAGTATCATGTGGTCTTGGACTTTGGACTGGTTTACATGATGAATTACATTTATTGATTTGCGTATGTCGAACCGACCTTGTGTGCCGGGGATGAAGCCTACTTGATCCCCGTGAATGATATTTTTAATGTGTTTTTGAATCCAATTTGCTGAAAACTTTGTTGAGAATCTTTGTGTCTGTGTTCATCAGAGAGATCGGCCTACAGTTTTCTTTTTTTAAGTGAATCTTTATTAGGTTTTGGAATTAAAACGATATTAGCTTCATAGAAGGAATTTGGTAGTGTTCCTTCCTTTGCTATTTGATGGAACAGTTTAAGGAGTATTGGTGTTATTAACTCCTGAAATGTCTGGTAGAATTCTGTGCTGAATCCATCTGGTCCAGGACATTTTTTGGTGGAAAGATTTGAGATTACTTCTTCAATTTCCTTATATGTTATAGAACTATTTAAATAATTCACAACTTCCTGATTCAATTTAGGTAAGTTGTGTTTACTTAGAAATTCATCCATCTCTTCGTGTTGTCAAACTTCACAGAGTATAAGTTTTTGAAATATGATGTCATAATTCTCTGTATTTCTTGGGTATCAGTAGTGATAACTCCATGTTCATTTCTAATTTTGTTAATTTGGGTTTTCTCTCTCTTGCTTTTGGTTAATTTAGCTAGGGGTGTATCAATCTTATTGATTTTTTCACAGAACCAGCTTTTTGACTGGTTGATTTTCTCTATCGTTTTCTTAATCTCAATTTCAGATATTTCTCCCCTTATTTTGCTAATCTCCTCTCTTCTACTACTTTTGGGATCAGATTGCTCTAGTTTCTCTAAAGCCTTAAGCTGCATCGTTAAGTTATTTATTTCTGATGTTTCCATTTTTTTGACTGTAGGCATTAAGAGCAATGAACTTACCTCTTAGGACAGGTTTCATTGTGTCCCAGAGATTTTGGTAAGTTGTATTTTCATTATCGTTCACTTTCAGGAAATCTTGAATTTCCTTTTTAATTTCTTCCTGAATCCCGTTCTCATTCAGCATCATATTGTTAAGTTTCCAGGAGTTAGTGTATTTTCTCTTGTTTGTTGTGTTGTGGATGTCCAGCTTTAGGCCGTGGTGGTCTGATAGGGCACAGGTTAGAATTTCAACTTTCTTGTATATGTGTAGATTCGTTTTGTGGCCCAATATGTGATCTATTTTGGCGAAAGTTCCGTGTGCTGCTGAGAAAAATGTGTATTCTTTGGTACGTGGGTGAAAAGTTCAATAGAGATCTGTAAGGTCCATTTCTTTCAGGGTTTGATTAAGTTCCAAAGTGTCTCTCTTAAGCTTTTGACCTGTTGATCTATCCCATGTTGAGAGGGCGGTGTTGAAGTCCCCAAGAATTATCGTTTGGGGGTTGATTTTTTGCTTTAGACGCTGTATGGTTTTCTTAATGAATGTGGAGGGCCCGTATTGGATGCATAAATGTTCAGTATTGTGAAGTCTTCCTGGTGAATTGTACCTGTGACTGAAATGTAGTATTCATCTGTGTCTCTTATGATTTTCTTTGAAGTCCACTTTGTCTGAAAGCATAATTGCTACCCCTGCCTGTTTCCTGGTTCCATTAGCTTGCAAGATTTTGGACCAGCCTTTCATTCTTAGGATGTGCCTATCTTTTGTGGTGAGATGAGTTTCCTGAAGGCAGCAGATGGTTGGATTGTGGTTTTTAAGCCAAGTTTGTAATCTGTGTCTCCTTTTTTTTTTTTTTTTTAGATTTTTTTTTTATTTCAGGTCATACAAACTTATTAGGTACACCAGTTCCCTCCCTCCCTCCTCCTCCCCCCGTACCCCCTGCTCCCCTCCCCACCCCTCTCCCTCCCCATCCCCCAGTGCCTCCCACCCCAATTCCCAGAGAGTCCTTTCTTGTGCATGTCTGATTTTCCTCTGGGCCCTCCTCTCCAATGACGTACAAGGACCCAGTGGCCTTTCCCGAACCCTTTCCCGTGTTCCCCTTAGGTATAGGAACACTGCTGTGGCTGCCAATCCTTTGCCTCCAAGGATCTTGGTGCCTTTAGCAGATGCTAGAATTTGTGAGATCAACAGTGTGTTGGACAATGCGCAGGGCATGCAAAGTCCAATTATGATTGCTTCAGCCCTAACTAGTATAGAGTATCTTACATATCATTGCTCCTCCCATCCTTATGCTCTTACACTCTTACTGCCCCCTCTTCCGCAAATTTCCCTGAGCTTCAAGATGGGGAGAGACTAAGCTGGCCTAGTTCTAGGTGGTTGATATAGAGTCTCTGAAGTTCTGGATTGTGGTTTGTTGATTTTCTTTTGCAGTTTTGCTGCTCCTGCAATGCCCTTCACTCCATCCTGGTGGCATTGTATGTTACCCCCTGGCCAGAGACAAAAAGCTGTTAGAGTCTTGTGATAAAAGCACATTCAAAGGTAGATGTAATAAAAGTGGGAAACCACAGTGAGGGAGGGGTCTATCACCCATTTGCAAAATTGTTACTTTTTATCTGCTAGACTATATGCCCTCCTCTTCTGGTGAGATCACTCCCCCTCAGTAGTAAATGATCAGGAACAAAAGTCTGTGAACTTAATCAGATGTCTCATTACTTATTTGGGTCCTTGGTGGAGGCCTATTTTCCCTGCTGTAACATGGTCCCTTCTCTCCTTCTTTCTGGTGTGGCCCTCCTACCCCATCCCTCCTGTTCATAATCCTTGGAATTACTGTCTCTAGGTGGGCTGGGTGGGTTTGGTACTAGGAGCCACCTATTAGGGAGTACATACGGCGCTTAATTTTCTGGGTCTGGGATACTTCACTTAATATAATTGTTTCTAATGACATCTATTTCCCGGCAAATTCCAGTAATTCATCATTTTTGATGGCTGAGTAGTACTCCATTGTATAGATGTACCACAGTTTCCTTATACACTCGTCAACTGTTGGACATTTGGGCTGATTCCATGACTTTGCTATTGTAAACAGTGCTGCTATGAACATGGTCGTGCTTGTGCTATCGAGGTGAACCTCTGCTGTATGGGGGGTTATTCCCAAAAGTGGAATAGCAGGGTCATATGGCATTTCAATCTTTAATTTCTTTAAGAATCTCCAGACGGCTCGCCAGAGTGGCTGTATGAGCCTGCATTCCCACCAGCAATGTAGGAGAGTTCCCCTCTCTCCACATCCTCTCCAGCATTTGTCGTTGTTAGTATTGTGGATTTTTGCCATCCTGACCGGGGTGAGATGATATTTCAGGGAAGTTTTGATTTGCATTTCCCTGATGGCGAAGGAAGTGGAGCATTTTTTAAGATATTTGTTAGACATTTTAATTTCATCCCTGGTAAAGTTTCTTTTAAGTTCCAGGGCCCATTTTTTAATTGGGCCATTGGTTTCCTTGGTGTTTAGTTTTCTAAGTTCTTTGTGCACTCTGGACAATAGAGCTCTATCAGATATGTGGTTAGTGAAGATTTTCTCCCATTCTGTGGGTTGCCTTTGAGCTCGCGTTACAATCTCTTTATCTGAACAGAAGCTCTTTAATTTCACAAGATCCCAACTGTTGAGAGTTGGTAGCAGTGACTGTGCCATTGGATGTCTGTTTAGGAACTGTTGGCCTAGCCCAATCAGCTCGAGGGAGTTCCCTATCCTTTCAACTATGGTTTTTATAGTCTCTGGCCTGATATCAAGGTCCTTGATCCATTTGGAATTAAGTCTTGTACATGGTGACAAGTACGGGTCCAGCTTTAATCTTCTGCATGTGGAGATCCAGTTTTGCCAGCACCATTTGTTGAAGATGCTGTTCTTTTTCCATTGCATTCTTTGGGTCCCTTTGTCAAAGACCAAATGGCTGTAACTTTGTGGGCTTATATCTGGGTCTTCAATCCTTATCCATTGATCTGTGTGTCTATTTTGGAGCCAGTACCAGGCTGTCTTTACAACTATGGATTTGTAATATAGACTAAGGTTTGGTATGGTTATACCTCCAGCTGTGTTTTTGTTACTCAGGATTGTTTTTGCTATCCTGGGTCTTTTGTGCCTCCATATGAACTTTGAGATTGTTTGGTCAACTTCTTTGAAGAATTGCTTTGGGATTTTGATTGGGATAGCATTGAATCTGTATATTGCCTTTGGTAGGATGGTCATTTTCACGATGTTGATTCTGCCAATCCAGGAACAAGGGAGGTCTTTCCACCTTCTGGTGTCTTCTGCAATTTCTTTCTTTAGGGTTTTAAAGTTTTCATTGTAAAGGTCTTTTACCTCCTTAGTTAGGTTTATACTAGGGTATTTCATTTTTTTAGGGGCTATAATAAATGGTATTGTTTCTCTCAAGGCTTTTTCACTTCTTTCATTCTGGGCATATAGGAAGTCCTCTGATTTTTGCACATTTATTTTGTATCCTGCCACCCTGCTGAACTTCTCAATTAGTTCCAGGAGCTTCCTGGTGGAGTTTTTGGGATCCCTCAGGTATAAGATCATGTCATCTGCAAATAGGGAAAGCTTGACTTCTTCCTTGCCGATTTAAATCCCTCTTATGTCCCTTTCTTGTCTTATGGCTTCAGCTAAGACTTCAAGTACAATATTGAATAGAAGTGGTGAGAGTGGACAGCCTTGTCTAGTTCTTGATCGAAGTGGGAATGCTTCCAATTGTTCCCCATTGAGCATAATCCTTGCTGTGGGCTTGTTGTATATAGCTTTTATTATATTGATAAAGGTTCCTTCCATTCCTACTGTCTCTAGCGTTTTGATCATAAAAGGCTGTTGGATCTTGTCAAAAGCTTTTTCTGCATCTATCGAGAGTATCATGTGGTCTTGGACTTTGGACTGGTTTACATGATGAATTACATTTATTGATTTGCGTATGTTGAACCAACCTTGTGTGCCGGGGATGAAGCCTACTTGGTCCCCATGAATGATCTTTTTGATATGTTTTTGAATCCGATTTGCTAAGACTTTGTTGAGAATCTTTGCGTCTGTGTTCATCAGGGAGATCGGCCTATAGTTTTCTTTTTTAAGCGAATCTTTATTAGGTTTTGGGATTAAAACGATATTAGCTTCATAGAAGGAATTTGGTAGTGTTCCTTCCTTTGCTATTTGATTGAACAGTTTAAGGAGTATTGGTGTTATTAACTCCTTAAATGTCTGGTAGAATTCTGTGCTGAATCCATCTGGTCCAGGACATTTTTTTGGTGGGAAGATTCGAGATTACTTCCTCAATTTCCTTATATGTTATAGGACTATTTAAATAATTCACAACTTCCTGATTCAATTTAGGTAAGTTGTGTTTACTTAGAAATTCATCCATCTCTTTTGTGTTGTCAAACTTCACAGAGTATAAGTTTTTGAAATATGATGTCATAATTCTCTGTATTTCTTGGGTATCAGTAGTGATAACTCCATGTTCATTTCTAATTTTGTTAATTTGGGTTTTCTCTCTTTTGCTTTTGGTTAGTTTAGCTAGGGGTGTATCAATCTTATTGATTTTTTCACAGAACCAGCTTTTTGACTGGTTGATTTTTTCTATCGTTTTCTTTATCTCGATTTCAGATATTTCTCCCCTTATTTTGCTAATCTCCTCTCTTCTACTACTTTTGGGATCAGATTGCTCTAGTTTCTCTAAAGCTTTAAGCTGCATTGTTAAGTTGTTTATTTCTGATGTTTCCATTTTTTTGACGTAGGCATTAAGAGGTATGAACTTACCTCTTAGAACAGCTTTGATTGTGTCCCAGAGATTTTGGTAAGTTGTATTTTCATTATCATTCACTTTCAGGAAATCTTGAATTTCCTTTTTAATTTCTTCCTGAATCCAGTTCTCATTTAGCATCATAGTGTTAAGTTTCCAGGAGTTAGTGTATTTTTTCTTGTTTGATGTGTTGTGGATGTCCAGCTTTAGGCCGTGATGGTCTGATAGGGCACAGGTTAGAATTTCAACTTTCTTTTATATGTGTAGATTCATTTTGTGGCCCAATATGTGATCTATTTTGGCGAAAGTTCCGTGTGCTGCTGAGAAAAATGTGTATTCTTTGGTGCGTGGGTGAAAAGTTCAATAGAGATCTGTAAGGTCCATTTCTTTCAGGGTTTGATTAAGTTCCAAAGTGTCTCTGTTAAGCTTTTGACCTGTTGATCTATCCCATGTTGAGAGGGCGGTATTGAAGTCCCCAAGAATTATCGTTTGGGGGTTGATTTCGTGCTTTAGATGCTGTAGAGTTTTCTTAATGAATGTGGAGGGGCCCGTATTGGGTGCATATATGTTCAGTATTGTGAAGTCTTCATGGTGAATTGTACCTGTGACTAAAATGTAGTATCGATCCGTGTCTCTTATAATTTTCTTTGGTTTGAAATCCACTTTGACTGATAGCATAGTGGCTACCCCTGCCTGTTTTCTGCTTCCATTTGCTTGTAGAATTGTTGACCAGCCTTTTATTTTTAGAGCGTGCCTATCTTTTTTGGTGAGATGGGTTTCCTGCAGGCAGCAGATTGATGGATTGTGATTTTTTAATCCATGTTTGTAATCTGTGTCTCTTGATCAGTGAATTAATTCTATTAACATTTAGTGTTATAATGGAGAAACTATTGTTAATTCCAGACATTTATTATGTTTAGTAGCTTTTATAAGTATATTGCTTCGTTTTTAATGATGTTATACTTGCCTTCTGTTCTCCTGGATATGCCTGTTTTTTTCTTCACGCTTGAGTATCATTTCTAGCATTTTTTGAAGGCCTGGTTTGGTGGCCATGTATCCCTTAAAGTTGTCTTTGTGCTGGAAAATTTTTCTTTCTCCCTCGATCATGACTGATAGTTTTGCAGGGTAAATCAGCCTGGGTTGACATTTTTGCTCATTCAATACTTGAAGTATGTCTCTCCAAGCTCTTCTTGCTTTTACTGTTTCGACTGAGAAGTCATTTGTCATTTTAATAGGTTTACCTTTAAAAGTGATTTGTTTTTTCTCCCTTGAAGCTCTCAGCACCAGTTCTTTATCTTAAATGTGGAGTGTTTTAACTATTATTTGCCGCGGCATGCTTCTATTTTGGTCATATCTGTTTGGGGTGCGGAATGCCTCTTGTATATGGATGGGCCTCTCTTTTTTTAGATGAGGAAAGTTTTCCTTGATGATCGTTTGAAAAATTTCCTCTGGGGTGGTATTTTGAGATTCTTGCTCTGGTATTCCATGAATACGCATGTTAGGCTTCTTCAGGGTGTCCCATATCTCTTGGATATTTCTCTCAAGTATCTTTTTGGCTTTAACAACCTCTTCCATTGAGCTGGTTAGTACTCCCACTTTATCTTCAAGGTCGGAAATTCTGTTTTCTGCTTCGTTAGTTCTGTTGATAAGACTCTCTGTGGCGTTCTGGGTTGAAGATAACTTGTCTTTTAGCTCAGTTTTAAACTCTGCTTGAGTTTGTTTTAACTGCTCTTTGCCACTTTTTGTTTCTTGCACTGTTTTTCTCAACTCCTCCAGATGTCCGTTGTGTTCCTCTTCAAAGGGATTGATTCGATTATGTAATTACTCCCTGATTTCCTCTTTCATAGTATTGAACATGGTAATGATCATATTTTGAAGGTCTTTATCCTGGGTGGGGCTTTCTTGGCCTTTTTCCGTGGGTTTGTTCTTGTTGGAGTCTAACATTATGGGATTAATTTCTTCAGTGGGAAATTTGTTTACTTGATTGTTGCTTCTCATGGATTTGCACTTTGACTTTGGCATTGTCATTTTAACTCTTAAGATCTCTCAATTTCACTAAACTGAATTATTTGGCCTGGGGTCCTGGTGGTCGGGGCGGGCGGAGACTTACCTAGGTCGTGGGGTGAGGCCTGGCTGGACCGCGGGCCGTCTGGACCGGTGGAGCGGGGTGGGGTGCAAAGGGGGGATGGGGGCGACGGCGTGGAGCTATTTAACCCGAGGGCACCTGGTGCGGGGCCCGGGCGCAGGGGGAGGTCCTCCTCGTCCCTCGGCCCCGCGCACGCGGCTCCGGCTGGATGGTGGGAGTCCGAGCCGGGTCCCTATGGGCCGACCTGGGGTCCTGGTGGGCGGTGCGGGGGGGGGGGGGTACTCACCTGCTAGGGCGCGGGGTTGAGGTCCCGCTGGACCGCGCGTGTGTCCCGACCGGCGGAGCGGGTGCAAAAGGAATCTGTGTCTCTTAATTGGTGAGTTAATTCCATTAACATTTAGTGGTATAATGGGGAAATTATTTTTAATTCTGGACATTTTTTATGTTTAGTAGATTTTGTAAGCATGTTGTTTGATATTTATGTTTTGGTGGTATTATACTTCCCTTCTGTCCTCTTGTATACGCTTGTTCTTTTCTTCAAGCTTGAGTATTATTTCTAGCATTTTTTGAAGGCCTGATTTGGTAGACATGTATCCTTTCAAGTTGTCTTTGTGCTAGAAAACTTTTCTTTCTCCCTCAATCATGACAGATAGTTTTGCCGGATATATCAGACTGGGTTGGCATTTTTGCTCATTTAATACTTGAAGTATGTTTCTCCAAGCTCTTCTTGCTTTTACTGTTTCCATTGAGTAGTCATTTGTTATTCTAATAGGTTTACCTTTAAAAGTGAGTTTCTTTTTTTCTCTTGAAGCTCTCAGCACTTTTTCTTTGTCTTAATGTGGAGTGTTTTGACTATTATTTGCCGTGGCGATGTTCTATTTTGGTCATATCTGTTTGGAGTGTGAAATGCCTCTTGTATTTGGATAGGCCTCTCATTCTTTAGTTGTGGGAAGTTTTCATTTATGATGAATTGAAATATTTCCTCAGGTGTGGTATTTTGGGATTCTTGTTCTGGTATTCCATGAATGTGCATGTTAGGCTTATTCAGGATGTCCCATATCTCTTGAATGTTCCTCTCCAGTATCTTTTTGGCTTTAACAATCTCTTCCATTGAGCTAGTTAATTCTCCCACTTTGTCTTCAAGATCTGAAATTCTATTTTCTGCCTCATTTGTTCTGCTGATGAGACTCTTTGTTGAGTTTTGGGTTGAAGATAACTTGTCTTTTAGTTCAATTTTAAACTCTGCCTGAGACTGTTTTAACTGCTCTATACCTATTTTTGTTTCTTGCACTGTTTTTCTCAACTCCTCCAAGTGTCTGTTGTGTTCCTGTTCAAAGTGATTGATGCGGTTGTTTAACTCTTCTCGGATTTCCTCTTTTATAGTATTAATCATGGTAATGATCATACTCCGAAAGTCGTTAGGTTGGGTCTGGCTTTCTTGGCTGTTTTCTGTTTATTTGTTCTGGTTGGAATCCATCATTATGGGGTTGGTCTTTTGGGTTTTGTTTCTCGTGGATCTGCACTTTGACTTGGCATTGTTGTTTTGTTTCTTAGGACCTTTCAATTTCTGTGTGTTTTTGACTGAACTGATTTAATTGGTATTACTACACTTAGGCAGTTATTACTAGTGCTTGCCCTGGATTGGGTATGTTTGTGTATTTTTATTGTTATATCTTAGATGAGGTTACTAGGCTGTTAGTACGTCAGTTAAGTCAGGTTAAGTAACCAGGGGGTGAATATTAGTATGGTAGTGCACTTTTACAATTTAGTATCTTGGTGAAATATGAGGGTGAGTGGTGTACTCCCTGGAGTTGTATGTTTTTGGGGTGGCTGTATGAGGAAGTTGATCTACAGCATTGATACTAGAAAGGATTAGTGAGGTGAAAAGAAAAAAAAAAGAAAAAAAAAGAAAAAAAAAGTTTACTTATCTTTGGGCTGGATATGAAGAATCTCACCCACGTGATATAATGATTGTAGTGGAGTCTAGATGTATGGCCTGTATTCTCTTTGTTCCTTAGGGTTTTGCTTGAGTTTCCTTTGGACTCTATTGAGTTCTGAGTAGCAGTGTGCCTTCCGTGAACCACGTGCATAGGTCCCCGGTGGGCCAGAGAGGCAGAGGGTCTGATGTTGATGGCAGAATTCTTCACCTGGGACGTGGGGGGGCGGCGAAGGTGCGCGGGGGTGGGAGGGTGCCCGAGGGGCTGGGGTCCAGGTCCGGGCCCAGGCTAAGCCGGAGGCCGCGTGGGTGCTGCTGGCCGGGTGGCTCCGGGGTGGGCTGGGAGGAGCTCTCTCACTCGCTCACTCACTTGGGAACTTGGCAGGGGTCGGCGCGGAGGTGCTGGGGTCCGGGGGCTAGGTCCTGGGGCAAAGCTGGAGACCGCACGGGTGCTGGCCGGGTAGCTCAAAATAGGCCATTATTTAGGGATTATTTTCTGCAAAAACAAAAGGATTTGCTAGGTCCTTCCATCGCTCTGATTTCCATTAGAAACAGTGACGGTCCAGCTTCACCAGGGGCAAGAGGGTTACTAAAACTTAACAGTGATGTCCTTGGGCCTAACTGGCTTACAGTATTTGTTGGAATCTTGGTGTTCTAGTTCCTGCTTGCACATGCTCAGTTAGCACCACAGTTTCTCCTTAGTTCTTTCTGAGAAGCTCTAGAGTTTATCTCTAGGTTTCTGGGACACAAGTATCTCATATTAGTCATGTGAGGTTTGGTGGCATCTCAGAGCAATGGGATACCTTTAATAATGAGCAAACTTATTTATTAACATTTAGCTTCTGATTCACAGGATTTTCATGAGTTACTCTATTACTGAGGAAGTATTAATAAGTATTCTGGCTCATTTAAAAAGTCAAGAATTGGGAAAAGAATAGGAAAATAAATACTGTAGAACTTCTAGCAGAGTGTGAGAGACTTTTAAAGAAGAGTCAAGATGCAGCTGGCTGGTGGAGGGAAACGCTCAGAAGTTAGGTGACCTCACAGCTTCAGAAAGCTAACTCTATGAGTTAGACACAGTGCTAAGCACCTGCAATCCTAGCACATGGAAGGCAGAGGTAAGAGGATTATAGTCCAAGGTCAGCCTGAACTACATGGTGAGACTTGGAAAGAAGGAAGGAAGGAAGGAAGGAAGGAAGGAAGGAAGGAAGGAAGGGACAAGAAAGGAAGGAAGGAAGGAAATACTGAGGATGTACAAGGGACCAGGATATCTTAGACCTTGAGCACAAAGCTACCATTCTTTAGCATTACCTATTTTCAACTTCTATCTTTAAAGACTGTTAGATTTCCTTTGATTCCATGATAAAAACAACAATCTGTATATATTATCATTAGAGTGCTTATTTCTGTTGTCTATTTATTTAGCATGTGTGTATGGGTATATGTACTACAGTGTGTGCCTGAAAGTCACAGGACAACTTTTTGGAAGTTTGAGATTTTTCCTTCAACTTGTGGGTTTCTGGAGATCCATCTCAGGTCATCCATCAGGTTTGCGTAGTACATATCTTTACCAGCTGAGCTATCTAGCTGGCTCTATAATACTTTATTTGTGCCACTTTGCTACAGCTGATCCATATGGAAATTAATAATTACTTTCTTTTTTCTTAGGACACATGCCATGAAAATTATTCTATTTTATTTTTAATAATTACTTTCTTTGACTGTGAGATGTATCTATTTACCTAGAAGTTAGAGAAAACAGCAAATTTCCTGAAGCAAATCAAGAAACCAGTTCTGCAAAGAAGAGGAATGGAGCTTTCCTAGACTCAATGGTTATATTCTGTATCCATATGCATGTGTTTATCTCCATCTGCTGTGGTTTGAATATGGTTTGTCCTAATCACATCTCAGACAGAGATTCCTTAATAGCATCAATGATGAGAGATGATAACTTTGTTACTTTTGTATTACCGTCAACAAATAAGCTCTTCTCCGACCTCTACATATATATTATGATATGTATGCATACATGCGTGCATCCATACACATGATAAATAAATAAATGTAAAAAATTATGAGTTTTAGGTATTCTGTTAGAATATCAGAAAACAGACAAAGACACTGTTTGGGACCACAGATGGGTTCAGGCAACAGTCACTATGGGATACCTGGGGAAAGACTCAAATGGTCTAGAAGAATTTCAACTTTTTAACATCTTTTAGAGTCAATTTGCTTAATGCTGGTGAATTGTTTTAGCTCTGGTTTCTTTTTAAATTAGTGTTTAGTTTGGAATTTAATAAGAATTAGTGGGTAATCAATGAGAATATTAACATTATTTTGCTTTCTTTTTATACTGAATATGGTCAAGGGACACTTACAGAAAACCTGGATTTGGTGAATATTGCCTAGACTAAGGACAACTTTGCAAGTCAAATTACATTGCAAGTAGAAATGTCCTGATTTTTTAAAGAGCTATTTACAAAAATGTTTTGTTTGCAAAGAGATATTGACTGAACTTTAAAAAACCCTTCATTATCAAAGTCCACCAAATGAACAGTATAAAATTTTATAGGATCAAGTATGAGCTAGAGTGGGGCCTTTTTACACTCCATATAGTTCAAGTAGATCAAATAAACCAAGAAAAATGTTCTCAACTTAGTGTTTTATATGGCAGACAGATTTGAGCTTGTTAAGTCCATAATGTTTATCATTTTTCTATTCCTAATTATGGGATAGCATCATCAGTTTTGCAAAGTAACATAAAACTACTTTTTTCATTTTTAAAATTGCATTAAATTGTATTCTAAAGCATGGTGCTGCATCTCCCCCCTCTTCCAGAATTGTACCATGAGTTCCAGGCCTTAGGAATCTTACAATCTAGCACTGTACTGTTTGACACCTACTGCTCTAAAATTTAAATTCAATTTGATTTTCTTCTACCATCATTGAGTAAGGAATCATCCTCTTTTATACATTTAATGTAAGAAATAAACATTCTTTTCACATGGAAGTGTGTATATATGTTTGTATGTGTGAGCATGGTACTTATTCCTTTCACACACTACCCAGAGTGTGAGTAGAGCAGAGGGAGAAATGTACACATTATAAGACACTTTGGAGACCTGGCTACGCACACGTCATCTTATCGAAGTATCAGGAAAAAGTAGCCCAGATGTACTGACATTGACTAAGAATTCTTCATCCAGATAGCATAAGGTCTTCAGTAAAAAAAAATATGGTTGACCAAATGTCTGCTAAGTAAACTTAGCAGGTGAAAAAGATTTCACAATTCACAATTCAAGAATGGAGTGGCCTGCTGCTGGGCTGAGTGCTAGTGTAAAACAGGCCCTCAAAAGAGTAAGAAAAGAAAGGCTTTTGGTCTGTTCACTTTTTCATCTGTCAACTTGATGGTTGAGAGTTTGAGCTCTGCACACATTTGTAGAGAATTGATAGTTGAGTTAAGCCCAGAGCAAACCTTCAGGAGATTGTCTAGTTAATGGGAAAGGCCCAGCCCATGGTGGGTGGGACTAGTCCCCAGGTAGGTGAATAAAATGGAGGAAACCATTTCAGAAAGTTGGAATCCTTGCGTATGCTTGGCCAGACATGCTGGTCTGGCAAGTAAGGATTGTTTCTCTCTCAGTCGTTATGTGAAGATGGTATAGCCAGTTCCCTCAGCCCTTTGTTGATGATGCATGCTCTTCTGCCAGGCTGGACTAAGAACTGTAATAGTACAATCATAAGCGAATAAACCACTTGTTCGCTTAAGTCATTTGATGGTGATTTTATTAATAACCATGCAGGCGAACCATCCAATATCTCAGAGTGCTTGTAGAGTGGCATCTAGCCATCAGGAGGCAGATACCTAATGCAGGTACTCCTGGCTGTATTTTGTATCTCTTGTTTTGTCAAAATAATCCCAGAGTCAAAAGGGTAAGTTTATTAACACTATCTCTTGTATTTCTTTCTCTATCTCTCTGAAGATGAAAGAAAAGTTATCCTGAGAAGAAAACAGCATCTCCAAGTCTGAGGATACACAGGTTCCTGAAAAAAGTCTCTTTAGTGAATTCGAGCTTGTCTGTTCAACCTCAGTGTAGCCCCAGAAGTATATTTCAGTGTTCTAAGTTGGCAGAGTGAAGGCAATTGAGCCAGTATTAATAAGCTGAATAGGACCCTTTCTACATGTGCTGTGCAATTCGCTAGTAAAACCACTTATTTATTTTAGCAAAGCCATAGGTTTGGCTAGATTTTAGTTTTATAGGCTTAATATAATTTCAGCATCACTTATTATAATCTAGTGCTTAAAGTTTTTGACCCTAAGAATCTCACAAAGAAATAAAGTAGCAAATATATTGGTCATATAAAAGCGGAGATGAAATTTTCAGAGGAAATTTAGCAATAAAGAGTAAGTTGGAAGCAGATTTCAGCATTATTCTCAAAATAATTCTAGTCAGACTATTCTTGAGTCACACAATTATTTGCTTGGCTAATGCAAAATGTCAAACTCTAGGCAAGGAGTCAAACTTTGTAATCCCATTGAGCTCCTCATTTTAATAGAAAAAAAAGCCAGGGTCCTTGGTAGAGCTGCCCTGAAGAATAAATTTAAATTAATGTGACTTTGAAGTGCAGCTCCTGTTAATTCCACTAAATCTCCACTAGTGGAGAAGAGCCACCACCTAATTGCTGAGGTTTGGAGTGTTGGGTGACATGAGCGTCATTTGCTGGATTGCCTACAAAAATCTCTTCTCATTATAACTCCTTCCTGGGTGCACAGTGCTTGGCCCACTGTGTCATGTGATCTCACTTTCCCCATTGTGGGGGGTGGCGGTTTCTTCTAATCCATCTGTATAAAGCATCTTACATGTCTTAAGGAATCTCAGCAGTCAATGGCCCATCTCACCTTTCTCTCAGGAATCCATTTATAGTTCTAGAGAAGCCAAGTATTTCCTTAGCTCTGAGCAAAAGTAATAGAGGTTCTATATTGTTACAGACATGAAACCACATGACTAAAATTATTTTGATTTTATGGTCTTACTTTTCCTATGACTGATCCAGCATGGTTCATGCTTAATGTGAGACATAAATTAACATCTAATGTCCCCTCCTACCTTTCCTACCCTTATGGCTGGCACTGCTGAGTTAACACTTAGCCCCACAGGCTTATTGTAGATCCATACTTATATGCCTCCAGGAATTGGTTTGTCCTTAGTGAGAAATATCCTTAGAATAGCAAAATAAGAAAGCAGGAAGTTGTCAAAATTCAAGTGGGGAAAATTACAAAATATCCCTGCCTTACTGAGTTTTCCTGTTGGTAAAAATGCCTTGACAAAAGCAACTTAAGGAAGGAAGAATTTATTTTGGCCACAGTTCAAGTGTTCAGTCCATCTTGGTGGGAAAGTTAAGGTGACAGGAGCTCGAAGCAGTCAGTCATGTTCACATTCATGAAGAGCAATGGAGAATGAATGCTAGTGCTTAGCTACATTTCTCTTTTCTATTCAGAACTGAAGTTATGGAGGTTTTTCCCACCTCAACCTGCTCTAGATGATCCCTGTATATGTTCAGAGTCTTATCTCCAGGGAATTCTAAGTCTAGTTGATAATCTCAATTATAATATGTTAATATTACATCATATTATCATATTATATTTATGTTATATATATTATATATATAGGTTAACTATCACAACCCCAGATAAAGCTACAACAAAAAGGCATGGATTTAATCAAGTGAAAGCTCATGAGCTCTTAAACATCATAAAGATACCAATGATACAAGTTTAATGAAAATTATTTAAAGTTTTGTATAGAAGAACAAAGAAGCAAGAATGTCCAAGAAAATTCTTAAAAAAGGGAACAAGTGTGTAAGCAGAAGGTGATTCAGGCTACATTTGAGTTCCTTGGGGGAAAGGATGGAATCTGATTTGTTAATATGAAATAATTTCAAGCTTACTAAACGTTTGCAGGAATTATGTGAATCACTTGACTCTCATATTACTTTTTGCAAGATTCACCAGTTTCTAACATTTGTTACATTATTTTAAATAATGCATAATAAATCATTTAAAATAGTTGTACACATCACACTCTTTTTCCTGGTAATTCCTCAGTGTATACTAAGAATAATCAACAAGATTATTCTCATGTATACTTATACCATAAGTTATAACTTATAAGGTGTACTTATACCATGGTATAGCTGTCTAATTTGTTATGTTAAGCATTAATTCAACATTTTAATGTAAAATTCACATTCCAGTTTTAAATCTTTCTTTCTTAACCTTTTAATGTTTATTCTTATTTATTTATTTATTTATTTATTTATTTATTTATTTAGTGTGTGTGTGTGTGTGTGTGTGTGTGAATCAGAGGGCACCGGATATCCCTATGGAGGACCAAGGGTGACTTTGGGAATCATCCTGTATTGCTCCTACTTCCTTTTTTGCTTCTCTCTGAAATTTCCCTTGTCCACCCACCAGGGCTGGAAGTGCAGGCTGCTGCTTTTTCTGCCTGGTGTTTTTACATGGGACCTGGAATCTGAACTCAGAATCTTCTACTTGTGAGGCAGAGTCTTAACCTCCTGAACGATCTCTCCAACCTTCCAGTTTTAATTCTTTAAATTCACTTTTTAATTCTCCCAACAGTGGACTCCCAGCAAAGTTACCCCGGAATAAGGTGGAGCTGGAATGACATATTGCTTTCTGTGATCATATCTTTTCAGTTGAATTTTTATAATATTTGCTCCATTACTACATGGTTGAATTTTGAAGAATGTAGGCCAGACAGCACATCCAAAAGTGGAATATTACTTGATACTCCCAACAAATGAAACTATCAAGCAATGAAAAGGTATGGTGGAAGCTTACATGTATATTGCCGAAGGAAAGATGCCAATCTGAAAATGGTTTGTGTTGTTTGAATCTAGCTGTGACCTTTGGGAAGAGAATAGAAAGATGATTGTCTTTGAGATGGGATGAATAAGCACGGCATGAGTGGTGTCAGGAATGGTGAGCTTCCTGCATTATGCTGTTTTTACATGTTATCCCTTCCCAGGAATGTAAAATGCTTTGGGTGGCCGTTCTTTGTCAATGGAAGTTTATTGATTATAGCAATGTCCCACTCTAGTTGAGGCCATGCGAGTCATGGGGTGTGTGCACATTGGAAGTCTCTTCCTTAATTTTTATGTGAAGATCAAATTAATTTTTCAAATAAGCTTATTTTTTAAAAGGCCAGTAATTATAAACTATTCACAATGCTTTGTTTCTGTGATATTTCTTTGTGTGTATGAGGGAGAAGGGGGAAGAAAGAGAGAGAGAGAGAGAGAGAGAGAAGGCAGAGGTAAGATGATTACTTTCAGAAGACGGTTCTTTCCTTCTACCATGTAGGCTCTGGGGATTGAACTCAGGATGCCAGATTTGGACTCAGGGATCTTTACTCACTGAATCATCTTGCAGACCCTGAGGGACATGTTAAATGACACCATGGGGTAAAATTCAAGTGCAAGCAAAATTCAGATTATGAAAAAAATAGCTTAAGAAAAAAAACCTGTGTGTGTGTGTATGATAGGTGGAGGAAGAGCAAGAGAGAGAGAGAAAATACACAGAGGTCAGAGGACAACTTTTCCTTTTCATAATTGGTCCAGCTAACTCCAAGATGGACCTCAGGTCTCCAGTGTTCTCACAGGCACCGTTACCTACTGAGCCGGTCCACTGACTCTACTCTGGAACCTTATCTATCTATCTATCTATCTATCTATCTATCTATCTATCTATCTATCTATCTATCTATCTATCTATCTATCTATCCAATTGTGTGTGTGCGTGTGCGTGTGTGTGTGTGTAGAACCAAGGGTGAATTCGGGAATCATCGTGGACTGCTTCTACCTCTTCTTTTGCTCTGCCCCAGGATTCACAGGCTCCGCCCACCAGGACCAGAAACGCAGGCCGCTCCCGCTTCCGCCCAGCGTTTGCGTTTGTACGTGGGATCTGGGATACCGAACTCAGGACTCTCTGCTTGCGAGGCAGAAGGCTTAACAACTCTGAGCCATCTCTCCAGCCCCCTACTCTGGAATTTTTAAGGTGTAAAGTAGAAAGCAAGAATCAGCAGGGTGGAGCATGCTGTGATCTTAACAGTCAAGAAGTAGAGGGAGGAAGATCAGGACTTCAAGGTAATCTTCGGCTGTATCATGTTCAGGAGCAGCCTGGAACGCGGTCATAGCCTAGAAGTGGTAGTCTAGGCTTTCCTTTGTCCGTGGTGACCTCTGAGTTTTCTAACCCCTATCTTCAGTGGAAGACTGAGAATGTATTGTGACTTCAGGCCCAATGTCAGCTCTCATAACTTATTCCTGGAGGCTACGCCAACAGCATGCACGGCTAGGTAACCCTCATCTGTGTGCTCAGAGCATGAAGAATGTGTATTTCTTTTGACTTCCACCTCGGAAGCACTTCTGAGAGCCTTAGGCTAGACATCAGGTGGACCTTTTACCAGGAGCCATGGTAAGACCTTTGTTCAGTGAGGCTGTCAATGGACCTGGTTTGCTATAGAAAATATGCACCATTGCCAGAACCAATCTTTCCCACCAGTGGTATTTTAATTGCATACCAAGCAGCTGTCTGAGTATTTTGTTGCCCAGAATGTCTAAATTTGTCCCCAAATGATTCCACTGCATTTTCTTTTTGAGAAACAGAACAGAGCATTCTTAAAGAAGATATGTTCCACAGATATACATCAGGGTGAGGTCCACAGTTTGGAATGGATAAAATGACTCTAGCTTATTTTGATATAGAGACTAAACTACTTGAAATGGTGCAGTCTCTTTTTTCACACATTTGGAGGGAATAAGATTACAAAATACACGAGTCATTGCAATTGCACAGTTGAGAAAATTTATCAAGTTTAGACTATTTGTTTTGACTATATACTCTAGAAATAAAACTGTGTGTGCTATTCTGACCCCATTTTTATTACCTATTCCCATGAGCAGCCGAGGGCATATTCCCAGAGACGAAGGTCTTGAAATGTTCTCTGGGCCTGACTCAGCTTGAGAAGCAGCTCAAAATGATCAGATCATTGCTGAGCTGCAGACAGGAGTTAGTCCAGAACCAGAATCCAAATCCTTCCTGTACTTTTGTTAAATATGTTGTGGTTGCCATTAACTCTGTCACGCATGCAGAGCTTTGTAACTCTCTGCAAGTACGCATACAGACTATAACCAATGTCAAATGTAGAACAATGACCTCATCCAAGTGTGTGGGTGGCCTCTTCTCAACACCTTGTGTCTTAATTTGGGGTCAGAGCTGAGTCAAGTGTCTGGTATTCCATTCTGAGCCTGTGTTATTTCTGGATTCTGTGTCTTAGATGCATCCTTTTAGCTTGCAGCAGGAATAAGTTGAAAACATCTTTATTTGTTTTTGGGCATTGTATGCTTAACATGGGGCAACCTTACTGCGATATATCAAAACCATGACTGAAAAATTGAGAACAAATGGAATTTCATGGCTCCAAATAGTTAAACTGACAGAAACTTAAAGCGTTCATTTGGTTCATGAATTTTGTGGAGGGTTTTAAAACTTTTCAGCATTGGGTCAGTGTGGACACTCAGTGGGAAAATTGCCTCTCTCCTTCAAGAGTTCTCAGCCTAAGAAGCCCAACAATTATAAAACTGTCTTCGGTGTTTGTTGATTTGATATTATAGAATCTGATGTTTCTAAATTCTCAAAGGGCTGCCATGAATTCTTTTTTAATTTTTCAGAGGTGCAGTATCATGGTCAGGGAAAGAGGTCACAGACTAGAAGCAGTACCTAGATTGTTCTCACCCTTATTCCCAACATATGCACAGCAACAATTCTGTCTGAGAATCAGAGATGGTACCTAGGACCCTCCAGAACACAGATAACAACAGTCCTTTCAGAGGTCAGTTTGATATTATCTATGCCAGTAACACTTTTACAACGGACTATCTTAGGTCAGTTCATATTGAAGGCTTTGTCAGTACATGAAGGTCTCAGAAATGCTAAGCCAGGGGTGAGATAGGATGTACTGTGGGAGAGGCCATAGCTTATGGCTCAATTCATTGCTACCTAAGGATTGCCACCAAGATAGACTTTGAGGATTCCAGGAAAAAGTGAAACCCAATACAGAATGCTCTCTGAATCTCTGCTTTGGGCTCAAGAGATAAAGTTCTCTTTTGGGTTACATATGTCTCTCATGATTCAGCCCATCCCTAAACTACACTGGGATGATCTGTGAATACCTGATGGTTTGGGGCCATGGAGTCCTGGAGAGAAGACACCAGCATTCCCTTAGTTACATCATATTGAGAATCTGGACACAAATTTTTATGAGGAAAGGTGGTTTTTCAGCATAATCAAGTCATTCATTATTTTACCTAACCACCTGGTGATAAACACATTCTTTTTTTCCTAAAACAGAACTTACTGTAGCTGCTACAATAAAACTTGGAATTTTGTATCATTATCTCACACTAAACTAGTAGATGGAGAGATTATAAGATGGGCATAATTTTTTCTCATGTTGTCATGCTTAAATTCATAAAATATTTCTGGAATCATAATTTGATACTTGTAATAATTGTTTCAAATATCGTTTTTTGTATGGAAAGGAGATTCGATTTAGATGACAAAACAACCAAAGCCAGAACAGCATTGCTGGGACCTGCTGAAGACAGAATGGGTTTTCGAGAGCAGAAGCCTGTGTGATGACACCATGACTCACCGCTGTCTTGAGGTAGTAGCTTAACTATTTCATGGCTCAATACAGCCAGCTAGAATAAGAATGTCAGAAGCCCTCAGACCTTAGAAACACAAAGTAGAATGATGGTTCCTAGGGTCTAAGAGAGAACATAATGAGGAGTTTAATGAGTACAGAGCATAGTTTGCAAGATGAAAAACGTGTAGAGATGCTGCACAATAAAAATGTGCACAAGGTTATCACTGCTATACTGTACTTAACATGGTTAAACTAGCAGATTTTATGTGTATATCCTTTTTACCACAAAAATAGAATGTCAAGGATTCTAGTAGGTTTTCATCCTTTGTACTTCAGAAGGGATGCATTTTTTAAAAAATGTATTTTGTGAGTGGGGGTAGTGTATATACACGTGTGGTATATGCAGTTGTGTAGTGTGGGTGTGCCCTTGGGTGCAAGTATGTGCATGCATGTGGAGGCCTGAGGTCAACTCGCTACCTTTATGTTTGAGACAGAGTCTTTCATTGGACCTGAAGCTCATCCATTCTACCAGACAAGCTGGCTAATGAGCCTTTCTCAACTCCTCATCACTGGGGTACAGGTGTGAGCTGCTGCACCCAATTCTGTGGGTTCTGGGACTCAAATTCAGATACTCTTGTTTGTGTGGTGAGTGTTTTACTGATTGAGCCATTTTTTTCAGCTCTGGGAATGCTCTTAAAAAGAAATGGCACTAAAATTCTAAGTCACATTTATATTGAGATCCCTTTATACTTGACTCTAAAATACATCCAAACACACACACACACACACACACACACACACACACACACACACACACACACACTTCTGGAGAATCTGTAGAATTCCCATTTTGAATGCATTTCTTGGCAAGAAGGTTGCTAGTGTCCCTAACATGAGAATTGCTTGGCTGGATTCATTTATCTTCAAGAACTTTTTCTTAAGGATGGCCTGGAAGAATTCATAGTTTATCTCCAACAAGGGAAATATTATCCAGCAGTAGTCTTCCTCAAAGCATATTCTCAAAGACATGAAGTTGGCAGGGACTCACATTTGGTTTCTGAGCAAAGAGGGCTGAGTGATTACTGCCTCTGTTCCCAGTGTGTGTCTGAAGGAGGTCGTCCACATTGCTTTTCAACACTTGGTTGGATCCCCAGTGTCGACATGGTGACTTGGAGGAGAGTTGAGCTGCTCTGTGAACATCAGAGCATCAGGATCCAGTGGGGATGGGGGGTTCTTCGAGGTGGGCTGAAATGAACATTGTGAACAGGAGCAGATGTGGGCTTTTTTCTCTGCAAGCCCCCCTCCACTCCTTTTCCTAAAGACTTTATTTTCTTGGTGCTAATACTATTCCCATATTGTATACATTGATACAGAATATATTAGTGCCACTGAAGATCCAGAAAACTTTGGAGAAGAAAATTTGAATATCCTTCTACTGAATGTTTAGGAAATTGAGACTACTGCCTGCCAAGAAGCAACATACAAACTGTACAAAGGTACAAGCACACTTACAGAGGTGGGCTTTGGTGGGCTTCTGTTTCTGTTGGGATGCTGCTCTCTCTTATCTCTTGCAGGTTGTGAAAAAGCTGTGGACCAACTTGAGGCACAAATTGGCTGCACGTGTGTTCCCTGTGGTGGACGCTGGCTTTCTGATCCCTTCAGGGTAGGAGAAGACAGGCAGTTGCTTCATAGGCATGTGGCTTTGTGTGAGTGGGGTGGGATGCATTCTCCAGCTGAAACCAATAAAATCCACCTCAGAAGCATTCTTCACAAAGTCAGATGAGGGCTTGACAGTCCCAGAATGCTCGCACAATTGCTGCAGCTGTGCAGCCCTCAAAAAAAGTTTTGTGAAAAAAATAGACAATGGTTTTGAATTCCTCTTACCGCCTCTACTCCATCTCTGCTCTGGCCACAGGATCAGACAGGCTCAATTCTCAGTGCTTGTAACCATCAATTATCGCAAACATCCCTATTCAATCATCTCTGAAACTGCCCATAACTTTTCTTTGTTTCTTGGTAGAAGTGTGGTCAGTTTTTATTCCTGTCACTTTTATCTGGGTAACTGGGCTCTCCATTGGATATGCTCAGGAGGCAATGTTGTTTCCTGGAAGTTTTTTTTTTTTTTGATTTGTTATTTGGCTGAGGAAATGTTCAAATTTTATCCTTGTTTTGAATCTGTGTTCTCTTCCAAGTTTGTGCACCTAAACTCCCTGCAGTATGTATGAAGATAGATACTGAGTTGATACTAAAAAGGTTGTTCATCTTCTTTTGAGTTTCTTCAGAGTATGTTCACTGCTCAGAGACTTGTATACATATACTTAGAGTAACATTACTCATCACAGAAAAAGGTACAAACCACACAAATATCCACTATAAATAAATGGCTGAAGAAATACAGTGCATGTGTATGTCTGAACAGTCTAGAAACAAAAAGAGCATCACTGATTCATGGTAAAATTTGGTTGATTTATTTATTTGCTTATTATCTATTTATTTTTGTGTGTGTGTCTGTATATCTGTTTGAATCAGAGGGCATTATGTGTACCTGTGGAAGTCAAAGAGTAATTTCAGAAATCATCCTGGAATTGGCAAAAATCCACAATACAAACAACAAATGCTGGAGAGGATGTGGAGAGAGGGGAACTCTTTTACATTGCTGGTGGGAATGCAGGCTCATACAACCACTCTGGTGAGCCATCTGGCGATTCTTAAAGAAATTAAAGATTGAAATGGCATATGACCCAGCTATTCCACTTTTGGGAATAACCCCCCATACAGCAAAAATTCACCTCGATAGCACAAGCACGACCATGTTCATAGCAGCACTGTTTACAATAGCAAAGTCATGGAATCAACCCAAATGTCCAACAGTTGACAAGTGGATAAGGAAACTGTGGTACATCTATACAATGGAATACTACTCAGCCATCAAAAATGATGAATTAATGCAATTTTCCAGGAAATGGATGGGATTAGAAACAATTATATTAAGTGAAGTATCCCAGACACAGAAAATTAAGCCCATATGTACTCCCTAATAGGTGGATCCTAGTACCAAACCCACTTAGAGACACACTCAGTGATAAATCTCTGTAATACCTACAGTAATTGCAAGAATTATAAACAGGAGAGAAGGGGAAGGAGGGCCCCGCCAGAAACAAAGAGAGAGGGGATCATGCTACAGCAGAGATAATAGGCCACCATCAAGGACTGCAAGGGGTGACATCCAATACCCATCAGGATGGAGCCAAGGGCATTGCAGGAGCAGCAAAACTAAAAAAAAAATCAACAAACCATAATTCAGAACATCAGAGACTCTATATCAACCACCTGGAATCAGGCCTGCCTAATCTCTCCCCATCCTGAAGCTCAGGGAAATTTGCGGAAGAGGATGCGGTAAGACTGTAAGAGCACAAGGATGGGAGGAGTCATGATATGCAAGATACTCCACACAAGTTAGGGCCAAAGCAATTATAATAGGACTCTACATGATCTGCACAATGCCCAACATATCATTGACCCCTCAAAGTCTAGCATGGACTAAAGGCACTAGGATCCTTAGAAGCAACGGATTAACAGTCACAATAGTGTTCCTATACTTAAGGGGAACACAAGAAAGAGTTCTAGGAAATGCCACTGAGTCCTTACACCTCACCAGAGAGGAGGACCCAGAGGAAAGTTCGATATACACATTAAAGGATGCTTCAGAGATGGGGGGAGGGGGCACTGGGAGAAAGGGAGGGAGGGGGAAAAGGAAGGGAAAAAGGGAGGAGGGAGCAGGGAGGTCCAGGGAGAGGTGGAGGGAGGGAGGGGACAGGCATACCTATTATGTTTGTATGAGCAGACAAATAAATAAATTTAAAAAAAAGATAAAAATTAAAAAAAAAGAAATCATCCTGGATTGCTCTACCTCCTATTTGCTTTATTCTGGAGTTTCCTAGGCTCTGCTTTCCAGGATCAGAAGTGCAGGCCACCACCATTTCTCCATGGGATCTGAACTTAGGTCCTTCTGCTTGTAAGACAGAGGCTTAACCCTTGAGCTATCTCCCCAGCCCTACATGATATGATATGAATGAACCTTGACAGGATGGTGCTATTATGAAAGTGTTTGATAACTTTTATTGAATTGTTATTGACAATTTTATGCACGAATAAGTGCTTTGTGATTGCTATATAACCCCTTGTCCACTCATCACCTCCTTCTCATTAAACTTTTTCTTCCCTATGAGTCTCTTTCCTACATTCATGTCTCTTTGTTTTGTTTTTCACTCCATCAAGTTTAACTACATCAAGTTGGTAACATTGGAGCCAGATGGCAGTCCTTACTGGATTCATGATTGAGACAATGCTCCTTCTTCAGAATTCATCAGCACTCCATAGTTTAAGGGCATGAAATGAATGATGTAGATGGAATGGCAGAATGAGCCTTTCTAAACCAGAATAGAAGATGAGGCAAACACCCAAACAATAGTATTATATGTTTAAAAAGCAACTGAATGAAACATTCCTTTTAAAAAGTTTGGGATGAAATTCTTATAATACAGAATAAGCCATTTTAAGGTGTGTAGTTCAGTGGCATTCAGTGCACTTAATGATGACATGCCACTGTTATCTCTCCAAAACTCTTCATTGCTTCAAAAGAAGGTTCTATTCCCACTAAGCAATCATTCCTTATTCTCCTCTCTTTTATATTCCCTAACTATCTCCCCACAGCAACTACTAATCTGCTTTCTGACTCCATATCTTTGTCTGTTCCAGATTTGCCACATGAAAGGACTAATAGAAAACATCACTGGCAAGATGTGCCCACTGGTAATAGCACACGACTGTGATGGGGGTGACCAACTGTACTCTGACTGCATTCAGGGCCTGCTCCACAAGACGGAACTCATCCCTGAAACTCTAAACCAAGTCAAAAACCCACTATTGAGGCAGCCAGTTGGATTTGGAGATAAACACACTCTGTGGTTTAGCTAAATTGACGGGGTTCCAGAATGTCCTCTAAATATTTCTGTTTATACTCATAGACAAATGCCTTAATTGAAGAAGCTTCCCTTTGCAATGAACCACAGTGAATACAGAGATTCATGATTGCTTAAGTTGCTAAGAATAACTGATGGTTGGGTGCTCAGCCTTACACAGATGTCACAGTTACTCTGTAAATTCATCATCCATTTCATTCCCTTAAACTGGGCATGATTGCTTTCAGCTCATCTTAGGTTCTGCTCTATACAGCTCTATATAATATAAATTCACACTGAAAACTGTATCTCTCAACTTGTCTCTTCTGCTTAGTCTTAAACATAATCTCTTGGGTCTGTACATTTGTATTAGGACCAACTTGCATCAAATGAGGGAAACTCTAGAAAGTTGGTGACATCAGAATAGAGTGAATAAATTCCTAGCCAGAGAGGTGAGAGGGCTACAAATACAAAACAAAATTGAGCCCCTCCTTAACTTCTAGCTGTTTGTTTTTCAATTTCCTTGGCCACTTTCCTCTTTGGAATGTTTTAATAGAAGTTTTCTCCCTGATTATTTTCCTGTTGGAGCCTCAATAGAACCACAGTTGCTAAAAAGAGTTTATTTGTGAAAGTAAAACCGTATAAATCCTGCTGTCACTGGGCAAGGGTCCGAGGTGGAAGGTGGCTGAGGGAAATGAAAGTGAGTAGGACAGAAATAGAGGGCTTCTGTTAGAAGTAAAGGAGAAGGTACAAGAGTGGGCTAGACCATTAGGAATCCTCCATGCAACGTAAGAGAAGACTTCTACTCAGGATAGCGACTCCCACCGTCTATTTATAGGGCTACAAGAATCTCTTGAAAGAATTGTTCCTCAGATTGGTACCACATTTCATATTTCTCATCCATAGGAGGCAAGGAAAGTATAGTTGACCCCAGCAACAAAATTAATATTGAATTTTTCAAGGATCAGTTTGGTTAACCAAACCCAAACTATGGGATTTAAGTTCTACATATGAGGGTGAAAATATTTGTGTTCAGAGGCAATGGGGACTGTGACGGTTTTATAAAAACTCTCTGAACTTAAGAGAATTTTCTCAAAACTTAGATAAAATAAGTGAAAATCAGTTAGAAAGATGAGTTAAATTTTATGCTGAAGACAATGAGTTTCTAGAACAGTTATAAAAGGGACCGGAGAGGTGGCTCAGGGGTTAAGCCTCTGCCTTACAGGCCGAAGGTCCTGAGTTCGGATCCTAGACCCCAGGTATAGCCTGGCGGAAGCGGGGGCAGCCTGCATTTCTGGCCCTGCAGGGTAGGGCGGAGCCTGTGAATCCCGGGTTAGGTGGAGGCGGTCCATGGTGGTTCCCGAATTCGCCCGTGGTTCTACACACACTCACAATTGAATAAATAATAAAAAAATTTAGAATTATAAAAAAGTTTGAGAAATCGCAGCAAATGTGTCTTGAACTTAGTTTGTAGATGCAGAAATTCTTTATGCAAGATTTGAGTAACTGGTAGTTTCTGAAGCCAGATCAGACAATTAATTTATCAATTTTAAGTATTCCTCCACAGCATTCCAAATAGGTATTCTTTCATAAAAATTTCAAAATGAAAAATCTCAGTGAGCAATTCTTAAGGAAAAATTTCAGAACTAAGAATATTATTATTTTGAAGTGGACTTAAAAATAAAGATGAGAGAAGACTCATTTCCTCTTCTTTCATAACGACTATTTTTCTTTTTCTCTTGACCATGCTCTCAGAGAGGCCATGCACAGCAAGAAAGAAGCATCTATGGCAGTTGTAATTGCAGTGTCTGTCAACTTGTGACTGCAAGTGCCAACTTGACATTTAAGGACTGAGCCTTAGGCTCAGAATTATTTAGTTAAGGCAAGACTTTGAATAAGCCTGTAGGAGATCACCTAATTGATATGGGTAGGGTCAGCCCACAGTGGGTATGATCATTCCTGAGCAGATAAGTAAGATGGAGAGAGAATTGGTTAACTTTAGCAGACTGGCAAGCCCAAAAGTGCCATTCTCCACTATTCCTGTGTATATGGTGTGACCATTTCTCCCAGATCCTGATATTGGTTGAAATCCCCTGCTGTTATAATGAACTGTAACCTAGAACCATGAGCATGAATAGACCTCTTGTTCCCATAAGTTGCTTGGGTCCTGTATTTATACCAGTAATGAAAATAAGTAGTTGAGGCAAATTTTGGTACCAGAAGAATAGGGTGTTGTGTGTGGATAAAAGCAATAACCCTGGCCATTGGTGATTGGAATGAGGTATGGGCATGGAGACCATGTCAGTTCATTGTCAAGTATCCTAAGAGTCTTCTTGACTTGAAGAGCACATTTACCATTATGATGTGAGGCTGGTCTGTGGGGAGAAGAAGAAGGGAAAATGAATAAAGATTCCTGGTTCCCAAAGATTCAGCTTTGGTTACTCATTTAGCTTCTTTGTGAATCCTGTGTCCTCATGATAGACTTTTCATTCATGCTAGCTCCTGTGTATTTCAGCTTCTCACAAACCCCAAGTGATCCCTGAATAATTCAATCTTTACTGACCAGTGCCAGCTCCCCAGGGCAAATGGTGATCTCCATTGTAACAACTACTCGGGAATGGCAGGTCCAACTCTCGTAAAAGCCTATTTCAGTGCTTAGAAACCTTTAATTAGAGTCTTATTTTACACCAAACTTTTATAGGAATCAGAGCCCATTTTCCGCCTTTATTTTTGCATATTTGTGATAGATTACGATTTTATTTGTTTCTTAAAGTGAACTGTAGATCCTTCATCAGTATTTTCTCAAACTTGTTTTATCGTAAGGATTACTTTGGAGCTGCATGTTAAGCATTCAGATATCTTGTCTCTCTTTCCCTGGATCTGGTCCAGAGGCCTAAGGTGGAGCTAGAAATCAGTATTTTTAACAAGCATCCCTGGCGATTCCTGTAATCAGGGAAGCTGAGAAACGCTGTACTTAAGGATAGCTAATGTTACCCCTTGTGATTTGCTGTCGCCAACACATTTCCTCACCTCTAATTGCCTCCCCACTTGCATCTACAAGTTCAAACTCTTCCTTCTGTCAAGGCTCAGAACCCATGTCTTCATGACCCCACATCATGAAAGGAAACGGGAGAAATCCCTTTGCCCATTTCAAATACAAGAAAATGGACAGAACAGTTCTGGTGCAGCAACAGCCTCCACCTCTATCTGGATCATTCTTAGAAAGTTTGTTCCATTTTTTCCATTATGCTTACTCATGCCTTTGTTTACTACGCTTCATTAGAACGTATGCACATTTGCTCAGGACTCCTTTGGAGAGAACTTTGAGGGAAAACAGACTTGTGGGATGCATGTAGAGATCAATGGCAATTCTACACTGAAGGTCATTCAACATAGTTCAGGAGTTACAAGGGAGCCCACCCAAGTCTATCCCACCAACCCCACTGTCAGGGGTTCAAAAGTTTTGACATATGGATCAAGAAAAGGTTTAAGGAGGGGCTGGAAAGGTGGCTCAGGGGTTAAGCCTCTGCCTTGCATGCGGAAGGTCCTGAGTTCTAATCCTAGACCCCACGTATAGACGCCAGGCGGAAGCGGGGGGGGGGGGGGCGGCGTTTCTGGTCCTGGTAGGGCGGAGCCTGTGAATCCCGGGGCAGAGTAAACAAGGAGGAGGTGGAGGCGTCCGTGGTGATTCCCAAATTCGTCTGTAGTTCTACACACACACACACACACACACACACACACACACACACACACACATGAACACACGCATACATGCACAATTGAATTAAAAAAAAAGGTTTAAGGAGTAAGAGAGTGAAGAACTGATTTGTCCTGTGGTGTCTCATTTCTCTCCTTCTGGCCTTGAAAAGAGGGGGCATTTGATTTGTTGCTTCTGAATCCCATGAAATTATGACCCCAGGCTGGGGAGATAGCTCAGTGATTTAAAGCCTTTACCTTACAAGCAAAAGGATCTGAGTTCAGACCCCCCCCCCACATTCCATGTAAAAATGCTGGGCTGCTATGTCTGTGGCCTATGATTCCAGCCCTGGAAGATAGAACTTGGGAATCCCCAGAGCAAAGCATTAAGGTGAAAAAGGAATTTAGGATAATTCCTGCTGTCGCCTTTGGGTCTCCAAAAGCATAAACACTCAAATACCCTCCTGTACATACACACACAGACACACACAAATTAGGGTGTTTAGACCATTCTCTTTACTTAGTGACAGGGTAACAGTCCCTTCACTGAAAGTTGAAAGGGAAAAAGACAGAAGATGGCAAAAATGAGAAGCAACTCTAGGTGGAGCAAGGGCCAACCTACATCCCACTTTTTGACTTGACAAGGAGACATGGGGTCTCCTTATGGTCAAGAGAAGTTTCCCAGTGGGGACTGACAAGGACTGTGTGTAATGGGGTGAGGAGACCTAAACAAAGAATGGATTGATTGTCCCCCCCATTTTAATAGATGGAGCTGGGAAGAAACAGAGCTGCAGTGGGTTTTCCCATGCATGAAAGTCTTTGCCTGGTCTCTGCAGAGCAACACCCCAGGATAGCATGTGGGTTCCTGCTGGGAAGAGAAGCAGTGACAAGGGTGCAAAGAGAGCGGACTTGGTACATGAAGCAAGAGGATGGCAAGTCTCTCTGAGCACGATGTGCAGAAGCACATGCAGGGAGTCACAGAGGAAGGAAGGATGGGAGTGACAGGGAGCCCACAGGAGAGCAGACCAGCTCCAGGGTTCAGCTGCAGTTGAAGGAAAAAGAATAATTTTCAAAGGCCTGAAGTGACTTCAATCATTAAATATGTCTGAAAAAAAATGGTTCCAAAGTAGGCTTTTGTTAAGAGAAGTAGCTGCTGAGAAGAAAGGAGATTTTGATAGGGTAAAATTTCCATCTCTGTGTTTAAATGATGACTGGATAATTATCATGGAAAAATTATGTGCTACCTCTTAATAATACCATGTGACCTTTCCAGCCATACAGACATGATGTACAATTATGCCAAATCATCCATTATAGTACCTGTGCTTTTGTCCATGTCTTCAGTTTCTTGGATGATTTTATGAATTTAAGCACATGTATGAAATCAGTGAAGCCATCAATGTAGACAAGGTTATGAAAATGAACACACCTACCACCCCAAATGTTTCTTTATGCTCACTTACAATACTTTCCTCTGATTTTCCTTCTTAGTTCCTCATGATCCTACTTTCCAACCCTTAAGTCTTCAGGCAACTTCTGACCCATGCTGTGCCATTAACATTTATTTATTTGGTCATTATTTGCAAAGAGACACAGAGAGCAGGAGCATGTACCACAGGTTGCACGTGAAGGCCAGATAACAACTTTTGAAATTTGGTTCTCTCCCTTTACCTAGGTGGGCCCTGGAACTGAACTGTGGTCACCAGGGTGTATATGTACTTTCTACCTTCCGAACCAACTCCCCAGCCCTGTCATTTTTTGATTAGTTTATGTTTTCTAGAACTTTATGTAAGTGAAATTATTCCACTGCACTCTTTTCTTGGGCCCTTTCATTAGCATAACTGTTTGGCAAGTTGCCCACATTGCAGTGTGGATTGTGCTCATTCCTTTTTATTGCTTGGGTAGCATTTCATTGCATGCATTTACCACAATTTATCAGTTCATGATAATGGACAACTGAATCATTTCCAGTTTCATCTATGATGAATAAAGCTGCTTTGCACTTCATACAGGCAATTGCTTTCATTTCTCTTGGGTAAATACATAAGAACTGGACTGACTAGATCACATAGTAGATACTTGTTTAGCATATTAAGAAATCCTATTTTCCAAGGTGCCTATGATAGTTTGTGCTTGTTAGTAGTGTCTGAGAGTTCTATGTCTTCTACATCCTTGCCATAAGACCTGTTGAGGTACCCTCATAATTTCAGACATCATGATTGTGATATCATTTTGTCTTTAGTTTGCATTTAATTAATGGCTATGGTGTTGAACAGTTTTCATGTGTTTCTTTGCCATGTACATGTCCTCTTTGGTCAGGTATCCATTTATCTCTCTTTTTCATTATTCAATTAGATTATTTGTTTTCTTCTTGAGCTCTTTATAGATTCTAAATATGTCTTTTAAAAAATCTGATGTGTAATTTAATAATGTTTTCTTCTAATATGTGACTTGTCTTTTCATTCTCTAAATAGAATCTTTTGAAGAACAAAGTTTTCTTTTTAAAACATTCTGATGAGTTACAATTTGTTTTGTCTTTTTTCTAGATTTTTAATTGTGTGTGTGTGTGTGTGTGTGTCTATCTGTCTGTCTGTCCCTGTGTTTGTATGTATCAGAGGGCACTGTTTGTGCCTATGGAGGAACCAAGGGTGACTTTGGGAATCACCCTGGATTGCTTCTACCTCTTATTTGCTTTACTTGGAATTTCTTAGGCTCTTCCTCCCAGAACCAGAAGTATACGTTGCTAGTACTTTTGCCTGGCATTTTTACGTGGGATCTGGGATCCAAGCTCAGGACCTTCTGGTTGTGAGCCAGCCTAATTTGTTTATTTTATTTAGCTGCTTAACAAATCATATTCTGGGTTTTATATCGGAGAAATCTTTGCTTAGCCTTCTGTTTGTTTTTGATCCTAATCCATCAGTCAAAGATCATCACTTTAGGTTTTTACTTAGGTTCTACTTAGATCACCAAATTCTGTTTCCCATTTTTTTCAGTTCTCCTGTTTTTTGGTCTATATTTTGTTTCTGAATATCACAGTGGCATTATGCTTCATCTTGTTGGCTAGTTAGTGTATAGCCATTCATAAATATCAGACATATCACTGAATTATATCCCTTCAACTGATGATGTACATATCCAGATTTTGATTGGCTCTTGTATTAGTTACATTTCTCATCAATATGACAGAATTTTTGATAGAAACAACATAAGAAAGAAAGTTTAAGGGGCTGTAGTTCCTCATGACAAGAAAAGACATTGCAGCAGAAACAGTTTAGATCTTCTATTTCTCATTTATTAAGACTGTCAGATAAGGAGGAATAAAATCCTCTGAAAAGACTTAATAGAAAAGAATAAGTTGATTGGCATAATAAAATCTACCCTCTTGATTTCCTGAGCACTATAAAAAACATCTCTCTCTGGGTACTTTAATGGTGAGAGTGATAAAAATACTCGAGAGAATCAATTTAAAGGAAAGAAAAGAGATATTTTGGCTCACAGATTCAGAGTTTTCAGTCTGTGATCCCTTGATGGTGTGTCAGAATGGCATGTGGGGAAGGATCTGAAGGGACCAATCTGCTCATCTCATGAGAGAGAAGGAAGAGAGTAAGAGAGAGGGAAAGCAGAAGAGGACTATTTGACTACTTGTAGGGAAGAAGAAGACTATGGAAAGGGGAGCAGGAATATGGGAAGTGATGGGAGGGTGAATATGAGTATAGCATAAGAACTGTAGAGACCCATTACTAATGCTCTAAGTGATAAAAAAAATTACTTAAGAGAGCAAGAGGGCTTAGAGACTCAATATGTCACTCAAGTGTGTCTCCAATGGCCTGCTTCCTTTATCTAGATGGGGCCACCATCCTAAATTTGGAACACTTCCCAAGAGCAGCACAGGCTGGCAACCAAGTTTTTGCACAAAGATGTGGGGGACATTTCAGATCCAAATCATAATCTACACTAAGCATGAATAAGCAGAGGCATGAATGAGTATATTTTCAGATATGTAGTGACAACTAAGTATCCTCTGAATGTATTCTAGTATTTCATCAAATTGATTTCAATTTTTTGGCAGTATTTCTTTAACTGTCTTTCTAAACTGTCATTAAAGGAAGCATTTATTACTCTTTTTGTTTATTATTCTTCAGAATCCTCTATTGAATCCACAGCTCTTCTCTACCTCCTGTAATTTCCTCTCACAAGTTTGCAGAGAATTCCTACTTCACCATGAGCAATTCACCACCCTCACTAGCCTTTTCTAGTACAAGTCACCATTGGTCCCTTACTTGTGGCCATAATAAATTGTCCTGCATATCTTTCTTCCAGCCCCACACATGTTTACAAAGTTTACTTACACTATTTTCAACCACAATTTAATATGTGACCTTTTGTATTTCCTGCCTGGTTGTTTTTCATTCTTTTTAAAAAATATTTATTTATTGATTGATTGTGCACATGTGTATGTGTGTGTGTGTGTGTGTGTGTGTGTGTGTGTGTGTGTGTGTGTGTGTGATGGCACTGTGTGTCCCTGATGAGGAACAAGGGTGACTTCAGGAATCATCCTGGATTATTTCAATCTCCTTTTTGCTTTACTCTGGGGCATCTCCATTTCCTGGAGCTTTTATATGGAACCTAGGATCTGAACTCAGGACCTTCTGCTTGTGAGGCAGAGTCTTAACCCCTGAACCATCTCTCCAGCTCAAATTTTTCTTTCTTATCTCTCTCTTCTTTGATGTTGTGGCTCCCTTAGAAAAAGCTAAGGCTCAGCTTTGTTGACTTTGTAGAACCATCAGAATTTTTGGTCATTTGTGCATCTGCCTTGCTACAATACATTGACTTGCATTGGAAATACAAAGATGCTTGTTGTCTTGACATACCAACATGTCATCATGAAATTGTAAAATATCTCATATAAGCCATTTACGTGGCCCTTTTATAAATTACATTAAATTTCAATATGAGCTTGGCAATATTGGAAGATTCTAATTAAAACAACACACAATAGTAGAGTTTCACCTCCAGTGGTTTTTATAGAAGCAAAATCTGCAGCTGAGCCATAAATATTCGATGGTTTTATTCAGTGATGACAAAAGTCTGGTGTTTCTTCACTCCTCCTTGAGGATTAATAGTCAGTGGATGAGGAGGAAGAAACATTTTCGTAGTCAGTAAGGTGCCCATGCTCCTGTAAAAGACCCTAGTAAAATTCAGTGGGGCTCACACAAAAATGAATGAAAGCATAAGCTGGGAAAAGGAAGGGGATCCTGGAAGTGGGAAGGTGACAGAAGCAGGCAATGGGTGTGTGTGACTAGCACCATAATAAATTATGTACATGTAAGAAAATGTCATAATGAAACTCATGTATAATTAACATATGCAAGTAAAGAACATTGATATTTGGCAGCTACCAAGCCAACATGTTTTAGTTTCTTCTTCTACCTACTTATCCTGAGGTCACTGTTATGTTGACATGCAAGAGAATATTTGGATGGGTTTGAAGTTCCATATGAACTGTGTCTAAGGGTTCCTTGTAGTCTCCACATCAGAGAACCTCTGCACGAGGGGCAAGTTTGGCTTTGTGTTCCAGGGAGGCCTCATATTTGACAAGCTGGGAATGTTTTGGATTAAAATGGAAGCACATTGGCAGAATGTGGGGAAGCTTGCATAATGCATAATGCCTGTCAGCACCCTGCCTTGGTTGAGCCAGTGCTTGTGAGTACCTCACTTTAATGAGTCCAATATACACCTATGAGTCTTTATAAGCTAAAACCAAAGGAAGTTGAAACACATATGTTTTTTGACCAATTGTGATATTTTTCAGGTACTCACCCAGGAGACTTTCAATGCCTATTAAATTTATACTGGAAACAGTTTCTGGAAGCAGCAGTGTGTGCTTGGAATCTAAGTTCACACTATTCTCAAAAAAGGCCATCATCCTTATGACCTGGAAATCTGCCTTATAGTCATTTCTTTTTTCTTGTTCTTCTACAGTGTTGCATTCATTTATTTTGGCAAGAAACGAAAACTTTTTTGCATAATCTAAAACCCCACTCAACCCATATAGTCAGTTGAATAAAAAACTACCAAAAAGATTAGTAAATGGAATGGTCAAAAAAGGACGAATTAATGGAACTAACTGGTTAATTGAAGCTTGATAATAAGCATACTTTAATTTTTTACTTTATTGATGAAAATCTTTAAAACATTTCCCCATTCTTAGCGAATTCAGTGTAGTAAACATAATGTAACTATTCTCTTATAATTTTGAATACCTTTGTGCTTGAACTTCATGTTTCTGGACATTGACTTGCATTGGAAATAGTTCTTAGAACCTGATAGGTACTCAGTCAATAAGGATTGTACAGTCTGGACACTCATGAAGATGTGGGGAATGACTTAAGCCTTTACTGACACCAGGATAGTGCAGAATTATTCCATTCACAGGGTCAGATTTGGATGGTTCTGCTAAGTGAACTTTAGGGAAGAGTGTTTCTTTTTCTTCTTTTGTCCTTTGTGGGGAAAATGCTGAAATATACTGACAGTGTTAGTAAGAAACAGGTTTGCTCAGATGTAGTTTAAGACATTGTAAAGCTGTCTTGAGCATTCAAGAATGTAGTGGGTTTTGCATGTGCCAAAATCCTTTAGCTTATACCATCCCCACTCCAAGATCAGAAAGTTCACTGAGCCACCGAGTCAGAAAGACTCACAGTTTCAGCCAAAAAGAGTGACAGGATACTCAGTATATATTGTATATCAACCTCTTTTTAAAAGATGCCTTTCAAAGAAGACACGGAATGAGAATTCCCTGCAGACTCTCCACTCTCATCATTACAGCATCATTGGCACAGCGGTTCCCCTGACATCTGTATCAAAGATGTTGCCGAATGCAGAACACACGATATAGGCAGTGGTCGTCAGCTGCTCTGGGTTAGTGCAGCTGATGTAATCACCAACGTTTCATTCACAACAAGCACTCATCTTATATGGCCCCTTAACCACTCGAATATGGATTTGTGCTGTGCAAGTCGAAGTTCAAGCATGTAGCAGCACAAAGCAATCCAGAATGTTCTGGCAGATATTTTATTTGCCAACAATGTTTCTTTCAGTTGTGTCCAATAAAAATAGTTTGAGCGAATGGATGGTGTGGAGAGACAAGGTTCTTATACCTATAGATCTCTCTGATCTTTCATCTCCCCACCCCCTGAGATCCCTACTACACTTTTCATCAAAGGCACCAGAGACACGCTTCTTCAGGATTGATTCTCATGCCTGCCTCACAGCGATTGATGATGTGTCCTTTCCTGGTGGAGCCATGTGGATAATGTAACTGATCTTCCCTTATTCAGCAGTTAATGAGGGCTTTTCTTTGCTTGGCAATCTCCTACTTCTCTTTTAAGCTTGGCTCAGGCATCCTTTCCGTAAGGGTTATTTCTTAACACCCTCCCCCGATGCCTCTATTCTGTTCTTATAGCACAACGTGTTTATGACTGTCTAAGCACTTGCTAGATATCCGTCATCTTTCCTAAGGTGTAAACTTCTCTGTGATAGTGGCTGGATCTTACTCATTTTCGTATATTCTCTTCCTCACATTGGCTAGCAAAGATTTATCTTTCATTAATGACATAGAATTTGGAGACAACTTTAGATGTGTATGAATTGGTCTTAGGTATTGTACAGAGCCAATGTTCAGTTACATATGACCAAGTTCCTTCACTTTATCATTCCTTTCCAGTTATTCAGCTGATGAAAAAGGAAATTCTGAGTTATTACAACATTCTTATGCCACTTACTAGTGTTTTTTTCAGTTAAGAGAGATTAACTCAGAGTTTCAACAATCAGCATTTCTTTCTTTCTTTTTTTTTTGAGAGTAAACTAGACTTTTATTTTTATAATATAGCAGACTAAATACCAGGAAGCCCCTTTCCAGTAAAAATAAAGGAAAAATTTAAAGGGAAATAAAGAAAAAGGTATAGGAAGGGTGGGGTAGAAAAAAATTTACCATTAGGGATGTAAGGTATAGTCAGATAGAAACCTTCAACAGTACAAAGTCTATCAAAAATCATAATCTAAAACAGTGTTAACTGAAACACCCTAGACGAGGGAACACAGAAAGGGAAAAAAAGAGAAAACTGATATGCTCCTACCAAAAGCTGTGGGCAGGGCAATTAAATAAATTTCCCAGTGCCAGATATTTGATACTTCTAATGAGTTGTTGGTCATAGAGACCTCAAAGGCTCCTCAAATAATGTAGAGAGATGGGATTGGTTAGTAAGAAGTGAAAACACATAAATTTACAGCATTGCTGTATGGAAGCATGAATAGATTAAAAAAATTTAAAAATAAATTAAAATTTTCTGGACAAAATTTCTTTACAGTTGTAATTATGTAATTGACAAAAGGGGGAATCTCTGCTTATTTATTTTTATTTCAGTCATTTTCATTTTTTAGAATTTCATATGTGAATATAGTGCATTTGTTATTTATATTATAGTTAGTATATGTTATTTATCACTCAATCCCATCCCCCTTCTTTCCCACGACAAACCTTTTTTAGCCTTATCAGTCTCCTCCCTTCATGGAAGTTTCATATCAGTTGCCTTTGATGGCAAGTGCCCGAGTCCTTGCTGGAGCCTGAATCATGTGTCAGTGGGTATGCTATTTAGGAAGGTAGCCCCACCATACAGTCTAGCCTTACCCCTCAATAGTCTCTCAGGGAAGTGTAGTGCCTCTTGAGATGTTTTCCCTTCCATGGTAAATGTCGATAGGCCTTATTTTGTGCAGGTCTTGTAAAAGTACACATAGCTACAGTGAATTCATGGATGCAATACTCCTGTTGTGTCCAAAAGATAATGTCTGGTCATCCCCCATCACTATCTTCAGGCTCTTACATTCTTAACTGCCTCTTCTTCAACAAACAATCAGTAATTCATGATTTTGGTTGGTTGTCCTGGTATTTGTGTTTAGTTATCATCTTTTCATGGAAAGTGTTGCTGGTTTTCATTTATTATTATCATATGCAGCTTTCCATTAAAATAGAATTTATGAGGCAAGGGAGATGGCTCAGGGGTTAAGTGTCTGTCTCATAAGCAGAAGGTCTTGAGTTTGGATCCTGAATGTCATGTAAAACTGTCAGACAGAAGTGGTGGCAGTCTGTACTTCTGGTCCTGGAAGGCGGAATCTGGGAAACTCTAGAACAAAGCAAATAGGAGGTAGAAGTAATCTAGGGTAATTCCCAAAGTACCTTTGGGCTTCCAAGGACGCACACAATGTCTTCTGATATACATACACATACACACACAAATAAGTATAAAACATAGAATTTATAGTATTGAAAGATAAGTCAAAAATTTAAAGAATAAACACAGAGAGTGAAATGTGAAATTGGCCCCATAATCATATCGCCATGAGATTCTACAACTTTGAGTATTTTAGAAAACTGTGCAGGCTTTGTGCTCTGCAGCATCTGCATGGAGATGGTGCTAGAAGCTCTTGGGGCTACACAAAGAAACAGTGAGATTGTAGGAAGCGCTGAGCATAGATACTACAGCAGCATTATAAAAACCTGCTAGTGCTATTATTGTCTGTGTCTGATAAAGTCCAATAAGGACTAAGGATGAGTGATCTCTCTGTCCAGAGATTTTGGGTTTTCTCCCCCATCAGCGTGGAGTCTTGCCTACTCTCCTGTAAAAGGAACCTGGAACCATATCCCTTACAAGAACATTGTAAATATTATCAGAATATTCATACCTCTGCTTCTTCACTTATTTGAGAGCAAGAGAGTAAAATGTTGAACTTTTCTGGAATGAATGTTAACATTAATGTTAACATTAATTCAAAAACATTGATATAGTCAAATCTATATGTATATATCACAAAGCTTGTCATCGTTTACATGAATATCTGAGATCAACTGGAAAGCAGAAAAAAATGATCTTCTAGAAATGATCTTCCTGTTCTTAGAGGATGATATTTAGTTTATAGTCTTTGAATGGGAAGACTCCACAAATATCAATGAAAATCAAAATGTTTTTCTCAAAGCAGAGGGGTTGCTGGCTGAATAATCATAAAATTTGTATGCTAAGAGGTTTACAAACATCTCTCACCCTTGGGACCATCTTTAACAGATTCTCTCTACTCCACCTCTCTGCTAGCAACACAAGAAATCTGTGGCTTGATAAACTCAACCTAAATTTTCTTTGAAAACTCCATAGTTAGAGAAGTGTGACTTTACTGTATCTGGGTTAAAAAAATGAAGTCATGGCCTGAGGACTAGTAACCCATGGGAAACTTGCATTTAAATATGCACAGAATATATGCACAATTATATATAATGAAATAGTTTTCTTCATTTTTAAAAAAAAACCTTCTTTTTAAGAGAAATTCCTCATTATATCCAGCTAATAATTTGGGGATTGACTGTGCAGAATTTGAAATTTCACATAGTGAACCTGGTTTTAGAATGTAAGAGAAGAATGTAAGAAGGTTTTAGAATGTAAGAGAAGTAGTCAGTCCATCTCGTTTCCATTTTCCTCACTTCCCTGTTTTTCAGTGTTTTGTGCAAGAAGGTAAGAATCAGAGTGGTCTTAACATTGAAAGAGTAATGTTTGCTGAGAAGCAGCAGCATAGAACTCCTGGTGTGTGCAATAGAGATTTGTATGAAAGCTTCACTTCTTTCGTGACTTCAGAGCATATGCTTCTAAGACTTATTCAATGCCTCCTTGAAGAAGATGATAGCAGCTATAGAATACAAGGGTTGGAAGATATTCCTAAGACTGTCATAAAATTTTTTGTGAAAGATAGTTAAGTAGTAGATTGATTATAACTTTCCATATCCATAATATTCAAGAGTTAGGGAATAAGCCATCAGCTCTTTTCCCAGATAAAAGCTTTCTATTAATAACATCAGAAACAGATTAACACCATATCTGTACAAGGACCATTTGACACCACATTACCTAATGCTTTATACATTTCTACAAAACGAAAAGAGTCATCAATGTTTAAGTACAAGTAGCTTACTCACATTCAGTTGTGTTTAACGTAGAACTGCATTTTTCCGTATCTCCCATTTATCTGCATTTGTTATCCATGTCACTGCAGAAAATGGAATTAATTTTTTTAGGCAAATGTGCTCTTTCAGGTTAAAATTAATAATTACTCAATATGCCTGTAAAGTTAGAAAAAATATATTATTAAAAATATGGTCATAATGTGAATCTTTAGCAGGTGGTAGTTGCTGCTCTGATTCCAACGGAGTTAACCCCTGAGTGCTGAGAAGAACAGAGATGGACATCAGCCTTCCTGATTCCATAGCTTGGCCCTCTCTTCTGGCTCAAACAATGGGACCTTATTTCCTCAGTGGGGTTAGTTTTTCCCTGAGGCTCCACTCCTTGGCTTACAGAGAGTTTTTGTCTCCTGGTATCTTTGCATAGCCACTGCTCTCTGCCTGCATAATAATCTCTGCTAAGGAGACATTAGTCATTTTGGATAAGGGTCCATCCTAATGATGATAGTATTTTAATTTGCTTACTTCTTCAAGGATCCTGTCTATAAATATGTTCATATTCTGATGCAATGAGAGCATACCGTCAACACACAATTTTTTTTTTATTTCCACTCATACAAACTTAACAGGTACACTGGTCCCCTCCCTCTCTCCAACCCCCCACCTCCCTCCCTCCCCATCCCCCAGTATCTCCCCCTCCCATCCCTGGAGCATCCTTTAATGTGCATGCCAAACTCTTCTCTGGGTCCTCCTCCCCGATGAGGTGCAAGGACCCAGTAGCGTTTCCCAGAACCCTTTCCTGTGTTCCCGTTAAGCATAGGAACATAGGACCACTACTGTGGCTGTCAATCCCTTGCCTCTAAGGATCCTAGTGCCTTTAGCAAATGCTAGACTTTGTGAGGTCAATAGTGTGTTGGACATTGTGCAGGGCATGCAAAGTCCAATTATGATTGCTTTGGCCCTAACTTGTGTGGAGTATCTTGCATATCATGACTTCTCCCATCCTTGTGCTCTTACAATCTTACCACCCCCTCTTCCTCAAATTTCCCTGAGCTTCAGGATGGGGAGAGATTAGGCTGGCCTAATCCAGGTGGTTGATATAGAGTCTCTGATGTTTTGGATTATGGTTTGTTGATTTTTTTTTCAGTTTTGTTGCTCCTGCAATGCCCTTCACTCCATCCTGATGGGTATTGAATGTCACTCCCTGGCCAGAGATAAAAACTTGTTAAGCTAGAGTCTTGTTATAAGAGTATATTCAAAGGTAGATGGAATAAAAGTAGGAAACCGTGGTGAGGGAGGGGGTCAATCACCCATTTGCAAAATGGTTATTTTCTGTCTGCCAGACTATATGCCCTCCCCTTCTGGTAAGATTATACCCCATCAGTTATAAATGATCAGGAAGGAAAGTTTGTGAACTTAACCAGATGTCTCATTACTTACTCGCAGTCTTTGAAGGTGGCCTATTTTTTCTGCTGTAACATGGTCCTTTCTCTCCTTGTTTATAGTGTGGCCCTCCTTTCCCATCCTTCCTGTTTATAATCTTTGCAATTACTGTAGGTATTACAGAGATTTGTCTTTGAGTGTCTCTAAGTGAGTTTCGTACTAGGATCCACCTATTAGGGAGTACATACAGCACTTAATTTTCTGTGTCTGGGATACTTCACTCAATATAATTGTTTCGAATTCCATCCATTTCCTGGAAAATTCCATTAATTCATCATTTTTGATGGCTGAGTAGTATTCCATTGTATAGATGTACCACAGTTTCCTTATCCATTCGTCAACTGTTGGACATTTGGGCTGATTCCATGACTTTGCTATTGTAAACAGTGCTGCTATGAACATGGTCTTGCTTGTGCTATGGAGGTGAATTTTTGCTGTATGGGGGGTTATACACAAAAGTGGAATAGCAAGGTCATATGGCATTTCAGTCTTTAATTTCTTTAAGAATCTCCAGACGGCTCGCCAGAGTGGCTGTATGAGCCCGCATTCCCACCAGCAATGTAGGAGAGTTCCCCTCTCTCCACATCCTCTCCAGCATTTGCTGTTGCTTGTATTGTGGATTTTTGCCATCCTGACTGGGGTGAGATTATATCTCAGGGAAGTTTTGATTTGCATTTCCCTGGTAGCTAAGGATGTGGAGCATTTTTTAAGATAGACATTTTAATTTCATCCCTGGTAAAGTTTCTTTTAAGTTCCAAGGCCCATTTTTTAATTGGGCCATTGGTTTCCTTGGTGTTTAGTTTTCTAAGTTCTTTGTGCATTCTGGATAATAGAGCTCTTTCAGATATGTGGTTAGTGAAGATTTTCTCTCATCCTGTAGGTTGCCTCTGTGCTCGTGTTACAATCTCTTTATCTAAACAGAAGTTCTTTAATTTCACAAGATCCCAACTGTTGAGAGTTGGTAGCAGTGACTATGCCATTGGATGTCTGTTTAGGAAATGTTGGCCTAGCCCAATCAGCTCGAGGGAGTTCCCTATCCTTTCAACTATGGTTTTTATAGTCTCTGGCCTTATATCAAGGTCCTTGATCCATTTGGAATTAATTCTTGTACATGGTGACAAGTACGGGTCCAGCGTTAATCTTCTGCATGTGGAGATCCAGTTTTGCCAGCACCATTTGTTGAAGATACTGTTCTTTTTCCATTGGATTTTTTTGGGCCCCTTTGTCAAAAACCAAATGGCTGTAGTTGTGTGGGCTTATATCTGGGTCTTCAACCCTTATCCATTGATCTGTAACACACAATTTTTGAGAGTGTACAATTCAGTGGATTTTGTCCTAATGAGCTTCTGTGGGGTCTCCTTGGTACCTTCACATCCTGACTATGAGATGGCACTAGTAACTCTGCTGTGGGGGTCAAATGAGTCAAGTTCAGCTGTTAGGCCAAAGTGTGAGATCTTACCCATGACTTTTCACTTTATATTCAAATTCATATCCAAGTGGACCCTTGTTTTTCTCATGAAGATGGTGGATGCCCAAGACACATCACAACCACCAGATAGACTGACCTTAACAGAGGACAGGCGAATGTATATGCTGCAGAGTTGTGTTGATCAATGTTGTTTGGTTGTGTCACTGGGAAGTTTGTTGTGTGAAAAGTATTATGACCTAAAACATGATCTGCTTTCAGGAATGTAGAAACATACCAATCAAAAGATTGTCTTCAGAGCAATATGGTATATGCACAGGATCAGCTGCAATCATAATGCTTTGGGGGAGATTAACTTGAGTTTGGTAAAGGCTGGGTGTCGGCAGTTTGTGGTTGCTATTCTATTTTCTGCTTATTTCATTAGTAAGGCATGTTTTCTTCTTCTGGGTGGCTTTCCTGATTCTGCAAAGAATAGAGAGGACATTTCATGCGGAGGAGGAATGCCAGCAAAGCAATGCAGGGACTGTTGGGTGAGGAGGGCCTGTGTGACTGCAGCTGTGTATTTAAAGTGAATCATGGGAAGAGAGGGGATGGTGCTACAAAAGGGTAGGAAACTACTGGAAGCTTTTGGGAAGTAAGTTGGCGCTAAAAAGCTTTAGGGATTAGGAGTTGTGGAGGATAGAATTCTTAGAGGCAAAGTGGGAGCAAGGATGGAGATTTGGCAACGATTAGGAGGATTTTTGCTGGGACTGAGAACTCTGTAGTCAGAGTTTGAGAAAAGAAGGTGGATCCATGAACTGCTTTGGAGGAAAATTTGCTACAATTATAACAAAGATCAAGGGTGATCTGTGTGTTTCAGATTCTTGAAAAGCCCTCAATATTTGCAATAGGGAATGGAGGAGAAAGAACAGGGTTGGGGGAGCTGAGAATCCTGGAGGTGAGGAACCCATGGGACACCCAAGTGCAGGGGATCTGTGGAGAGTTTAAGGGATTCTGGATTGAGGCAGAGGCCTTGGAGCTACTGGCATATGCAGATGAGCAGGGCAGGAGGAATACGAGTCCTAGACAGGCTCTGGAAAAGGAAACTAAGGGTGAGAGGAGGAAGGGCAGCTATGATGGGACCTGAGAAAGAATAAAGATGAAGCAGTGAGTGCGAATCCATACAAGAAAACTGGGAGGGACTAAAAGGGAGAATGACAATGATTGGATTGAAATGAGTAGATAGGTGGGCACCGCTGAGGAGGTTCAGCCCACAGGCTGTGACTCGAGAATGCAGGGGACAGGTGGAGAGAAAAGGACGCTGGGACTGCCAGGCTGGAGGAGTCTGTGGGGCCGGGAGAGGTGCATACAGTGCTGCCACAGTGGCATGAGGGTGGCTCTGGCCAGGAGTTTGCAGGGACACATGTTTCTAGGTTGGTCAGGACATGTTCATTGCAAAAAGAACCGGTCTGTAATGATGTTAGTAAATCAATATTCTATTTGCATGCACCAGCAGAAAGTGCTTAAATGCCATTTTTTTTAGGCACTCACTTTTTATTTGAATATGTTAAGGTAGTTCCTGAAAGTAACAAATCATTGGTACTCAGTGGGCATTTCCTGTTGTTCCACATCAGAGCAACATGGCTGGCTAGTTTCCACTTGTTTTAAAACAGTGAATAGTGCGTTTTTTTTTTTTTCAGAGTTCTTTCTCTCAGCAATTGTTCTAATAATATCTGCATATAATCACATACTAAGCATTGGGAAAACTATTATGTTTTATTTACATTCCAGTTTTGGCAATTATTTTCAGATGCAATTTTCAAAATATAAGTTGTATTTTATTGAACAGACTTTCAATGATTTAATATATATGTGTGTGTGTGTGTGTGAGTGATAATAAATACATGTGAGCTTAATTTTACTCTCAAATTATTAAGAAGGTATTTTTTTCAAAATAAATTATGTAGTAGTCATTAAAACAAAATATCTACCCAGTTAAGTTACGTTTTTCACTAGGAACTCTTTTCACATGCACATAAATTCCGGGTAAACCAGAGCTAGCTAGCAGACACTTTGGGCACAGACTGAAGTTAAATCTGTAGAAAGGTGCACTATCTCTACTAATCAATATTTAACCCAACACAACCATCATGGTATCTAGCTTCAGTTTATTTTTTGTTAATATAAATTCTATATTATAAAAGTGCTATGAATTCTGCCAATACTTTGATCTAATAGTTTAGAAATATTGATGTGCTTAGTTTTCAATTAGTCACTTTTTTTTGTCTGTGATTTTACTGATGAGGTTTAGAGGGACTTTATCTTTCATTTCTTCTTCAATTTGGTGTCTTCAGTACCATATTTTGTTCATTGTAGCTATTAAACAGATTAGTAGCATACGTACTACATCAAGACAAAATATTTTTAATACTTTCTGAAACTTGTTTATTTCACGCAGTTATTTGAAGAATTGATAGTATTTTCTTTAAAATATATTATTTATTTGGTAGGAGAAAAGAGAGAGAGGAAGGGGGAGAGAACAAGCAGGTACATACATGCCATGCTGACATATGGCTGTCACAAGACAACCTTCACAGGTTGTTCTGTCCCTCCACCTCATGGGCTCTGGGGATCAAACTCAGGTCCCCAGGATTGCACTCAGGCACCTTTACCCACTGAGCCATCTCACTGGTCCAGTAGTGTTTTGTTTAGTCATTTTGTATCAAGGTGGAAGACATTTCACCTTGAAGAATGGAGAGAGTTTTGCAATTTGTGTCTACTGATTATTTTCCTTTTTTTCCCCAGGAATACATAATTTATTACTGATAGAAGTCCTTCATTTCCATCAGAAAGAGGTTACTATGTCCATGAACATGAGTCAGTGTCTCTGAATGGAGTATGTAGCTTACAGATCAAGGATCATCAACTTCATTTCTTTCATAAACCCCTGAGATATATATGCTTTAAGGTAAATCTCAAACATATATAGTGCGTTTTATGATCAGTATACTAGCACTTGTGACAATGTGGAAGTGGAAACTTTGCTTTCTTGAAGGGACGAAGGATTCTTTTGGCTCAACATTTCAGAGGTTTGCTAAGTTAATGTTGCTTGGCTCTATGCACCTGGGCAGAATTGGTGGCCAGAGCAGAAGGTGTAGATTTTTCTCTTCTTGGTGGCAAGGAAGCAGTGTGTGACTAGAAAGGTCCAAGGATAATATAAAGGCCAGTGATATGCTTCTGTCATCGGCTCTCATTTAACAATTTCTTCTTTCTTTGGAGAAAAAGAGTGCCTTTCCCTAATGAGTCAGATTGATTTCAGCACATGTGCTCTTGGTTGGAAGCACAGTTTGATGTTTGAGGGAAATTTTTGTCTTGTGTGTGGAACAGGGCTATATGTTTCCAAAGCCCCATTTATACAATATTTTGGATCTCCTGTGGACTTATGAATTTTGGTGGACTCCTGTGGACTTACGATGGCATTTATCAGTTGCAGACAATCCTTCGTTATGCTCAATAGTGTGTAAGAGGTTAGCAATTAGAGACATGACATAAGCTTCAATTATGAAATAAGACAAATCAAAGTCTTCTCAATTACTGTATTAGTTTCTCTGCTTTAAAATATGCACTGGGGCCAGTGAGATAGTTCCATTGGTGGAAGTGTTTGCAAGCAAGCCTGATGACCTAAAGTCAATCCTGGGATCAAACAAGATGGCAGGAAAAGAAATAGCTTTTGCAAGTTGTCCTCTGACCTCCATAGGTACCACAGCAAAGCATGTGCACACTTACATACACATATTCTCACAGCGCAAATAAATAAACTTAAAAAATAAGATATGCATTGACAAACGAGCAACAAATTTAAGAGTAAAATGAAGAAAATCTTATAGAAACTGAACATGGCACACCCACCTATAATCTCAGCATTTGAAAGATAGAGGCACGCGGATGGCAAGTTCAAAATCAGTCTGAACTACACGATGGGGCTCTGTCTAAAAAAAAGAAAGTAAAATAAAACAACGCACAAACCACTTTTGAAGTTTTGTGTTATATGAGACTTGACATGAGGAGGAATCCTGTAGTCACTCCCATTGAAGCATCAGCAAAGCCAGTATATAGTTGAAAACACTCCTGGTTCTGGGTATTGGTGCTTGCTGTGCAAGGCATGAGGCCTTACATTCAGTTCCCTGGGTGTGGAAGCACACATGTAATGTCATTGCTGGGGAGGCAGAGAAGGAGGATTCCTGGGTCTTGCTGGCCAGTCAGTCTAGCCCACCTGGTAGGCTCCAAGTCCAGTAAAACTCTTTCACAAAATAAGGTGGAGGGTTGAGAGATGGCTTAGAGGACAAAGCTCTTGCTATGCGAGACTGGAAACCTGAGTTCTGATGCCTAGTTTGCACATAAAATCAATGCACAATGATGTAAGCATGTGCAGTTCCAGAATGTCTGTAGGAAATAGGACACAGAGACCTGAGACTCTCTTGAAGCTCCAAACCAGGACGCTTCCTTAGACAGCAGAGTTATAGACAGCCAGTCTCAAACAAGCTGGAGTGCCACTCCTAGGTTGTTTCTGGGTCTGTGGCATGTGGGTGGCCATCATTTTGCACACACACATGCACGCGCACGCGCGCGCGCGCACACACACACATATACACGGTAGAGAGTGATTGAAGAAGAATCCTTATGCCAATCTCTGCTGTGTGTGCATTGTGTGTACATGTGCACACACAAACGTGCATATACACTACAATTATTCCTAGTAAAAATTTAAAAAGTGTATTTTATTTATTTGAGAGAGGGAGGAAGAGAAAGGGAGAGAGAGACAGAGAGAGAAAGAAACAAAGATAGAGAGGATGGAGAGAGACAGAGACAAAAAGAGACAATGCAATGGTGCAGTGGAGGTCAGAGGACAACTTTCAGAAGTCATTTCCCTCCTTTCACCATGTGGGTTTCTAGCAAGCAGGGGCCTTACATGCTGAGTTATCTTGTAGGCCCAACTCATAGTAAATCTTTTTTTCTTAAAACCTTTCTGGGTTTCAGGCTGGAGAGGTGGCTCAGGGGTTAAGCCTCCGCCTTGCAGGCGGAAGGTCCCGAGTTCGGATCCCAGATCCCACCTATAGACGCCAGACGGAAGCGGGGGCGGCCTGCGCTTCTGGTCCTGGTAGAGCGGAGCCTGTGAATCCCAGGGCAGAAGGAGGTGGAGGCGTCCATGGTGGTTCGTGAATTCGTCCGTGGTTCTACACATACACAGACACAGACACACACATACACACACACACAGACACACGCGCGCGCACATATACACAGTTGAATAAATAATAATAATAATAAAAAAATTAAAAAAAATCTTTCTGGGTTTCTCAGGTTCTCTTTCCACATTTATTTTACCTGTTCTTGGAGTCTTCAAGTTCTTCCTAATGCAGGTAAGGTTTATAAATTCAAGTAAACTATAGGGTATATATATCTCAAATTCCTACTGAAGTGTAAAGGACTAGGACCAGTCTTTCTACCAATCATCAGATTCCTTGCTCTTCACCAACAGGGCTTAAAAATGATCTGTTTTATGCACAGGCTTAAAACAAGTTGGATGTGTTGTTCACTATGTCTTCTCTTTATTGGTGGCTTTGTTTGTGTCTTGAATCAACAGATTGATTCTATATCTCACAGACAACACATTCATCATTTCTTCATGCTTTCTCTTAGCTTTCAGATAATGTGTGGAGTTGAAATTATTTTAACTCTGGTTGTTTTTTTTCCCCCACTAGATTGAAAACACATGATTTGAAACAAACATACCTTTAACAAAATGACAACATTTGGAACTTGTTATCTTTGTATGCATTTTTTTTTGTTTTAATGACAATTGTGTGGGATTCAAGTGCTCCAACTGACCTAAAGAGACAGAGGTAAGAGGCCTAATGCTGTTCTTTCTTCACATGGTTTTCCGGCCAGAACTTTACTGAGTTCACAGAAAACAAATGACCTCATAGATGGAGTCAGTCCATGGCAGGAAGTGCAACAAGAGTCAGGAAATGCAGTTCCAACAGGGAAAGAGTTGCATTTGGATGGCAACCCAAGAGGCCACAAGATATAATGCCTTCTCACGGTCTGGGGACACATGTTGCTCTCCTCCTCTGCCCTCCTTTTCAATTCTTTTCTGCTCTCTGCTTTTGGCAGGACCTCAGGTCATGTCGTGAGCTTGAGGCTACCAGGTGAGTGTGATTTTGGTGCTTCCTGGTCCTTTCAGAACATTTGCTCCTGGAATCCCTCCGCCGCCAGTGGTGGCTTTTAGCCATTTGTGTCAAGATGATGTATACTGTTTCTGATTCTGCTGTGGGAATTCAACACGAGTTCAGCGTGTACACCCTTCACATCTTCATCGTGTATGTTTGAGAAGCCATAGACAGGAGGGAAGTGGTGGAAACCATGCTTTTGGAAGGAGGCTTGTTCTGGGGGAAGGTCCAGAGCCGGAAGAAGAGGTTTCAGCAAGTCCCTTGGTCAGCGGGACATCGGACCAACTTGGATACTTTCAGTCCTTTCCCTAACTTTGGTTGGTGCACCTTCCACTCTTTGGTGGCCTGGACAATGGTATTCCTGAATGAATTTCTTTGCTACCTGAAGAGTCTGAAGATCCTGATTTTAGATGACCACTGACAGCATGTCAAATGGGACTGTCTCCCATTGTCACCTTTAAAGAAAAAGATGAAATTACGATGTGGAGTATATTAGCCAGGGTTCTCTAGAAGAGCAGAACTGATAGAATGGATATATATATATATATTATATATATATATTATATATATATATTATATATATACACACATACACACACACACACACACACACACACATATATATATATATACATACAATTTTGGGATTGACTTGCAAGATAAAATGTAAGTAGTACAACAATGACTGCCTGTAGCTGATCAGTTCAAGAGCTGAGTATCCCAGCAGTCTCAGTCCGGTGCTGAAGGCCAGAGGATTCTTGGAAGTTTCCCAGCTGTCGTAGGCTGGAAGTGAATGCTAGAGGATTCCTGGAGAGTTCCCAAAGTTGGAGAATGGAAGAGGCTGGGCTCTTATGTTAGCAAAGAAAGGGCAGCCTCAGGGAAAAAATGAGCTCGCTGGCACAGGGGCAAGAGAGGAGTCAAACTCTTCCCTCTTGCACTATATTTATTTGGTTACTACTAGAAGGTACCATCCACTGTGGACTGAGTCATCAATTGGACAATCATCTGCAACCTTGCTTAGGGACTTGCCTAACTATCAATTCTTTACAGCTGTATCCAGAGCTCTACCTGTAACAGTCAAACTGACACCTGTATCTATCATAAATCTTTATTTAAATTTGACTAAAATCAATTTCCTTCTCTGTTATTCTTTCACATAGAACTAACTATTAGGTTGGGAAGATGACATAGTTGCACAAGCGAGAGGACTAGAGTTTGAATCCCAAAAATCCATGTAAATGATGAATTGATATGTCATCCTATGTAATTTGAAAGCAGGAGATTAGAGTTCCCCAGAACAAGTTGGTTAGTGAGATTAGTTATCTGTGAGCACTGGGTTTGACTGAGAGATCCAACTTTAAGGAATAAGGCAGAAGAGTGATTTAAGATGATTTTTGATACATTCATGCAGACTCACATATACACATGCACCCACATACATGAAAGCACGTATGGGTACATGCACCCACACAACATGAATATACACACAAAATTAAGAAAAAAAGAAAAAAGTCATCTATTGTCTGCTGGGGGATGATACAGCCTAACCTTGACACATAATAGACTTGTTACAGGTAGGGCATGACACCCTTAAAATTATTCACTGGTCTAGACAGTAAGGGACTTTAAAAGAAAGCTTACTTTTTGTTGGGACTGGAAGAAGAAAATGAATTTTTGTTCCTGGTAGCAATTTCTTTGGCCCTTCATTTATGATTAAATATGATACTTGGATTGATGCAACAGCCATTGGTTTACCACCCCTGAGTTCCAGAGCACTCCAGTCATCATGATATGACATTTCCATCTTCCAAAGTCATGATTAGAACTAGGCAACCAAGTCTCTCTCCTTCCCCCTTTCCCTCCCCCCCCATACACACATCACATCACGAAAGTTCTCACAATGTTTAAAGTTTACAATTTAGTGTCAGGACACACTTGTGCTACCTTTGGCTGCATGAATTGGACATACCATGAATACCAGTTTGAGGTTCCTTGCCTCATTGCTTCATCTCTGTCCTCCTGTTTTATTTCCCATCAGTGCCACATGCATTCTTCATGATTTACTCTTAGGACTTTTCTGTTTACTCAGAAAGTCCTCCTGTAGCTCTTCAGCCATCAGAAGTGACCTCCTTTAACAATCAGCTCAAAATCATTACTTGCATTGCCTCATGTCAACATGTTGCTCTAGCCTGTGTGCACAATTTCACCCTTGGCAATATTTCTGTGTGGGTTCTTTCAAGTTTGGGTAGGCGTTTGTGACTTTTCAAATAGACTGTTAACTCTTACCTAGAAGGGACTTATCTTTCCTGATTCAGTGGCAATTCTTAAATGTTAGGGAAACTTGTCTTCAATACTCTAGCTTTCATGGGTAAATCACTCATGGTGGTTTCCAGAAAAATCTCACACTCACCTACTGTTACCATATTTAAATTATCAGTTATGGGATGAGTATTGGTTTAGCGTGTGTATACTACATCTCAATGACCAGCAGAATCTCAATTGCATATTGGGGACACAGAATGTAATTGTTAACATTTTTACTTTTTTTCTTTTACTAGTGACTATCCCATGAAATTCTGTCATTTCATTAAAGAAGGGATATTTGGATACTAAAAAAAAGAGATGACATAATCTTAGGAGTGTAAACTCATTTTAAATAGAATAAATTTAACTTTATGAAAATTTCACTGCGTTCTTAATGTTTTTAATTTTTTTCAGCCTCAATTGAAAATAAGCATGTGCTAACAATTTTTAAATGGTGGATCAATCAACTAATTTCTTCTTAGTTGACTCTAATATCTATTTCTTACTTTTTCTGGAAGTGGCTAAATGAGTTCAAACCATATGTCCAACTCCATTAGAGTGGTGGATGTGGAAATAAAAGGCACAAACTTTGGCTATTTCCCTGTAATGGAGTCACATGCAGAACACGTTCTAGAGCTGGGTCTAGTTGACTTTGGTTCATTTATGATACACTCCATTTACAACTTGTTGAGTTCTTTTCTTATCTTTGACAAATACTTTTAAAACAAATAGAATAAAAAGATATAGAAAGCATTGATATTTGTTATCAATTAATGTTTCATTCAAAAATATAATTTATGAAATCTGAGCACAACAATTTCATTTAGAAGATTTAGACAGAAAAAGCTATGAGTATTTGTTGCCATTTGGGTCACATTTTTATTCAGTGAGGTCTCCTGTCTCTGAGATGTCTTTTGTCATTTGCTCAGAGTCCGGGACAGTCAGGGTCTAGGGAGCTGTGATACCAAGGGCAGCAGTTAGGGGGAGCTGTGACGCAGGACCAGAGCAAGGATTTCCTCAGAGAAAAATTAGTAGAAAGACTGCGTACATCAGTGTTTTCAGAGAAGCAGGACTTCAACCTGTGCTTGCTAGTCTTTCTTCTTTGCTTTCTAGGATCAGCAGGAGTCTGCTATTTTGAAATCTACCGCATTTATGAGTTACACAATGCTTTCCATGGACTTGTTACATGTACACATGAACTTCTAAGCTTTGCATGTAAGAACTTTCAGACACGTTTTATTTATTTCTTTATAATTATGTGTGATCAAAGCTATTGAAAAAAACATTTTGTGATTGGAGAGGTGACTCAGGAGTTAAAACTCTGTCCACAAGCAGAAAGATCCCATGTAAAAATGACTGGTAGAAATGGTAGTGGCCAGTATGTTCAGCCCTGAAAGGTGGAGCCTGGGAAACACAGACAAAGCAAAAAGGAAGTAGAACAATCCAGGATGATTCCTAAAATTACCCTTAGACCACCAACACATACAAACACACACATACACACGTACACACACACACACACAGACATTTTGTTTTGCCCAGAGCCAATTATTATTATTATTATTATTATTATTATTATTATTATTATTATTATTGTTATTTTTTAATTTATTCCTCCCCGCCTGCCTGCCTGCCTGAGACAGGACTCGCTCCCGGTCGGTCAGTCGGTCCTCCATCCCAGGTGAGTTACCCAGCCCCCAGGTTGCCCCTTGACCCAGCTCCTCCCACCAGCCAGCCCGGGCAACGCCCAAGCTGCCTCCAGTTTGCCCCAGCCCCTTTTTTCTTCCAGCCCGCCTGCCCGCCGGACCAGGACAGGACTTGCTCTGGGTCCTCCATCCCTGGAGCTTGGGTGGCCACTAAGCCAAGTCCCAGGTCCCAGGTGAAGAGTTCTGCCATCACCATCAGCTCCTCTGCCCCTCCGAACCACCGGGGACCCTTGGTTGTGGTCCACGGAGGACACACTGCTACTCAGAATTCAACAAAATCCAAAGAAAACCCAAGCAAAGCTCTAAGGGACAAAAGCCATACATCTGAAGTCCTCTAAAATCATCTAGCCCAAAGATAAGTAAACCTCGTTTTTTTTTTTAACCATACTGCTCCTTTTTAGTATTAATCACTGTAGATTAACTTTTCCATATAGCTACCCCCAAAATATATACAACTTCAGGGATCATACCACTCACCCTCACATATCACCAAGATACTAAATTGTAAAAGTGCACTACCATACTAATATTCACCCCCTGTCTACTTAACCTGACTTTAACTGATGTACTAACAGCCTAATAGTCTCATCTAGGAAATAATACTAACAACAGACAAACGAATCTAACTACAAGGCAACCACTAGTAATAACTGCCTGAGAGTAGTAATACCAACTAAATCAGTTCAGTCAAAAACACACAGAAACTGAAAGGTCTTAAGAGACAAAACAACAATGCCCAAGTCAAAGTGCAGATCTATGAGAAACAAAACCCAGGAAGACCAATCTCCCACCGAAAGAATTAACCCCATAATGATGGATTCCAACCAGAACAAATTCACAGATAATAGCCAAGAAAGCCAGACCCAAGATAACTTTCAAAGTATGATCATTACCATGATTAATACTATGAAAGAGGAAATCCTGGAGGAGTTAAATAACCACATTAACCACTTCGAGTTCAGAAAAACAGTTTAAGAAACAAAAATAGACATAGAGCAGTTAAAACAGTCTCAGGCAGAGTTTAAAATCCAGTTTTAATCTTCTGCATGTGTAGATGCAGTTTTACCATCACCATTTATTGAAAATGCTGTTCTTTTTCCATTGGATTCTTTGGGCCTCTTTGTGAAAGACCAAATGACTGTAGTTGTGTGGGCTTATATCTGGGTCTTCAACGCTTATCCATTGATCTGTGTGTCTATTTTGGAACCAGTACCAGGCTGTTTTTAAAACTATGGATTTGTAGTATAGACTAAGGTTTGGTATGGTGATACCTCCAGCAGTGTTTTTGTTACTCAGGATTATTTTTGCTATCCTGGGTCTTTTGTGCCTCCATATGAATGTTGAGATTGTTTGGTCAACTTCTTTAAAGAATTGCTTTGGGATTTTCATTGATATAGCATTGAATCTGTATATTGCCTTTGGTTGGATGGTCATTTTTATGATGTTGATTCTGCCAATCCAGGAACATGGGAGGTCTTTCCACCTTCTAGTGTCTTCTGTAATTTCTTTCTTTAGAGTTTTAAAGTTTTCATTGTAAAGGTCACTTTCTTCCTTGACTAGGTTTATACCAAGGTATTTCATTTTTTTTAGGGGCTATAGTAAATGGGATTGTTTCTCTTAGGGCTTTTTCACTTCTTTCATTCTGTGCCTATAGGAAGGCCACTGATTTTTGTATGTTTATTTTGCATCCTGCTACCCTGCTGAACTTCTGTATTAGTTCCAGGAGTTTCCTGGTGGAGTTTTTGGGATCACTCAGGTATAAAATCATGTCATCAGCAAATAGAGATAACTTGACTTTTTCCTTGCTGATTTGAATCCCTCTTATGTCCCTTTCTTGTCTTATGGCTTCAGCTAACACTTCAAGTACAATATTGAAGAGAAGCGGTGGCAGTGGCCAGCCTTGTCCAGTTCCTGATCAAAGTGGGAATGCTTCAAGTTTTTCCCCATTGAGCATAATCCTTGCTGTGGGCTTGTTGTATACAGCTTTTATTATATTGATAAAGGTTCCTTCCATTCCTACTGTCTCTAGGGTTTTGATCATAAAGGGCTGTTGGATCTTGTCAAAAGCTTTTTCTGCATCTATCGAGAGTATCATGTGGTCTTGGACTTTGGACTGGTTTATATGGTGAATTACATTTATTGATTTGTGTATGTTGAACCAACCTTGTGTGCCGGGGATAAAGCCTACTTGATCCCTGTGAATGATCTTTTTGATATGTTTTTGAATCTGATTTGCTAAGACTTTGTTGAGAATCTTTGCGTCTGTGTTCATCAGAGAGATCGGCCTATAGTTTCTTTTTTAAGTGAATCTTTATTAAGTTTTGGGATTAAGACAATATTCGCTTCATAGAAGGAATCTGGTAGTGTTCCTTCCTTTGCTATTTGATGGAACAGTTTAAGGAGTATTGGTGTTATTAGCTCCTTAAATATCTGGTAGAACTCTGTGCTGAATCCATCTGGTCCAGGACATTTTTTGGTGGGAAGATTCTAGATTACTTCCTCGATTTCCTCATATGTTAGAGGACTATTTAAATAATTCACACAACTTCCTGATTCAATTTAGGTAAGTTTTGTTTACTTAGGAATTCATCCATCTCTTTTGTGTTGTCAAATTTCACAGTATAAGTTTTTGAAATATGATGTTATAATACTATGGATTTCTTGGGTATCTGTAGTGATAACTCCATTTTCATTTCTAATTTTGTCAATTTGGGTTTTCTCTCTATTGCTTTTGGTTAATTTAGCTAGGGGCATATCAATCTTATTGATTTTTTCAAAAAACCAATTTTTTGACTGGTTGATTCTCTGTATCATTTTCCTAATCTCGATTTCAGATATTTCTCCCCTTATTTTCCTAATCTCCTCTCTTCTACTGCTTTTGGGATCAGATTGCTCTAGTGTCTCTAAAACTTTAAGCTGCATTGTTATTTATTTCTGATGTTTCCATTGTTTTGATGTAGGCATTAAGAGCTATGAACTTACCTTTTAGGACAGCTTTCATTGTGTCCCAGAGATTTTGATAAGTTGTATTTACATTATCGTTCGCTTTCAGGAAATCTTGAATTTCCTTTTTAATTTCTTCCTCAATCCAATTCTCATTCAGCATCATAGTGTTAAGTTTCCAGGAGTTAGTGTATTTTCTGATGCTTTTTGTGTTGTGGATGTCAAGCTTTAGGCCGTGGTAGTCTGATAAGGTACAGGCTAGAATTTCACCTTTCCTGTATATGTGGAGATTCGTTTTGTGGCCCAATATGTGACCTATTTTGGAGAAAGTTCCTTGTGCTGCTGAGAAAAATATGTATTCTTTGGTGAGTGGATGAAATGTTCGATAGCGATCTGTAAGGTCCATTTCAGTAAGGGTTTGGTTAAGCTCCAAAGTGTCTCTGTTAAGCTTTAACTGTTGATCTATCCCATGTTGAGAGGATGGTGTTGAAATCCCCAAGAATTACCGTTTTGGGGTTGATTTCTGGCTTTAGACATTGTAGGGTTTGCTTAATGAATGTGGGGGGGCCCATATTGGGTGCATATATGTTCAGTATTGTGAAGTCTTTCTGGTGAATTGTACCTGTGACTAAAATGTAGTATCCATCTGTGTCTCTTATGATTTTTATTGGTTTGAAGTCCACTTTGTCCAAAAGCATAATGGCTACCCCTGCCTGTTTTCTGGTTCCATTAGCTTGCAGAATTTTGGACCATCTTTTCATTTTTAGGATATGCCTATCTTTTGTGGTGAGATTGGTTTCCTGCAGACAGCAGATTGATGGGTTGTGATTTTTTTTAACACAGAAAGAGAATTTATTAGATTGGCTTATGATTGTCTGGCCTAGTCCAATGATGGTTGTCAGTAGCTGCTCAGTCCAGAAGTGCAGTTAGTGGCTGAACATTGTAAGTTTCCTAGAGAATCCTCAGTCATCTTAAAGAGTTGGAGGATTGGAGGAGGGTTGAAGAAGCCTGTTGGTGGCAGGAGGGAAGATAATTTTACCAGGACAGGGCAAGAGAGTTTCCCAGAGCTCTTCTGTTTTATGGTTCCTTTTATCTGGTCTGCTACTGGGAGACTCCGTCCAGATTTAGGATTGGTCTTTGTATTGCAAACATATTGATCCAGAAACTCTTCAGGAGATCTGGCAGCTGATCTCCTCATTAATCCCAGGTGTTGTCAAATTGACAACCAGGATTAACTATTACACCTGGATTAGCCAAAATACCTCTTTTCTTAACTTGAAATAGAAAATTTCAGATACATTATTATTCAACATAATTTGGCTTGTTTTGTCTCAACTTTTCCTTTGCAGGATGTTTCTTGTGCCCAAAAAGATCCATCAGCATCTTGAGACTGTGTCCACCTGAATTCTTTTTTTTTAAATTTTTTTTATATTTCCACTCATACAAACTTAACAGGTACACCAGTCCCCCCTCCCTCCAACCCCCTATCTCCCTGTGCCCCTGTCCCCTCCTCCTTCCCTCCCCATCCTCCAGTACCTCCCCCTCCCATTCCCGGAGCATCCTTTAATGTCCATGCCAAACTCTCCTCTGGATCCTCCTCCCAGATGAGGTGCAAAGTCCCAGTGGCATTTCCCTGAACACTTTCCTGTGTTCCCGTTAAGCATAGGAACACTACTGTGACTGTCAATCTCTTGCCTCCCAGGATCCTAGTGCCTTTTAGCAAATGCCAGACTTTGTGAGGTTAATCGTGTGTTGGACATTGCACAGGGCACGTAAAGTCCAAATATGATTGCTTCGGCCCTAACTTGTGTGGAATATCTTGCATATCATTGCTCCTCCCATCCTTGTGCTCTTACAATCTTGCCACCCCCTCTTCTGCAAATTTCCCTGAACTTCAGGATGGGGAGAGATTAGGCTGACCTAGTTCCAGGTGATTGATATAGAGTCTCTGATGTTTTGGATTATGGTTTGTTGATTTTTTTTTCAGTTTTGTTGCTCCCACAATGCCCTTGGCTCCATCCTGATGGGTATTGGATGTTACCCCCTGGCCAGAGATAAAAACCTGTTAAATTAGAGTCTTGTCATAAGAGTATATTAGATGTAATAAAAGTAGGAAACCGTGGTGAGGGAGGGGTCAATCACCCATCTGCGAAATGGTTACTTTCTACCTGCCAGACTATATGTCCTCCCCTTCTGGTAAGATCATACCCCATCAGTTGTAAATGATCAGGAAGGAAAGTCTGTGAACTTAACTAGATGTCTCATTATTTACTTGCAGTCCTTGATGGTGGCCTATTTTCTCTGCTGTAACATGGTCCCCTCTCTCGTTACTGGTCTGGCCCTCCTTCCCCATTCCTCTGTTTATAATCTCAGCAATTACTGTAGTTATTACAGAGATTTATCTTTGAGTGTCTCTAAGTGGGTTTCGTACTAGGAGCCACCTATTAGGGAGTACATACGGCACTTAATTTTCTGGGTCTGGAATACTTCACTCAATATCATTGTTTCTAATCCCATCCATTTCCCGGCAAATTCCATTAATTCATCATTTTTGATGGCTGAGTAGTACTCCATTGTATAGATGTACCACAGCTTCCTTATCCACTCCTTAACTGTTGGACATTTGGGCTGATTCCATGTACTTTGCTATTGTAAACAGTGTTGCTATGAACATGGTCTTGCTTGTGCTATCGAGGTGAATTTTTGCTGTATGGGGAGTTATTCCCAAAAGTGCAATCTCAGGGTCATATGGCGTTTCAATCTTTAATTTCTTTAAGAATCTCCAGACGGCTCGCCAGAGTGGCTGTATAAGCCTGCATTCCCACCAGCAATGTAGGAGAGTTCCCCTCTCTCCACATCCTCTCTAGCATTTGGTGTTGTTTGTATTGTAGATTTTTGCCATCCTAACCTGGGTGAGATGATATCTCAGGGAAGTTTGGATTTGTATTTCCCTGATGGCTAAGGATGTGGAGCATTTTTTAAGATATTTGTTAGACATTTTAATTTCATCCCTGGTAAAGTTTCTTTTAAGTTCCAGGGCCCATTTTTTTAAATATATTTTTTATTATTATTTCAGCTCATACAAACTTAATGGGTACACCAGTTCCCTCCCTCCCTCCTCCTCCCTGCTCTTCCTCCTCACCCTCCTCCCTTCCCATCCCCCAGTGCCTCACGCCCCAATTCCCAGAGAGTCCTTTCTTGTGCATGCCTGATTTTCCTCTGGGCCCTCCTCTCCGATGACGTACAAGGACCCAGTGGCCTTTCCCTAAACACTTTCCCGGGTTCCCCTTAGGTATAGGAACACTGCTGTGTCTGCCAATCCCTTGCCTCCAAACATCTTGGTGCCTTTAGCAGATGCTGGACTTTGTGGGGTCAATACTGTGTTGGACAATGCGCAGGGCATGTAAAGTCCAATTATGATTGCTTCAGCCCTAACTTGTATGGAGTAACTTACATATCATTGCTCCTCCCATCCTTTTGCTCTTACACTCTTACCGCCCCCTCTTCCGCAAATTTCCCTGAGCTTCTGGATGGGGAGAGATTAAGCTGACCTAGTTCTAGGTGGTTCATATAGAGTCTCTGAAGTTCTGGATTGTGGTTTGTTGATTTTCTTTTGCAGTTTTGCTGCTCCTGCAATGCCCTTCACTCCATCCTGATGGGCATGTTACCCCCTGGCCAGAGACAAAAAGCTGTTAAACTAGAGTCTTGCGATAAAAGCACATTCAAAGGTAAATGTAATAAAAGTGGGAAACCACAGTGAGGGAGGGGCTATCACCAATTTGCACAACGGTTACTTTTTATCTGCTAGACTATATGCCCTCCTCTTCTGGTGAGATCATACCTCCTCAGTAGTAAATGATCAGGAACAAAAGTCTGTGAACTTAATCAGATGTCTCATTACTTATTTCAGTCCTTGATGGAGGCCTATTTTCTCTGCTGTAACATGGTCCCTTCTCTCCTTGTTTCTGGTGTGGCCCTCCTACCCCATCCCTCCTATTCATAATCCTTGCAATTACTGTCTTTAGGTGGGCTAGGTGGGTTTGGTACTAGGAGCCACCTATTAGGGAGTATATACGGCACTTAATTTTCTGGGTCTGGGATACTTCACTTAATATAATTGTTTCTAATGACATCCATTTCCCGGCAAATTCCAGTAATTCATCATTTTTGATGGCTGAGTAGTACTCCATTGTATAGACTGTACCACAGCTTTCCTTATCCACTCGTCAACTGTTGGACATTTAGGTTGATTCCATGACTTTGCTATTGTAAACAGTGCTGCTATGAACATGGTCGTGCTTGTGCTATCGAGGTGAACCTCTGCTGTATGGGGGGTTATTCCCAAACGTGGAATAGCAGGGTCATATGGCATTTCAATCTTTAATTTCTTTAAGAATCTCCAGACGGCTCGCCAGAGTGGCTGTATGAGCCTGCATTCCCACCAGCAATGTAGGAGAGTTCCCCTCTCTCCACATCCTCTCTAGCATTTGTTGTTGTTTGTATTGTGGATTTTTGCCATCCTGACCGGAGTGAGATGATATCTCAGGGAAGTTTTGATTTGCATTTCCCTGATGGCTAAGGAAGTGGAGCATTTTTGAAGATATTTGTTAGACATTTTAATTTCATCCCTGGTAAAGTTTCTTTTAAGTTCCAGGGCCCATTTTTTAATTGGGCCATTGGTTTCTTGGTGTTTAGTTTTCTAAGTTCTTTGTGTACTCTGGACAGCAGAGTTCTATCAGATGTGTGGTTAGTGAAGATTGTCTCCCATTCTGTGGGTTGCCTTTGAGCTCGTGTTACAATCTCTTTATCTGAACAGAAGCTCTTTAATTTCACAAGATCCCAACTGTTGAGAGTTGGTAGCAGTGACTGTGCCATTGGATGTCTGTTTAGGAAATGTTGGCCTAGCCCAATCAGCTCGAAGGAGTTCCCTATCCTTTCAACTATGGTTTTTATAGTCTCTGGCCTGATATCAAGGCCCTTGATCCATTTGGAATTAAGTCTTGTACATGGTGACAAGTACGAGTCTAGCTTTAATCTTCTGCATGTGGAGATCCAGTTTTGCCAGCACCATTTGTTGAAGATGCTGTTCTTTTTCCATTGGATTTTTTGGGCCCCTTTGTCAAAGACCAAATGGCTGTAATTTTGTGGGCTTATATCTGGGTCTTCAATCCTTATCCATTGATCTGTGTGTCTATTTTGGAGCCAGTACCAGGCTGTCTTTATAACTATGGACTTGTAGTATAGACTTAGATTTTGGTGTGGTAATACCTCCAGCAGTGTTTTTGTTACTCAGGATTGTCTTTGCTATCCTAGGTCTTTTGTGCCTCCATATGAACTTTGAGATTGTTTGGTCAACTTCTTTGAAGAATTGCTTTGGGATTTTGATTGGTATAGCATTGAATCTGTATATTGCAGGGCCCATTTTTTAATTGGGCCATTTGTTTCCTTAGTGTTTAGTTTTCTAAGTTCTTTGTGCACTCTGGATAATAGAGCTCTATGAGATATGTGGTTAGTGAAGATTTTCTCCCATTCTGTGGGTTACTTTTGAGCTCCTGTTACAATCTCTTTTTCTGAACAGAAGCTCTTTAATTTCACCAGATCCCAACTGTTGAGAGTTGGTAGCAGTGACTGGGCTATTGGATGTCTGTTTAGGAACTGCTGGCCTAGCCTAATCAGTTCGAGGGAGTTCCCTATCCTTTCACCTATGGTTTTTATAGTCTCGGGTTGTGATTTTTTAATCCAAGTTTGTAATCTGTGTCTCTTGATCGGTGAGTTAAGTCCATTAATATTTAATGTTATAATGAAGTAACTATTGTTAATTCTGGACATTTATTATGTTTAGTGGCTTTTGTAAGTGTATTGTTTGACATTTATGTTTTGATGGTATTATACTTCCCTTCTGTTCTCCTGGATATGCCTGTTTTTTTCTTCAAGCTTGAGTATCATTTCTAGCATATTTTGAAGGCCTGGTTTGGTGGACATGTATCCCTTCAAGTTGTCTTTGTGCTGGAAGATTTTTCTTTCTCCCTTGATCATGATGCATAGTTTTGTGGGGTATATCAGCCAGAGTTGATATTATTACTCATTCAATACTTGAAGTACATCTATCCAAGCTTTTCTTGCTTTTACTGTTTTTATTGAGAAATCATTTGTTGTTTTAATGGGTTTACCTTTAAAAGTGACTTGTTTTTTTTCCCTTAAGCTCTCAGCACCATTTCTTTATCTTGAATGTGGAGTGTTTTAACTATTATTTGTTGTGGCGAGTTTCTATTTTGGTGGTATCTGTTTGAGGTGTGGAATGCCTCTTGTATATGGCATTAGATGAGGAAAGTTTTTTTTTAGATGAGGAAAGTTTTCCTTGATGATAATTTGAAAAATTTCCTCAGGTGTGGTATTTTGGGATTCTTGCTCCAGTAGTCCATGAGTACGCATGTTAGGCTTCTTCAGGATGTCCCATAACTCTTGAATATTTCTTTCGAGTATGTTTTTGGCTTTAACAACCATTGAGCTGGTTAATACTCCCACTTTGTCTTCAAGGTCTGAAATTCTATTTTCTGCTTCGTTAGTTCTGCTGATAAGACTCTCTGTTGAGTTCTGGGTTGAGGATAACTTGTCTTTTAGTTCAGTTTTAAACTCTGCTTCAGTCTGCTTTAACTGCTCTATGCCTGTTTTTGTTTCTTGAACTGTTTTTCTCAACTCCTCCAGGTACCTGTTGTGTTCCTGTTCAAAGTGATTGATGCGGTTATTTAATTCCTCCAGGATTTCCTCTTTCATAGTATTGATCATGGTAATGATATGTTTTGAAAGTCACCCTGGATCAGGCTTTCTTGGCTATTTTCTGTGGGTTTGTTCTGGTTGGAGTCTATCATTATGGGATTAATTCCTTCAGTGGGAGATTTGTTTTCTTGGGTTTTGTTTCTCATGGATGTGTGACTTCAGCATTGTCGTTTTAACTCTTATGACCTTTCAATTTCTGTGCGTTTTTCACTGAACTGAATTATTTGGTCTGGAGCAGCTCCTGTTCCAGCTGACTGGTGGGAGGAGCTGGGACCAGTAGGTTGCCTGGAGTTTGGGGGGTGAGCAGGGGAGCTTACTGTGCGCGTCCTGGGCAGGTGGGGAAAGGGAGGAGGTGGCCGTGGTGGGAGCGCAATTAACCTGGGGAGCTTGGGCATGGCCCAAGAGGTCCTCCCGGGCCAGGCGCAGGGCTGGCTCCGGCTGGCTGGTGGGAGGAGCTGGGACCAGTGGGCTGCCTGGGGTTTGGGGGTGGGTGGGGGGAGCTTACCTAGGTCGCCATGAATCCAGGCTAAACTGCACACATCACGGGCGGGTGGGGAAAGGGACCCAATTATTTTCTTTATTGAGACAAGGTCTCATGCAGCCCAGGATGGTCTTGACTTCCTATATAGCCAAAGATGATCTTAAACTTCTTTTCCCTTGTTTCCAGTTCTAGATTGTTGGGATTACAGGCACGTGACACCATGGCCAGTTTTTTTTTTTAATACATTTTTTATTATTATTTCAGCTCATACAAACTTAATAGGTACACCAGTTCCTTCCCCCCCCCCCCAGCCCCTGCTCCTCCTCCCCTCACCCCTCTCTACCCATCCCCCTGTGCCTCCCGCCCCAATTCCCAGAGTCCTTTCTTGTGCATGCCTGACTCTCCTCTGGGCCCTCCTCTCCGATGACGTACAAGGACACAGTGGCATTTCCCTGAACCCTTTCCTGTGTTCCCCTTAAGTATAGGAACACTACTGTGGCTGCCAATCCCTTGCCTCCAAGGATCTTGGTGCCTTTAGCAGATGCTAGAGTTTGTGAGGTCAATAGTGTGTTGGACATTGCGGCGGTCATGCAATGTCCAATTATGATTGCTTTGGCCCTAACTTGTGTGGAGTATCTTGCAAATCATTGCTCCTCTCATCCTTTTGCTCTTACACTCTTACCGCCCCCTCTTCGCAAATGTCTCTGAGCTTCAGGATGGGGAGAGATTAGTCTGGCCTAGTTCTAAGTGGTTGATACAGAGTCTCCGAAGTTCTGGATAGTGGTTTGTTGATTTTCTTTTGCAGTTTTGTTGCTCCTATAATGCCCTTCACTCCATCGTGATGGTCACTGTATGTCACCCCCTGGCCAGAGACAAAAAGCTGTTAAACTGGAGTCTTATTATAAGAGCACATTCAAGGGTAGATGTAATACTTATACCCAAAAGTGGAATCGCAGGGTCATATGGCATTTGGCAATGGGAGGGGTCAATCACCCATTTGCAAAATGGTTACTTTTTAATCTGCCGGACTATATGCCCTCCTCTTCTGGTGAGTTCATACCCCCTTAGTTGTAAATGATCAGGAACGAATGTCTGTGAACTTAACTAGGTGTCACATTACTTTCTTGCAGTCCTTGATGGAAGTCTGTTTTCTCTACTGTAACATGGTCACTTCTCTCCTTGTCTCTGGTGTGGCCCTCCAACCCCATCCCTCCTGTTCATAATCCTTGGAATTACTGAAGGTAATACATAGATTTACCTATGAGTGTCTCAAGATAGGCTGGGTGGGTTTTGTATTAGGAGCCACCTATTAAGGAGTACATACGGCACTTAATTTTCTGGGTCTGGGATACTTCACTTAATATAATTGTTTCTAATGACATCCATTTCCCAGCAAATTCCAGTAATTCATCATTTTTGATGGCTGAGTAGTACTCCATTGTATAGATGTACCACAGTTTCCTTATCCACTCATCAACTGTTGGACATTTGGGTTGATTCCATGTCTTTGCTATTGTAAACAGTGCTGCTATGAACATGGTTGTGCTTGTGCTATCGAGGTGAATCTCTGCTGTATGCGGGGTTATACCCAAAAGTGGAATCGCAGGGTCATATGGCATTTCAATCTTTAATTTCTTTAAGAATCTTCAGACGGCTCGCCAGAGTGGCTGTATGAGCCTGCATTCCCACCAGCAATGTAGGAGAGTTCCCCTCTCTCCACATCCTCTCTAGCATTTGTTGTTGTTTGTATTGTGAATTTTTGCCATCCTGACCGGAGTGAGATGATATCTCAGGGAAGTTTTGATTTGCATTTCTCTGATGGCCAAGGATGAGGAGCATTTTTTAAGATATTTGGTAGACATTTTAATTTCATCCCTGGTAAAGTTCCTTTTACTTTCCAGGGTCCATTTTTTAATTGGGACATTAGTTTCCTTGGTGTTTAGTTTTCTAAGATCTTTGTGCACTCTGGATAGTAGAACTCTATCAGATATAAGGTTAGTGAAGATTTTCTCCCATTCTGTGTGTTGCCTTTGAGCTCATGTTACAATCTCTTTATCTGAACAGAAGCTCTTTAATTTCACAGGATCCCAACTGTTGAGAGTTGGTAACAGTGACTGTGCCATTGGACGTCTGTTTAGGAAATGTTGGCCTAGCCCAATCAGCTCGAAGGAGTTCCCTATCCTTTCAACTATGGTTTTTATAGTCTCTGGCCTTATATCAAGGTCCTTGATCCATTTGGAATTGTCTTTTTTTTATTATTATTATTTATTCAACTGTGTGTATGTGCGCATGTGTGTGTGTGTGTGTGTGTGTGTGTGTGTGTGTCTGTGTGTGTGTGTCTGTGTGTGTGTAGAACCACGGATGAATCGGGAACCACCATGCCCGCCTCCACCTTCTTAAGCCCCGGGATTCACAGGCTCCGCCCTACCAGGACCAGAAGCGCAGGCCGCCCCCGCTTCCACCTGGCGTCTATACGTGGGATCTGGGATCTGAACTCAGGACCTTCTGCCTGCAATGCAGAGGCTTAACCCCTGAGACACCTCTCCAGCCCTGGAATTAAGTCTTGTACATGGTGACAATTACGGGTCTAGCTTTAATCTTCTGCATGTGGAGATCCAGTTTTGCCAGCACCATTTGTTGAAGATGCTGTTCTTTTTCCATTGGATTCTTTGGGCCTCTTTGTGAAAGACCAAATGGCTGTAATTTTGTGGGCTTATATCTGGGTCTTCAATCCTTATCCATTGATCTGTGTGTCTATTTTGGAGCCAGTACCAGGCTGTTTTTATAACTATGGATTTGTAGTATAGACTTAGATTTTGGTGTGGTAATATCTCCAGCAGTGTTTTTGTTACTCAGGATTGTCTTTGCTATCCTAGGTCTTTTGTGCCTCCATATGAATTTTGAGATTGTTTGGTCAACTTCTTTAAAGTATTGCTTTGGGATTTTAATTGGTATAGCATTGAATTTGTATATTGACAATGGCCAGTTTTATGCACTGCTGGGTCAAACTAGAAACTTTGTGCGCACTAGCTAAGCACTCTTTCAAAGTGAACTACATCCTCAGCCATAAACAGTCTGATTTCTAAATCATGCTTGTCCCTTAGATGTCATGGAAATAAAAATTTTTGAATGTTACTATCCGTGACTGGATGAATTCTGTAGTTATTATGTCCCTACTTCTAACTATGTTAATATAATTTTTTCAATAGCAAAACAAAAATTTTAGTGTTCTTCTTACCAATGTTCTACCATATTTGTGTGCTGTATTTTTGTTTCCAATGAGTAAAGCTTTACAGAATGCTTGAGCTTTATTCTTTCATTGTCAAAAACATATTTATGAATAGGAAATATAACACTATTTGGGAGAGTGCCAAAATAGCTAGTATAGGACAGAAAGTTATAGTGGGTCTTGGAAAGTTGTACTGAGCGACGGCACTATCATGAGCTGCACTTGAGGCACCCAGAACATGGAATAGTGAGAGAAATCATTATTTTTAACTCAGATGTGAAAAAGACTCCTGGAAGAGATTAGAGATCTATGATCCAAATGTTGCCTTAAAACTTTGGATATTTTTAGGACAAATAAGAGGGATACAGGCTCCATTTCACACATCTAACTGCTCCTTCCTATTTATTACTGACTTCTGTGTGTCTGTTCTTCTGTAAGGTTGGAGTAATAAATAGGCACATCTTCTGGGGCGGCAAGAAGTCTTTGCTCTCATCAGGGTTCAGGCTGATGAGCCTCAAAGTTGAGTGATTGTCTCTGTTGCAGTTTGTGGGAAGTAGCCAACCACAGAAGGCTTCATGAGTGAAACCTGGAAGTGACTCACACCACTTATAATCATATTCCATTGGATAAACCTCACTGCAAGGCCAGTACCTAACATAAGCAGGGCTGCATGCTCAGGGAGAAGGAGAAAACATGAATTTGGGTGAAAACTTAGCAATATCTGGTATAAAATGTATCAGCATATAAAAGAATGCTTTTAGTATGTGACCAGTCAGTGTAATGAATTCTATATTTAGAAAAAATATTCATTCATTTTCTCACGTGTGAATTCATGCCACACATTATTCCTTGAGCATTTCCTGTGTTCTATTCATTTTGCTAGGTCTGGTAACTAAAATGGAAACAACTTGGATTTTCTCTCTTCTGGCAGCTAAAAAGAACAGCTCCAAAATTTTAAAACATGTATGTGCTACATTGCATTATAACCTGTAATTGAAAACAGAACTCACGTGAAACCCTTGCTTCTTCTGCACCAGCCTTATACATCTTCCAGATCTCATTTCTGGCTCCACAGAGTTTTGACTGAACACACAGTAAATATTCAGATGTATCTGTTTGCTAACAGAACATTTATTTGGTCAAGAACCAAGTGTGCATGAAACTTATTAGAGAGTCACCCCATCCACTATGTTCCATGGAAGGGGTTGAATTCTCAAAGAATATATATTTTTATTAGGGATTTTTTTGTGTGAAATTCATTGCCCATTTTATTCAATGTTGTGTGGACAAGACCTTTAGTTTTTAGGCTAATTGATCTCATGGGACCAATTTAGTTTCATCCAGGAAAGCAAATTTCCCTTTCCTGAATGAGATCTGATTTTCATTAGATGACCTGGCTAGAGGGTTAGTTAGTGAAAACAACGTCCAGGAGCTTCTTCCTCCATTTAAACCTAGCTGTGTCTCATCCACCTGCATCCCAGTGGTGCTTGAGTCAGAAAAAGCGCTGGGATTCCTTTTGGGACTGCACTGTTAATGCATACTGCTTGCTCTTTACCAAAAATTGATCAGAAAATGCTTGAACACAACTTTCCTCAGAAGAATAAATTAAGTATTAATATTGTGCTTCAACTAGTTGGCTGATGATTATTCTCTGCATTGTGGTTTGTCAAATAACATAATTGTCCAGTGACTCACAAGGATGAGAGGAAAGGAGGAAAGAAAAGGGACCAACTCGGGTGGGGGGGCAAGTTGCATGGGAAAATGTGCTAAGCATCTAAAGCATATTTTAATTAGCCACAGTGGGGCAAGTGCTAAATAATCTATACTTTGGGCTCATGACACCTTGAAGTAGCAAGAAGAGTTTGGGGGATGAATAGCTTTAATTTTGTCCAAAGAAAACCACCATATAACACATCTGTTGGTGGTTAGCAGATCTTCAACATGTCTAAGAGACTGAAAGTATTGTATATTTAAGGAATATTATTTTGCATTCTCTGTTTTTTATGAATTCAGCTGTAGAAAGGAAAACACTAGAAATGGAGCTTCCAGACTTCCCTATGAAAACTTTCAGAACTATTCTAATATAAAAGTTCTATCAACTTTCATAGAGCCTGGAGGAAGCCCAACAACCACTTGGCACATGCTTCAGTATAGGCACTATGTAAACAGCAGAAAACACTTTAATAATGGGGTAGACAAAGGGGCTGGGAAGATGCCTCAGTGGATAACAGTGTTTGCTCTGCAGGCTTGAGAACATTGGCTCAAATTCCCAGCATCCACATAAAAAGTCAGGCATAGCTTCCAAGTCTGTGATCCTAGTGTTGCTGATCAGCTAGTCTATCTGGAAGGGTGAGCTTCAGGTTCAATAAGAGACCCTGTCTCAAGTCCGTAAGGCAGAGAGTGGCAGAGGAAATTACTCAGCCTTCCTACCCCGTCCTTTGCAAGTGCATGTGTAGGTACTTGATACTGCACACTCATGTGCATGCATCGCACACACACACATGCCAAAAAATATTGTATAGTTGGAACTATTGAGTTTGATGTTTTTTGGTTTGGCATCATGTAATTTGCAGTTTTCATGTAAGATAATGGTCTTTTTAACAGAACTTATGAGGGCCAGAAAACATTTATAGATAGGGAATGGGAGCTAGTGATGACTTAGATATCTTCCCTGGAAAGCCTGGTTGTTGGAGCAGAGAAGAACCCAGAAGTAATTTCTAGAGTTACTTAGGAATATTGTCGTCAGTTGCCCTGTAAACCATCTGGCACTGTTTTCCTTCCACTTGGGAATTCTCAACACTGGAAGGTTTTATTTTTATAAATATTTTCATCTCAAAAATTTCATACATATGTACAATGAATTTTTGTCATAGCTACCCATTATTCACTCCCATTCCCCCTGAATATTCTCCTAGCATATCCACCTCATACTTTTATATTCTTTAAAAAAACCCTGTGTTCTCTAAAATTTTTCGGTAAGACCCTATTACTGAAGATGCAACACAATGGATCACAGAATATGGGCAAAATATATCAACTGGAACTGGTTTGTGGACATTTTCCTTACTGGATAGCTTACACAGTACCAAAGAATACTGTAGAAGCTACTGGGGGAGAGAAATAATCACAGGCCCCATCAATGGCATGAGATATGTAAATTGCAATATAAATCCCTTTGGCAACAGGCGACTGACCACCAGTGTAATATAGTGGCATGAGTACCAAGGAGACAACCAACAGCTTTCTGATTGGAATCAGACCCACTTGTCAGAGTGATACATATTCCTGTTACTATAAACTAGAGCAAAAACCTAAAAAAGGGAATAAAATAGATCAATAGGGAAGTCAGCCAATAAACCTACAGATAGGAAGACAGAACATCAAACTGCTCTGTTGGCAGTTGTTATTATACCCATAGAATGGGCACTTACAGTGGAAACCTTTGGGTCTAAAGGTGGATGAATGAAGGGAAATGCACATGTCAGTGGGGTGGGCTGAAGAGAGGTAACTTAGTATACCACAGAGGCCTGAGCACCCACAAGGCAGACAGGCCAGAGTGAATCCTGGGGTCCATAGAAGCACACAGACAGAGGGTAGGAGGGAGTGGGAGGGAATGGTGAAAGGAAGGGAGGGGATGAAGGGGAAAGGGAGGGTAGAGAGAGGGAAGCTGGGATGAATACTTAATATTCTTGCAAAAGTAGAAAAATAGAAAAACTTGGACTAAAGTATCAAATAATATATGAGCACTAAGAGAAAATATACTAGAATGTAGATAGTTCTTATGATTGAGTTTCCAGCTCCACATAGTTAAGAACCCATAATAAAGCTAAAGAACAGCTGTTTTGCCCATCTTGTGTAAGACTAAGTTCATAGTATGAGCACACAGAGCCTAGCCCACAAGAGGCTGTCCATATTGTGACCACACGGAGTCCGGGCACAGGGATGCCATCCACGTTTTGAGTACAGTTTAAATAAATCATGCTTCTTGCAGTCTACTCAGGACACCTTTGTGGGGAGCTGTTACTGAGTTACTTACAGAGGACTTTAAGGAGCAACAGAATTAGAGAAGGTGTGCTGGCAGGTTCCATGGCCGACCATGGATGTGTGTATGGAGGGAGGGAGGGAGGACGTGGGGGGGTGTTTTTGAAAGGGTTCTTTTCTTGTCTCCATGATTGAAATAGGCACAGATGGCAAATCTTTACTATTTTAAAAAAGTGTATGAATTTTTGTTGTTACTTTGAAGCTTTCCCCAACCATTTGAAAATAATGATTACTGAGAACAGATTTAGAAGTTAATCTACATGATTCCAAGTACCAGTTTGTGCCAACTGTCCAGGTCTGAGCTCCTGACTGATGTCAACTTGGAGAAGGCAGTATGAACAAAGACTTCTGTTTCCCTTAATCTCCTGCTGGCCTCCTTGAGCTCTTCCAAAGCCAAATTCCAGATGGTCTTAAGGGGTGTGTCTCCAGGATTGGCCTGGAATTTTTGAAGTTTCTGAGTGTTTGTCTGTTTTTTTTTTTCTGCTCTGTGGAGGGGTCCAAAGTGAGACTATTCTCTCTATGAAGCAGTAGATAAGCATGACCACTAAAAAAATCAGGCCTATAAGCAGCCATCTTCTATGCTGAGAGCACAGGCCTGGGGACCATGACATGAAATTGTAAGCGTTGAGCTGCGTTAGTAAGGTGCACAAGTCTGGAGAAATGTGCCCTTTTTAAAAATCTTGAAAAACTTCTCTTTTTTTACCAGCTTGTTTTTCTTTAAGAAAACAGTGAAGCCAGTGGATATGTTTACAGGTTGAAGAACTAATTCAAGGAACATTTGGGTTTTATTTTCTGCTTCCTTTTTTCTTTTGTCACTATTCATGAGTCAAATAGCACTTTTCCATGTGCATGGTGGCTCACTTTATCGATGCTGTAATCGATAAATCGCTCATTCTGATGAGACTCACTGTGGTCCTTCATTCTGATGAGACCCACTGTGGTCCCTCATTCTGATGAGACCATTGTGGACCCTCATTCTAATGTTGCTCTGAGACCTTTCACTGTCACTTCCTGGGCAGTGGGTCCTGGTCCTGAGCTCTGCTATGCCCTCTGCCTCTTTATCACACTACAGGAATGATGGTTTTCTTTTTTCTGTGGAGGAGGAGCTTGCTAGGTAAGAGGCCTTTCTTAGTTAATTTAGTAAAAAGTTAATGAACCCCAATGAATGAATACATCTTTGTAAAGTGTCTGATAGTAAATAGTTTAGACGTTGTGATCTAAACATCGTCTCTTTTGTGACGATTGACCTGTTACTATCCTGAGAAAGCATGTGTGCATGGAGGGATGTAGGACAGGAGGGATGTTTATGAAAGGGTTCTTGTAATCATTGTGCTCTAAATGCTATGAACACTGAGTATGAATTTTATAGAGTTTTAGTTGCCAAAGAATAGTCTGAAAAATTTCAGTCATTCGCAAATGTGGAAACCATACTTAGCTCAATCATTCAAAAATAGGCAAAGTGAATTTGGCTTTAGGGTTATGGTTTTTGTGTGTTAATTTTGGGAATATATAATGATCGCATGGTTTCACTCATGTTTGATGCAGATTTGGCTGGAGGAGAGTAAGGTAAGCAGGAGGGGGTCTCTGCTCCACTTAGCTCTTTAGGGACTCAGATTTTCTCATCTAGTGCTTTTTGCCATTTCTCACAGCCTTTTAGTAGTCTACTGATATTCTGCATGTGAACAACAGACATCAGAATTTGTGAAGAATCTTGTGGCAACCATTTTGGAAGCCAAGTAGGAAGCTCAGGAAGGAATGATCATAAGCCTTGGTTGGTTCCACGTGAACTTGGACTTTTTCACAGCATGGAGTTCACGAGCAAGTGTTCTCTAAAATAGGAAGCAGAAATTGGATCCTTAAGAGCACAGGCCTACAAACCAGCATACCATTCCTTTTGGTCAAACACTCAACAGAGACCATACCATTTAAAAGAAGAAATGATAGACTACATGTGTTCAGTGAGAAGCATTTCAGAGAATTTGTAACCATGGAGTATTATGTTTGGTAGCTGGTATGAGTGAGTTCAAGTGTATGATATGATTGCAAAGTCTTTCTCCCTAGTCATGCTCATTGCTATCCTAGGGCAAGTTAGTCCTGCTAACTAATGTCTAAACTACAGCTTGTAAGTTAGACCTGGCAAGCTGTACTGTCAGTAAATTTTTATTGAAACACAGTTATATTCTATCATATATGTGGTATATATATATTTTAAATTCTAACAGTTGTCTTAAATAATTTTGACAGAGGTAGTATGGTCTATAAAGCCCAAATATTTACTCATTATTTCTGGAAAACGTTTAGTAACTCTTGCTCTATAAATACTTAGAGAGTTGCTCATTATAGGTCCAAATACAGTTAGTTTATGATTTGATCTAGCATCATGATTGACATGAGGGTAGTAATGAGTTGCTCTGGCTTTAATAACAAAGTCCTTGAAAAATCTGAAGACTGTATTCTGTCCTCAGATTACCCAACACTTTGACTAGTACAGAATATCCTAGTAATTTGAGGTTGTTCATTGAAAACACACATGTGTATGCAGATGCATGTGCATATACATGTATATGGAGGGTAGAGGGCAATTTAGCTGTTGTGCTTCAGGCACTGACCACTTATTTTTGGAAGCAGGATCTCTAGTTGCCTGTAACCCTACTGAGTGGGCTAAGCTTGCTGGCCAGGAACCCCCAGGGATCTACATGACTTTTCCTTTCCAGCGCTGGGATTACAAATGTGTGCCATGAAGCCCAACTCTTTTCTTTTTCCTTAACTTGGGTTCTACGGAGGTTGAATTCAGATGTTTATGCTTTCAAGATAAGCTCTTTATTGACTGAGTTATGACTTTCATACACTTTCATTAACTGTTCTTATTGCAGAGAAAATACGAAAGGAAGGGGAGGAAACTTGAGGAGATGACAGTTATGCGTATGCTGTGGATTGTGCTAAGCATTTTTCAGGTATACGTCTGCTTCCAAACCTAGTGGGGTGAGGCTTCTAGGACTAAAGCGATGTATTCTTTCTTTTTAGAAATTCTTATTTTTGAAAAGTTTTTCTTAAGAGGCTGTTAATCCAAAAAGCAAAAACATTCAGCAATTTGATTCTTTAACATCTTGTAAATGCTTTACAGAAGCAGGACACCTCCAGGTCATAGTAAAATGGTAGTTCCCCATTCCAACACGTATGCCCATTACACTTTCATTCACTGGAAAGAGTAGAGTGACTTTACAAGAAAAGGATGTGGCAGAGGAGAGTGGTGAAGGAATGATTGACATGGGCATGTTGAGTTTTGAGAAGCATGTTCAATCCAAAATAAGTGGGAGTGTTTTCTGCTAACAGACTGTGAGTCTATGTTGGAAAATTCTTTTGAGCAAGCACAGCTATTTCTTTTGCTTGCAATCAGGGAGCATCTCTCCTCTACAGATAGAGATGCCATAACTCACTCATATTTCATTCCAGCTTGATCAACCGAACCAACATGAACCTTGAATGGACATCAGTGCTTGTGAACGCCCTGCTGTTCATTCATTAGAATGCTTTTTTAGTAGGTTAGTCTAGTTGAGATTGATCAATAGTGTCTTAGTGTAGTAAACATATTAATGCTCTTTATAAAATTCGTTTGTGTGTGTATAATTGTATGTGTGTACTTATTTGTGGGTGTGAGTAGGTGTTTGGGTGTAGAAGAGGGTACTGTGTGTGCCTATGGAGGTGCAAGGGTAACTTCAATAACCATCTTGGATTGCTCTATCTTCTTTTTGCTTTGCTTTGTGGTATTTCAGGTTCTGCCTTTCAGGACTGGAAGTATAAGCTTCTGCCATTTCTGTCTTACATTTTTACATGGGTTCTTAACTCAGGTCATTTTGCTTGAGAGCCAAAGGCTTAATCCCTGAGCTATCTCTCTAGCCCCCTCCCCCCTTGAAATTCTAAATGCCTTATTGTAAAGTGTCTTTGCCTTGGAGGAACTAGCTTCGTTTTTAACTCTTTGTACCCCTATCAAGAATGGGAACATGGAAGCATAATCATATATTTCATCTTGAGAATACCATTTTTCTTTTTTCATCTTCATGCATGTGTGTTTGTACCTGAAAACCTGAAGTTGATAATGGAAATTACGCTTGACTTCCCTTCCACTCTCTTCTCTTTGAGACGGCGTCTCTAATCAAACCTAATCAAATCACTGGTTGGGGTAATATCACTAATTAGCTTGCTCTGTGTATTCCTAGGAAGAAGTTAGAGGTGGGCCACCATATCCACCAGGTATTTTACTGAGATCTAGAGATCTGAACTCTTGTCATTTAGCTTGGGCACCAAGCGCTTTAACTATTGAGCCATCTCACCAGCCCTGTGTGTATAAATTTTGCAGAAAAGGAAACAAGACCAGAAAGATGGCACATGTCTTACCTGATCCTCAGTCTTTCATGGCCTCTAGTTCCTACTGTTCTACCTTTCGCATCCTCACTGTTTCTCCTTCCCTCTTAGTTCACGTTTTCCTCATCTATCACTACCATACTCTGGACCAGCATTTGAGATCGGCTTATGATCTTCAGCATCCTTTTAAAGGAATCTCCTGTATTTGCATGTAAGGAGAACATTTGCTTTCTCAGAAATCATCAACAATAATTTCTTTTTTTTTACATTTTTTATTATTATTTCCGCTCATACAAACTTAATAGGTAGACCAGTTCCCTCCCCCCTCCTCCTCCCTCCTCCTCTCCCCTCCTCCTCCTCCCCCCCCAACCCCCTGCTTCCCCTCCCTCCCTCCCTCCCTACCCATCTCCATCTCCCAGTGCCTCCCCCCCAATTCCCAGAGTCCTTTCTTTTTTTTATTATTTTTTTTTATTATTATTATTTATTCAACTGTGTGCATGTGCGTATGTATGTGCGCGCGTGTGTGTCTGTGTGTGTGTAGAACCACGGACGAATTCGCGAACCACCTTGGACGCCTCCACCTCTTTTAGCCCCGGAATTCACAGGCTCCGCCCTACCAGGACCAGAAGCGCAGGCCGCCCCCGCTTCTACCTGGCGTCTATACGTGGGATCTGGGATCCGAACTCAGGACCTTCCGCCTGCAAGGTGGAGGCTTAACCCCTGAGCCACCTCTCCAGCCCCCCCAGAGTCCTTTCTTGTGTATGCCTAACTCTCCTCTTGGTCCTCCTCTCTGATGACATACAAGGACCCAGTGGCATTTCCCTGAACCCTTTCTCGTGTTCCCCTTAAGCATAGGAACACTACTGTGGCTGTCAATCCCTTGCCTCCAAGGATCTTGGTGCCTTTAGCTGATGCTAGACTTTCTGAGGTCAATAGTGTGATGGATATGGCGCAGGGCATGCAAAGTCCTATTATGATTGCTTCAGCCCTAACTAGTGTGCAGACTCTTCAAATCATTGCTCCCCCCATCCTTTTGCTCTTACATTCTTACTGCCCCCTCTTCTGCAAATGTCCCTGAGCTTCAGGATGAGGGGAGATTAGGCTGGCTTAGTTCTATGTGGATGATATAGAGTCTCTGAAGTTCTGGATTGTGGTTTATCAACAATAATTTCTTAAGCAAACACTCTTTTGGAATCCCATTAATGGCTGAGATCAGGGGTTCAAAGAAGAGAGAAGTTACTCTGTGAGGCAGAAGAGAAATTGTTGAATAATTGAAAGTCATGGAGGAAGCAGGTAAAGGGATATTGGATTACAGGATGCTACATGATAGTGAAGGAATACACACTTTGTCTGCATATATTTAGGTGACTGCTAAACAGTTATGCTGTCATGGTTAGGCACAGGTGTCAACAGTTGACAGTTGAGGGTTTGGGCTCTGGGCACATTTGTAGAGAATCAGTGGTTGAATTGGGCCCAGAGCAAACCTGCAGGAGATTGTCTGGCTGATGGGGAAGGCCCACTCATGGTGGGTGGGACTAGGTCCTGGAATAAAATACAGACATTTGGTTGACCAAGTTAGCATCCTTCTGTATATTTGCCAGACATGCTAGTCTGGCAAATAAGGATTGTCCCTCTCTCAGCTGTTATGTAGAGATGGTGTGGTCAGTTCCCTCGGCCTTGGTGTTGGTAGATACTCTCCTTTCAAGCTGGACTGAGAACTGTAACCAGATAATCATAAGAAAATAAATCCCTTGTTCTCTTAAGCCTTGTGATGGTCATTTATCAGCAACTATACAGACAAACTGCAACATATGCCATTTTGCAAGAATGGATATCTTTGAATGACCCATAAGACACCAAGTTTCTAATGGGGAGTGTGGACTGAAACAGACAATTTTCTCAAATCAAATGTAAAAAATCTGAAAGGACCTAATGGAAACTAATGATAATTGATTTTTAGAGATCCCAGAAGGGTTTTGTCTGTCACGGGCCATGATGTTGACCAGGGCTGAAGCCAAGAGTATGCAGGTTTTTGAGCACTGGAGAAGTCATATGATACCACCTGGAATTCACTGGAGACTGACATGGTTTGATGCTTGGGTAACTATTGCACAAATCACAAATGAAACTCTTCAGTTCCCTAATGGGAAGGAGAAAGACTAAATTTTTTTTAAGTTCAATTTCTTTTATGTAGCTTAAGTGAAGACATGCAAAGTTACTCAAGTAAAAGTAGCAGAGAGGGATGTCTTTGATCACTGAGTCTTGGGGTGGAATGCAGGAAACAACACCAGTATCTAGTGGACAGTACCAAGAAAGCTGGACTATGGCCCTCTGTGTGTCTTGGATATCATGTAAGCTAAAGAAATATGGTGAGATAATAAAACTTCAAACAAGGGTCAAACAGACCTCTTAGTGGGTGAGGCATCTACTCATAAACCCAAGACCTGAGTTTGACAGCCCCCATGGTAGAAAGAGTTGACTTCCAGAAATAGTCTTCTGACCTCCATCTGTGAGCCAAGGCATTCCCTGTCCCTGGTTGTGTCTCTGTCTTTTTGTCTTTCTGTGTGTGTGTGTGTGTGTGTGTGTGTGTGTCTGTGTTTCTCTCTCCCATAAACATAACATAACACACACACACACACACACACACACACAGACCACTGAGGCAATTCAACATGGAGGGAGGAATAAGATGCTGAGAACACATGGTGGTAGGCATGTAGGCATGCTAGTATTTTTCTAGGCAAAGGAGGCATCTCTTTCTTTCTGATCTGCTACCCTTCCATCCATGCATCCCAACTAAATTTGAAGTAGCTTGTTTAGGTAACAAAGACTTCTTTTTCACCAGTTAAGAACTAAAGCCCTTTCTGGGGAATGGGGGGGGAGGCACTGGGGGATGGGGAGGAAGGAGTGATTGGAGGGGGAGCAGAGGGGTGGGGGGAGGAGGAGGGAGTGAGAGAACCCGTGTACCTATTAAGTTTGTATGAGTGGAAATAATAATAAAAAATATTAAAAAAACAACTAAAGCCCTACAACAGCTCACTGGGAAGATGTTTGACCATAGTTTAAAATCACAGTACATTCGATGGTCAGTGTCAAGTCCTGGGGTGAAGAGCAGGGAGAAACTGGAGCAGAAGTGGGGAATGCAGGAGTCAGGTGAGAGTGGCCCACAGGCTGGGATATTTATGTACTTTAAGGTCTGCTCTTACGCTCATGGAGAAAACATCATTTTCTCAATTCCACAAATGGAAATAAATAAATGAAGACATACAGATCTTAGAAAACTTGTTGAAAGTTACATGGTTAGTGTTCGACCAGGAATGATTTACTTATTGGCTCTCACAACACCCTGTTTAGTACCCAGTGCTGGTGAAGCAAAGATGTATCAAGGGAACTGGATGTGCTGCAGACCAGCATCATGACATGATTGGCTTTGGACTGGTTGTGATGGTCATTGGTTGTGATGGTCACGTGGAGAAAGGAAAGACTGAGTCAGGAAAGGAAACAAATGAGAAGATGGAAAAGAGTTAAATCTGAGAGAGGAGAGAGAAGAAAGTGGTAAAGAAAGGGCCTGGAGGAAGAAGAAGAACAGAACAAAGGATGATTTCTCTGTTCCCTTAGAGAACGCAAAGGAAGTGAAAAGAATGAGAAAAAAGAGCTCAGTTTCAGATTAAGAAATATTCATGGCTATCTTTGGATTTCCCACTGTGTTCATCTGAACAAGATAAATTCACAGGATGTCGTAATTGAGATTCAACCAAAATGTTGAGTATGGTCTGGAGCTGGTTTTAAAATATAGAAAGAATCTGGGAGGGATCCTCTGTTTTTTTTTTTTTTTTTAGTTTTATAAAAAGCTTCAGATAAATGTGCTTCTGATCAGAGGGGAAGTGAGGAGAGGGCGCTGGGCCAAACACATGTAGGCAGGTGCTGTACAACGTTTCCACACAGCTCTGCCCGAGCACTCACAGGTGACCTTGGCATTTAATAGGAAAAGCGTGCTTCTCTGCATGCGCCTCAGCAGGAGATGAGACCTCCCAGCTGATCTGGATTTGATACTGAGGTGATACTTGAACACATCACTCTGGACATGTCAAAATGGCCAATTCCATATTCATTTCTCCTTCTGTCCCATGCCTCCACCTGAATTCAGATCTTTTTATCTCCAAGATGAATGAGGCTGCTGAATACCCACGGTAACATCATCTGTGATGCTGGCATACTTTGAAAAGATAACAGAAAATAAGTCTGTCTTTTGGCGCACTCTTTTTATCCTTGGATTAAGCAGGATTTTCTGCTTTGCCTCGTAACTCTCTGTGGTTAGCCATATACAAGGAAGGCAGTTTCAGGAGGCCGAGTAGATGGACACCATGTCGGGGCAGGTGTGCTGGGGCATCTCGACCTCAGTCCAGTGAAGTCACAGACGACTCTGAGTAGTGGCTTAGCACAAGTGGAGTTTATTTTCTCAGTGTTCTGAAGGTAGGAATCCAGGGATCAAGGTGTCAGCTGGACTGTGGCCCCTGGGAGACTTCAGGGAGAATCTTTCCTTGCTTGTTCTTTTAGTGGCAACCATTGGCGCTGGTGTTTCTTGGCCAGTAGCCAGTTGCACCTCTGCAGCCTGTCTCTGTCTTTTCATGGCCTTCTCCATGTGTAGCTCTACCTTCATATCATTTGCACCCCCTCAACTTCTAGTAAGGGCACAATGATTTCATTTTAACTAGAGAACACCTGTGTGACCCTACTTCCCAGTAAGCTCATCATGTATAGGCAGCATGGATTAAACCTGTGACATATATTTTGGGGCCATAACCCCACAATTAATGGGGCATGTTTATACTAGTTGATAGGAATAGGGTGGAATGGAGGCCTGGGCCATGGAGGAAGGGAAGCACAGGGGTAGTGGGAAGTCTATTGTGTCCCCTGGTTCACTCTAAGGAAACTGTCTGAGGTCTGGAGAGAAAGGTTTTAGGCTGTCTTCTCAGCACATCCAGGAGAAGGAAGCCACTGACAGGATACTCTGGTGCCTAAGCAATGAAGTGTGTAAACAGGAGGGGGAGGCACACTTTCCTTGCCTTTTAAAAGAATTCAGTGTAACTGTCACAAGATTCCAGTGTGGCGAATAGCTTGATCACCCAAAGCCTCAAAAAAGGCAATAGGACACCTGCGAAGAGAGTGCTCTATTGGGAGAGCTTGGCTTCAGCAAGTCTGAATCTAGCATACTGACAGGACAACAGGCAGCCAGAAAGTCTTAGAAAGAAGTCAATCGTGTTTTGAAGTTCACAGTTTTACAATTTTTTTTTTTAAAACACAGATCAAGTAGAAGCTTCAGTGCATGTGTAGAAGAATACCAGCCTGATGTTCACAACTGAAACGTTGTAATGCTTTTGGATGGCTTTGGCAGTGGTGGCAACTGCTAGTGAAGAGATGGAACAATGTAAGAGGTATTGGAATGGAGAGAGAGAAAGAGAGAGCGAGGGGAGAGAGAGGGGAGAGAAAGAGAGAAGAGAAAATACATGAATATGAATGCGTGTCAGGTCCTGTGTGGCTATAGGTTCCACTGTGTTCTGTCCTTTCACTTGTGGACTCTGGGAATAAACTTAGGTTGCCAAGCTTGTGAGCAGGCTTTTTGTCAGCTAACCTGTCTTGTTGGCCCATGAATTATTATTTTCATCAGAACTATGAAATTTTTGATTACTCTATTTGTTCAATACTTAATTTTTGTTTACCACTTTTTTCTCTCTTCCTGGGGCTTCTGTCATGACTGTGTTGTTAATTCTAGTGCCTTAAAGGTCTCTGAGAACACTGTTCATTTTTCATTTTTATTCATTCATGTTTCCCTCTTTTCTTCTGATTGAGGAATCTACTAACCTATTTTAAGTTCTGTAACTCTTTGTTTTGTTAGCTCACATCTGTGGTTGAGCCTTTCATGTGTTTTTTTTGGTTATGTTTGAATATCTGTTTGGTTTTTAATTTTGTTGAAATAATTTTTATCTTTTCTTGTTATAATTTATTTGATGAGACAGAGTTGTCATGTTTTTCTCTAATTCATAACTTTACATCCTTTAATTAAATTAACTGATTGAAAAATTTGCTTAGGGACTAGCAAGATTTCTCAATCAAGTGTTAGACTTGTACATGCAAGGACCCAGTTTGATCCCTATAACTCATGCTTTAAAAAAAAAAGCTGTGTTTCACAGTATCAAGGAATACTGTAGAAGTTACTGAGGGAGAAAAATAATCTAAAGTCTTACAAACCTGTGAGATCTGCAAGTTACAATAAAAATGACCATGGTAACAGGTACCACCAGTGTAACAGTGGCATGAGTATCAAGGAGGCAACCAATAACTTTCTGATTGGACTTGAGGCCCATTTGTCAGAATGTAGCACATTTCTGTTACTGTTAATTAGAGCAAGAACCTATGAAAGGTAAAGAAATAGGTCACAAGCAAAGAACAGACTATGAACCTTTAGCTAGAAAGACAGTATACCGTACTGCTCTGTTAAAACCTGTTATTATACCCATAGATTGGAGCACTCAGCACATAACCTAGAAGCTTTCTTCTTCAATATAAGGTGTTTATTACTGGAAGTAACAGCTTTCCAAAATACAGAAAATAAGGGTCTGCAGACTGTTTGTCACCTACCTCCACCCAAGACCCAAGGAACATTGCAGAAGAGGGGGCAGCAAGATTGTAAGAGCCTGAAGTGGGAAGGTGATGGCCCATGCATTATTGTCTGGACATGACATAGCTGTAATTTACAAGATTTCATGGCAGATATGCATATGTACATAAGAATTGCTTGGGAACCATCTTATCAACATCTCACCATAATATCAGAAAAATCTCAAGAAACTCTACACCTGTCTGAGAGACTGATGAGGACTAATGTTGATAGAGAAGTAAAGAAGGATGTTCTCCTCATTAGTATATCCACTGATATAGGATGCTTGCTGGAGCATCAATCAAGTCAAGCATAAGTTATCACAGACTAGATGAAACAGAGTGGGTTGCACAAGCAAAAAGATTTGAAAATAAGAGGGAATCAGGTAGGATTGATGAAAGGTTATAAGGGGAAAAGGAAGGAGGATAGAATTTGTGACTAAAGGTTGAAAATATTATAAAGTCACTATATTCATGAATATAACATTAAAAAATAAAGATAAAAAAAGCTGTGTTTGTTCACTCTCACTTCCAACCACAGTGCCAGAGAGGTGGAGACAGTCACATCCTGCTGGGGCTTGCTGGGAGCCAGTCTAACCTACTTGGTGTGTTCGAGGTCCATGAGAGACCCTGTTTCCAAAACAGAGAAATAAAAAAGGCAAATGGCTTATGAAGAACCCGTGGTTGTACTCTGATTCACATGCATTCACAAACCCTAGCAAGTGCGCATGCATGCATGCACGCATGCACGTACGCACACATACGCACAGTTTATTTTTCCACCATTTTCATGTGTATATGTGTATATGTGTATGTACACTTCTTGCATGTGAGTAGAAAACTTGTGTGGTTATGTATGCATGTGGAAGCCTAAGAGTGACATTAGGAATAATCCTGATTTGCTATTTCACTTACCATTTTGAGCCTGGATCTCTAAATTTAGAATTCACTGGTAGGGAGAATCTGACTAGCCATTTTGTTCTGGGGATTTCCAGTCTCTGTCTTCCAGGCATGGAAGTAGTCCACCATGTCTGCCTGGCATTTTACATGGGATCTTAGGATCTGAATTCCAGTTCTTTTGCTCTCACAGCAAGTGCTTTAACCTCTGTGCTATCTTCCCAACACTGCTATCTCCCCAACACTGCAATTAGATTTATAACAAGCCTCAGGTTTGTCCTCATTGTTGCTGAATATGGTTATATGTTTATTTAATGACTTTTCTAAACAAATTATATGAGTTTTTTTACAATATGGATCAAATACAAAAAGCTTATTGTAGCTTTTTATTTATTACTTAATTTATAAATATCGTTATTTTTATTTTAAAGCCTTGCTTCTGGGAGTTGGCCAGTTGGTGAATGATTAGTCAAAAGATTTCTTTAAATACTTTGACCTATTACATATTCTTTCTTTTGCTCTGCCTTTTAAAGAGTTGGTGTGTGTTGTGTGTTCATTCATGTGTGTGTGTGTGTGTGTGTGTGTGTGTGTGTGTGTGTGTGTGCGCGCGCGCGCGCATGTGCACATGTATGTGCATGTTCATGCACATGCATATATGTTCCTACTGGGCAGACCTTTCAACTCTCAAGCATTTTATAGGTCTGTTTTACTCTTATTTCCTGTCCATACAGGCTTAGGCTTAGTGTTAGGCAGGTTAGGTGACTGGAGGCCTCTCTGATCAGTCTTAGGCACTGGGCCAACTCTGAACATGCGCATTGTTTTCTTGGTCTCCAGGAGTATACCAGAGCTTTAAACTGCCCTTCTTGCTTTAAATCTTATGCTATAAATTTATATGTGTAATAGATAAAATATATTCATGCATCTATTTACATATAACATCACATATGAAATTTATTTATGATTATTACTATAATCATTATTTTGGTCAGGATTTTGTTTGGTTGATAACACATCCTTAGTCAAATAGAAGGTTAAACACTCAAAGTGGATTAGTTGGATTAATTTATCAGAACCAGTTCAGACTTTTTGCTGCAGAGCTGAACTCCAGGAAGGTCCATAGGTATGACTGTGACTTGTGTCCTTATCCTGAGAACAGGGCTTTCTGAAGGATTCCTCAGCTTCTCTGTCCCTCTTGTAGCTGTGAAGGGTAGTTGTCAAAGCTATTACTTAGATCTGGGAGAGGGAGGGCATAGGAGTAATCCAAGTTCAAAGTTCACAGTCCCTGGTCTTATCAAAGCCCAATAGTTTTTTTTTTTTTTTAATAGACTTTCTTCAGTAAGCCTTTGGTTAATTCCCAGAGTTCTATAAAAGCCTTGGTACTTTCTGATATCTCCACAGCTTTTTTAGAAGCATAAATGCAGGGAGGGTCTAACCCTGCTGTCCCAGAAGTTCCTTCTCTCAACATTGTGTGTTTCAGTTAGTCTTTTGATTGCGTCTGTCTCCATGGACAAAGTGACCAGAAGTCTCATCCTCAATCTAATAAATTCACATCACAATTCATGGACAGCCCTGGTCAAAGACTTGATTTGCATTAGAATGATTCCAACTCCATAGGAGAAAAAAAATCCATCCATAATGATTATCCTCAGGCTTGAAGCCCTTATTTTCTATGTCTCAAATGTGGGAATGTTACTAACATTCCAGACATTCTGGATACTACTCAGCAATATCAAGTTCAACAGAAAGAATTTAAACCAATATTGGTAGGAGAGAATCAGACACTTATTGAACATTTAGTGCTTTCCATGTAATTAGAGAAATATTATCTTAGCTATCTAACACCCAGTATTGAAGTCATAATTCCCTCTATTATATTCTTCTACCAGAGTGCTTAGAGTGCACTTTAAGATATTCTTCCTCTCTCAGTATAATTCATTCTTTTTCCTACGTGTAACTGACACTGTTGTATGTATATGCATGTAGGGAAAATTATAAATGTTGAATGAATATATATATATGCACTTAGGTTTTGCTCATTTTTGTTTTTACAGATGCTGAAAATCCATTTTTAATCCTCCTTTTGATTAGACCTTAAGTTACTTTCCAATTCTGTTTTTAATTAGAACATGCATAGCTATTTTCTTTCACAAAAGTAAAATCCTTTCTATGAATCAATTGTCATTATAAATGGAGGTATCGTGCCTAAAAAAGTAAAAAGAGAGGTCAAAGTGAATCAAGATACACCACACACTCCCACTGTGTGGAACATGTAGTTGCCCAGAGGAGGAACATTTCTGTTGCACACCAAATGTCACCACGCACTTCTTCCTGTCCTGGGGTATACCCCTCTCTCTATTTCACCTTCGATTGTGGAAGTGATGTCTCTCAGTTTAGCCAGACAATTAAGGGACGGAGTTTGCTGGAAATGAAGAGCCAGAGGAAACAGAGAATTTTAGGTTTATTAACTTTCCCAATGTGCTTTCCTAGTTACTATATGGTCAATTTTATTTAGCTGCACATGGAAACTTGAAGACAGCATAGGAAGTTGCCTCTGGAGCAGGGTCCTGATGCTGCTTTTTCTGTCCTCTTACATCTCAGAATAACTTTAGGATGACAGTGAATGTTGGTCCCTCTCAGTATGAATATGTCCTTTAGGATGGCTAGGAATGTGGTCCAACATAAAAATCATAAACTTATTTAAAACATGAATATCTTTAAATTCACTTTTTGTAATTTAATTGTATGTGAACTTTGCTCTGCCGATGCTATACTGTGAGATCAAGAGATTGGACACACACACAAGTTGAAGTTTTCTTTGGATGCTGATGATATGTCGCCCCTGCTTGGCTGGGCTTGGAGGATTCACTGATGCTATTGCAGATCTCTGGATTTGTTCTGGAACCTACTACTTCAGTTTGAGTCATCCTCACAGCTCCTAGGTCAGCATAGGTGATTGCATACATATGACTTCTAAATCAGATTGAAATCTCATGTTATCAGCCACATTTAAAGTTTTAATTCATCAAATTAGAATCGAAAGATTAAGTCACTTTTCAGAATCTTTAGGTGACAGGGTCTATGCTCGTGCATAGAAGCACAAATCTAAATGATGCATAAAACTGAATTTGGTATGTTTATGTCGTTTATAAAAGCAAAATAAACATTGGAATTCAGGGTGTTTCAAAATTTGGGCTTTTTATGCTTCATCTTGTTCAGTGCATTATGTAGAAAATGAGGGGGATATTAAGGGAAACGGAAGCTAATAAGCTCTCTGGGAAAAATCATGGATTTTAAAAAATAATTTGGTTCCTTACCTTAAACCCTTCATCTCCAACATCCCCGGTGTCCCATAGAGAAGGAGAAAGAGTGAAGGGGAAGATAGAGAGACAGAGAGACACATGAAGAAAGAGACACTCAGAAAGAGAGAGAGAGGGAGGGAGGGAGAGAAAGAGACAGAGGGAAGGAGGGAGGGAGGGCAGAAGGGAGGAAGGGAGGGAGGGAGAGAAGGAGAAAGAATCTTCCGTTTAATTTTTCTTCTGCATTTTAGCAGTTTCTCAAGGCAGAGCTGTGGAATGAGGACAAGGCCAGGTTCGCTGTGAATACTAGGTGCTCAGAGCCTCAGGTAGAGCGTTTATGTCACCCGCAGCCCGCTGAGGTGGAAGCGCATGCTCGGAATGTGCAGCATCTTCCCACGTGTGCAGGAAACGTGAAAAATGGACGAAAGTGAACTGAAAATGGGATAATCTTCAGGGAGTTGTGGTCTGACTATCACTCCGGTGACGTCCCTAACCCTCTTAATGGGTTAGTTCTCTCTCTACGTCCAAACCTTTCGAAAATCTGTTTGTGTAACATTTTTACTTTAGGGTAATTTACTTGCCTGCATGGTACCCTCCTCGCTTTAGTTTCTGCCCCTCGAAGCAGGTCCTGGGACTAATATTTTGCAAACAGGATTGAGAGTGAGGGCTCCGGTTAGGATTAGCAAATGGGGCTGAAGAGAGGCGTCTCTGTACTCCCAGTCCCCTTCCGTCTCCTCTGGCAGCTCAGTGCTTTCTTCCTTGTGTTCCAAGTGCTGCAGCAGAAGTCCGCTTGCAGCCGCTGCTTCTCTGGCCTGCGTTCATTCTCATGGCAATACCACAATCACAGCAGGAAGTGACTTAGAAGTTTCCACATATTTCCCATTTTGCTTATTTATCCCTCGGACTCTGTCCTTTGGACTTTAAATGTTCGTGGGTATGACATTTCTGTTGTACTTTTCTGTCCAGTTATAACCAATGTATAGCATGTGAGAAAATGAAATAACACCTAAAAAATTAGCTGTGTTGGGATAGGTGGATTTGTAACACTTTATTGTGTACACCACAGGTCACTGACAGAGCATGTGGCTACTCTAGGCTATGAAGTAAACTGGCAAATGCAGCAACATGGGGAAATTTGCCAACATGAGTTTGTTTAACAAGGTGGGTAGGTTACTTGAGCCCTTGATTGACCTGGTCATTGTTAGAAAATTACCAACAAGCAAGAAAGAGCCAGAGCCAGATTCTTGTTCAATGCTGGGTTTTGCAAAGTAATAGCAATGTCATTTTCTTATAAGGTGACTATGATCCTTGGATTTGTACAGAAGGAAAGCTCTTTGGGGAATGCTTCCCGAAACTGGCAAATTTGCATGCTTCATTTTGCAGGAATTTGGGGGCTTTCCTTCTGGAGCATTATGCCTCCAGCTCTCTTGTGTTATGCCTCCAGCTCTCTTGTCTCCGGATCATTTCCATTTCTGTCAACAGGAAATTGTTATTTGTGTAATCATGAAAATAGTACATCATCACATCCTACAGTGTACAACTGATTAAAAAGACTCCACTATTTTCAAGCTTTTTAATCTTTAAAGAGGTTGAAGTTGTAATTCTTATTTGGATAGCTAGTTGGATAAAGTATTCAGTAGCCAACTTCATGTATAAGTAATTTTCCTCACAAAGTGAATTTATTCAGGCAGCTGTATATAGACAGACAAATTATATATTATAATATCAAATGAGTTTTTCTACATTTAGGGAAAAAAGTGTCAGTGTTGACGGCAGAGATCTTTAACTATCAGACCGTTTGGGAATTTGCAGTGTTCCATACATTTCAGCAAGGCGTTCAAACAGCCTCTTAGGATTTTAAACACTCCCAGTTATGAAAACAAATTTTCATCTTTATTTTTCCAAGCTGTCCACTTACATCTAACACTGCAGAGAAGTCGCTGTTCCTGGTTTTACTGCCTGATTGCTTAAGAGTTAATTGGTTCAGCACCTGGGCAGGAAGCTATTTTGGCAGAAACTCTGTTTTCCTCAAGTTCTAGCCATAAAATTCTACATAGTGAATTGTAGTCAAGGGCTGTTTTTTTTTTTTCTGTAGTGTGCACAAGAATACTAATGTGTTGGTTGAAGAAATTGCGGTGCACTTGTTAGGAATGTGGAAATGGTTTCTTAGCTATAACCTAGCATTAAAAGTTCATATTTCTTACTGGGATTTAGATTCGGAATGGTAATAATGTTAATTTAAAACATATCAGCTGACTTTAGAGATTTCATTCCTACTACTAATTTCCTTTAAAGGTATGAATAATTTCATACCTTTAGATAAGAACAGGGTTCGATGTGTTGATCCATTTCTGATTCTCCTGAGTTTTGGGGTTTATGATGGGAAGATGAAAAAATATGTTCACCCATAACTAGATTCATGCCTGTTTCTGAAAACCTTGAACGTCGTGCTCATGGCTTTTGTGAATTACTGCGTTAATGTAATGTAGTGAACACTATATAAGATGGTGGTATTCAAGCCAACTTCTCCCCACCTCCAGCCCTGCAAGGGAGAGGTGTGAGTGGTCTTACAGGAAGAAGACAGAAGGACATGCAGATTTAGTAAGTGTTATCCAGGACTACAGATTGGGATCCCCATTATGGGTTTCCAGAAATTCAGCGAAGAATGAAATTCCCTATAAATGACTTGGCTATTGAACTCTACAGCTGACCCACATGAGGCTGGGCTTCCTGAGGATTCCAGACTTGTTCTCACAGCAGACAACCCCATGTGCTTTCTCATCTCTGTCTACGCAAGATCTACTCTTGTTCATGAAGAGAGCAGAGCACGGCACAGGCATATTGCATCAGAAGAATTCAGCAGAGCTCAAATGTTACTTTGACTCCAACAGGAGCACTTGACTGCCTGGTGTACATGAAAGAACATTATTCTTACCTCTGAAGTGCCCCGAGTGCTGTTTCTTCCCTTATTGCTGTCCTCTCTCTGCTGATTGCCCCAAGCTGCATTTTTCAGTCTTTGTAGTTTCTCTTCTCTGCCACTTCTCTTTCTCCCCTCCCTCCCTCTCTCCCTCCCTCCCTCCCTCCTCCCTCCCTCCCTTCCTCCCTCCTTCTCTTCCTCCTTCTCTCCCTCCCTCCCTCCTTTCCTCCTCTTCCTCCCTCCCTCCCTCTCTCCTTCCTTCTTTTTCCTTCCTTCCTTTTCTCTCTCTTTCTTCCTTTCTTTTTTCTTCCCTCTTTACGTACTGTTTGCGTGGGGTGTATGTACGAGTCCATGTGGGTGTGTACACGTGTACATGCAGGCGCATGTGCATGTGTACCTGTGGAGGACAGCAGTCAGGTCGATGTCAGATGTCTTCTTCCAATATTATTTTTCCATCTTATTTTTTCTTAATTTATTTGCATTCTTTTAGTGTTTATACATGATTATAATGAATTTATGATCTTTTTCACACCTTAATACCCAATCCTATCCCCCTCCTCTTTCCATTACAGCCCTTCTTCTTCCTCCTATTTTTTTTTTCAAGAGTGGTCCACTGGATTTCATTTGGATGGCCTTTGATGGCAGGTCCCTTAGCACTTTCTGGAGCATGAATCCTATATCAGTGGGTTTACCACTGAGGAAAGCATCCTTCCCATCAGAATTAGCCCTTGGTCTCACAGGGAAGCATGGAACCTCGAGATCTTTGCCCTTTCTTTCCACCTTAGGTTTTGAGATAATCTCTCACTGATCCTGGAGATCCTGGCTTCCGGTCCCCAGCACCAGAGTAGACTAATGTCACTATGGCCAGCTTTTGCATGGGTGCTGGAGATCCAAACTCAGGTCCGTGCTTGTGAGTCAGCCATTAACTGAACCATCTCCTAGGTCCTGAGGATAATTCTGAGAGGGATAATTCTGAATTCATTTAAGGTCTTCATGCCTCACAGATGACCTCATTATTTGGATGTTTCCTTGTGGGCCTCCCTTTGATTGCAGGGTTTTAAGTTTTCACAATGATGAACTTTGGGGGGCTTAATTTCATCTGCTGTGATGAGTGTCGGTGGCCTTTCAGAACTATTCTTATTTAGTTTTGGAAAGCTTCATTCAATGAGTCCTTCCTCTCTGTTCTCTTCCTCTGAAGTTGCTATTATTTGAATGTAGATTTCCAAGGATAATCTTCAAATTACTTCTATCTTTATGTTCCATCTTTTCATATACTTTTTTTAATTTTTTATTATTTATTCAACTGTGTGCACGCGCGTGTGTGTGTCTGTGTGTGTGTGTATGTATGTGTGTGTGTAGAACCACGGATGAATTCGCGAACCACAATGGACGCCTTCACCTCCTTCTGCCCCGGGATTCACAGGCTCCGCCCTACCAGGACCAGAAGCGCAGGCCGCCCCCGCTTCTGCCTGGCGTCTATACGTGGGATCTGGGATCCGAACTCAGGACCTTCTGCCTGCAAGGCGGAGGCTTAACCCCTGAGCCACCTCTCCAGCCCCCTTTTTCATATACTTTTTAAGAGATTTCTCTCAAATTTTCCAATCAAGGTTTTAGATAGGCTTTCCATTTATACTCCAAGAATTGTTTGCTTATAATCTGAATGTTTCTTTATAAAATTAAAAAGGTACTATAAGAGACACGGATGGATACTACATTTTACTCACAGGTACAATTCACCAGGAAGACTTCACAATACTGAACATATATGCACCCAATACGGGCCCCTCCACATTCATTAAGAAAACCCTACAGCGTCTAAAGCAAGAAATCAACCCCCAAACGATAATTCTTGGGGACTTCAACATCGTCCTCTCAACATGGGATAGATCAACAGGTCAAAAGCTTAACAGAGACACTTTGGAACTTAATCAAACCCTGAAAGAAATGGACCTTACAGATCTCTATCGAACTTTTCACCCACGCACCAAAGAATACACATTTTTCTCAGCAGCACACGGAACTTTCTCCAAAATAGATCACATATTGGGCCACAAAATGAATCTACACATATACAAGAAAGTTGAAATTCTAACCTGTGCCCTGTCAGACCACCACGGCCTAAAGCTGGACATCCACAACACATCAAACAAGAGAAAATACACTAACTCCTGGAAACTTAACACTATGATGCTGAATGAGAACTGGATTCAGGAAGAAATTAAAAAGGAAATTCAAGATTTCCTGAAAGTGAATGATAATGAAAATAAAACTTACCAAAATCTCTGGGACACAATGAAAGCTGTTCTAAGAGGTAAGTTCATAGCTCTTAATGCCTACATCAAAAAAATGGAAACATCAGAAATAAACAACTTAACAATGCAGCTTAAAGCTTTAGAGAAACTAGAGCAATCTGATCCCAAAAGTAGTAGAAGAGAGGAGATTAGCAAAATAAGGGGAGAAATATCTGAAATCGAGATTAAGAAAACGATAGAAAAAATCAACCAGTCAAAAAGCTGGCTCTTTGAAAAAATCAATAAGATTGATACACCCCTAGCTAAATTAACCAAAAGCAAGAGAGAGAAAACCCAAAATAACAAAATTAGAAATGAACATGGAGTTATCACTACTGATACTCAAGAAATCCAGAGAATTATAACATCATATTTCAAAAACTTATACTCTGTGAAGTTTGACAACACAAAAGAGATGGATGAATTTCTAAGTAAACACAACTTACCTAAATTGAATCAGGAAGTTGTGAATTATTTAAATAGTCCTATAACATATAAGGAAATGGAGGAAGTAATCTTGAATCTTCCCACCAAAAAATGTCCTGGACCAGATGGATTCAGCACAGAGTTCTACCAGACATTTAAGGAGTTAATAATACCAATACTCCTTAAACTGTTCCATCAAATAGCAAAGGAAGGAACACTACCAAATTTCTTCTATGAAGCTAATATCGTTTTAATCCCAAAACCTAATAAAGACTCACTTAAAAAAGAAAACTATAGGCCGATCTCTCTGATGAACGCAGACGCAAAGATTCTCAACAAAGTTTTAGCAAATCGGATTCAAGAACATATTAAAAAGATTATTCACGGGGACCAAGTAGGCTTCATCCCCGGCACACAAGGTTGGTTCAACATACGCAAATCAATAAATGTAATTCATCATGTAAACCAGTCCAAAGTCCAAGACCACATAATACTCTTGATAGATGCAGAAAAAGCTTTTGATAAGATCCAACAGCCTTTTATGATCAAAACGCTAGAGACCGTAGGAATGGAAGGAACCTTTATCAATATAATAAAAGCTGTATACAAGAAGCCCACAGCAAGGATTATGCTCAATAGGGAACAATTGGAAGCATTCCCACTTCGATCAGGAACTAGACAAGGCTGTCCACTCTCACCACTTCTATTCAATATTGTACTTGAAGTCTTAGCTGAAGCCATAAGACAAGAAAGGGACATAAGAGGGATTCAAATCGGCAAGGAAGAAGTCAAGCTATCCCTATTTGCAGATGACATGATCTTATACCTGAGTGATCCCAAAAACTCCACCAGGAAGCTCCTGGAACTAATACAGAAGTTCAGCAGGGTGGCAGGATACTAAACAAATGTGCAAAAATCAGAGCCCTTCCTATATGCCCAGAATGAAAGAAGTGAAAAAGCCCTGAGAGAAACAATCCCATTCACTATAGCCCCTAAAAAAATGAAATACCTTGGTATAAACCTAACCAAGGAGGTAAAAGACCTTTACAATGAAAACTTTAAAACCCTAAAGAAAGAAATTGCAGAAGACACCAGAAGGGGGAAAGACCTCCCATGTTCCTGGATTGGCAGAATCAACATCGTAAAATGACCATCCTACCATAGGCAATATACAAATTCAATGCTATACCAATTAAAATCCCAAAGCAATTCTTTAAAGAAGTTGACCAAACAATCTCAAAGTTCATATGGAGGCACAAAAGAACCAGGATAGCAAAGACAATCCTGAGTAACAAAAACACTGCTGGAGGTATTACCATACCAAACCTTAGTCTATATTACAAATCCATAGTTATAAAAACAGCCTGGTACTGGCTCCAAAATAGACACACAGGTCAATGGATAAGGATTGAAGACCCAGATATAAGCCCACAAAATTACAGCCATTTGGTCTTTAACAAAGGGGCCCAAAGAATCCAATGGAAAAAGAACAGCATCTTCAACAAATGGTGCTGGCAAAACTGGATCTCCACATGCAGAAGATTAAAGCTGGACCCATACTTGTCACCATGTACAAGACTTAATTCCAAATGGATCAAGGACCTTGATGTCAGGCCAGAGACTATAAAAACCATAGTTGACAGGATAGGGAACTCCCTTGAGCTGATTGGGCTAGGCCAACATTTCCTAAACAGACATCCAATAGCACAGTCACTGCTACCAACTCTCAACAGTTGGGATCTTGTGAAATTAAAGAGCTTCTGTTCAGATAAAGAGATTGTCACACGAGCTCAAAGGCAACCCACAGAATGGGAGACAATCTTCACTAACCACATATCTGATAGAGCTCTACTGTCCAGAGTGCACAAAGAACTTAGAAAACTAAACTCCAAGGAAACCAATGGCCCAGTTAAAAAATGGGCCCTGTAACTTAACAGAAATTTTACCAGGGATGAAATTAAAATGTCTAACAAATATCTTAAAAAATGCTCCACTTCTTTAGCCATCAGGGAAATGCAAATGAAAACTTCCCTGAGATATCATCTCACCCTGGTTAGGATGGCAAAAATCCACAACACAAACAACAACAAATGGTGGAGAGGATGTGGAGAGAGGGGAACTCTCCTACATTGTTGGTGAGAGTGCAGGCTCATACAGCAACTCTGGCCAGCCGTCTGGAGATTCTTAAAGAAATTAAAGATTGAAATGCCATATGACCCTGCGATTCCACTTTTGGGTATAATCCCCCATACAGCAGAGGTTCAACTCGATAGCACAAGCACGACCATGTTCATAGCAGCACTGTTTACAATAGCAAAGACATGGAATCAACCCAAATGTCCAACAGTTGACGAGTGGATAAGGAAGCTGTGGTACATCTATATAATGGAGTACTACTCAGCCATCAAAAATGATGAATTACTGGAATTTGCTGGGAAATGGATGTCATTAGAAACAATTATATTAAGTGAAGTATCCCAGACCCAGAAAATTAAGTGCCGTATGTACTCCCTAATAGGTGGCTCCTAATACCAAACCCACCCAGCCCATCTTGAGACACTCATAGGTAAATCTATGTATTACTTACAGTAATTGCAAGGATTATGAACAGCAGGGATGGGGTTGGAGGGCCACACCATAGACAAGGAGAGAAGTGACCATGTTACAGTAGAGAAAGTAGGCCTCCATCAAGGACTACAAGAAAGTAATGTGATACCTAGTTAAGTTCACAATTCGTTCCTGATCATTTACAACTAAGGGGGTATGAACTCACCAGAAGGGGAGGGCATATAGTCTGGCAGATTAAAAAGTAACCATTTTGCAAATGGGTGATTGACCCCTCCCATTGGCAAATGCCATATGACCCTGCGATTCCAATTTTGGGTATGAGTATTACATCTACCCTTTAATGTGCTCTTATAATAAGACTCCAGTTTAACAGCTTTTTGTCTCTGGCCAGGGGGTGACATACAGTGCCCATCACGATGGAGTGAAGGGCATTACAGGAGCAACAAAACTGCTAAGGAAAATCAACAAACCACTATCCAGAACTTCAGAGACTCTATATCAACCACCTAGAACTAGGCCAGACTAATCTCTCCCCATCCTGAAGCTCAGGGACATTTGCGGAAGAGGGGGCGGTAAGAGTGTAAGAGCAAAAGGATGGGAGGAGCAATGATTTGCAAGATACTCCACACAAGTTAGGGCCAAAGCAATCATAATTGGACATTGCATGCCCGGCGCAATGTCCAACACACTATCGACCTCACAAAGTCTAGCATCTGCTAAAGGCACCAAGATCCTTGGAGGCAAGGGATTGACAGCCACAGTACTGTTCCTATGCTTAAGGGGAACACAGGAAGGGGTTCAGGGAAATGCCACTGGGTCCTTGTACGTCATCGGAGAGGAGGGCCCAGAGGAGAGTCAGGCATGCATAAGAAAGGACTCTGGGAATCGGGGCGCGAGGCACGGGGGGGATGGGGCAGGAGGGGTGAGGGGAGGGGGAGCAGGGGTTCGGGGGGGAGGAGGAGGGAGGGAGGGAACTGGTGTACCTATTAAGTTTGTATGAGCTGAAATAATAATAAAAAATGTATTATATAAAAAAATCACAAAAAATTAAAAAGGTAGTATTCTGTTCTTATTTCAGAGTTTTAATACATTTTCCGATATTTTTGATTAAAATTATACTAATATCATCATTTCTTCTTTATAGTATTTACTTTCTGGTACCTGTTTCTTTTTTCTGTCAGCATTAGACCCTTATTTTATTTTATTATATTGTTGTTGAGGCTCTCATGTAGTACACATTGGTTTCAAACTCACTACGTAACTTTGACCCCCCCCTTTTTACCTCTACCTCTGGAATTATAGATATGCACACCACAGTTTATTTAAAGCAAGAGTTATTGACTAATTATTATCTGACTTATGATTAGTCAAATGTAGTGGTGGATCTCTGAAAGGTTGGTTCAGTGCTTACTGATGGACTTCAATGCAGGTGACTTTTGGGTTGTTAAAAACTCTTATGTAAGTATCTTTGAGCCCTTTCTCCTGAGATGGTCACAATACTTAGAGAGAGAGGTATTGTATCTTCAGGATAGAGACTTGATGCTCAGGTTCTAGCATCTTGGGAATCAAGTATGGATGGAGGATCATGAGTTCACGTATTCATAATGGAAAGCTTAGCTTAAACTCTGTTTTCAGTATTTTTCTGCTCTTTTTGTACTGATAGTTTGTCTGAGGTTCAGAATGTTTTCTCTAGAAAATAAAATTAATGATTGATATGTAGGAAGAGATGGCACCTTCCTGAACCATCTGATGTCCCTAGTTCTTGAGACTTTTGGTGTAGATGGGACTGTGCCAGGGATTTTCATCTGCTGCTGTGTGATTCTAACCCAATTGATCTAATTTGTTCTCATCCCTAGCCTCCTACTCCTCTTTTATTTCTTCTTTCTCTCTTTATCCTCTTTCTCTGGCTCTGTTTCACAACTAAAGGGTAATTAAACGAGGCTCTGCATGGAGGGGTTAGGGAAATGTTGGCATTCCTTGATGCTAGACTTCAGATCACGGAATCTATTGTTTGGAATTCTGGAATTAAAGGGTTAAATAATCATGCTCGACATGGTAATTGGTGATTTTTGTCTCTTTCTTTACTTTGATGATGTGGAGGAGAAAGGGAAAGATAAAGGAAGGGAAAAACTATGATTAAACTAAATCTTGGAAATAAACAAACCAACATTTATTTCTCTATGCAATGTTTTGAAATGGACAGTAAAAACCAATGAAAGAAAGATCCCATCTTAAGCATGAGAATGGTGTCTGTTTCTTAGACTCTGAATCATAAAGGAAGGATTTTAAAGGAAGACGGTGTCCCAAAAGTTAAAGGAACAAACCTGCAGAATTTCAATTGGGGGCGAAATGAACATGGAAGGAGAGCAAACATTGCAGTTAGGCTGCAGTTCTGATGAAAAAGTAAGAATATTCTCCGTTCAAGATCACATGATACTCTCGATAGATGCAGAAAAAGCTTTTGACAAGATCCAACAGCCTTTTATGCTCAAAACGCTAGAGACAGTAGGAATGGAAGGAACCTTTATCAATATAATAAAAGCTGTATACAACAAGCCCACAAGCAAGGATTATACTCAATGGGGGAAAAACTTGAAGTATTCCCACTTTGATCAGGAACTAGACAAGGCTGTCCACTGTCACCACTTCTTTTCAATATTGTGCTTGAAGTCTTAGCTGAAACCATAAGACAAGAAAGGGACATAAAAGGGATTCGAATTGGCAAGGAAGAAGTCAAGTTATCTCTATTTGCAGATGATATGATCCTATACCTGAGTGATCCCAAAAACTCCACCAGGAAGCTCCTGGAACTAATACAGAAGTTCAGCAGGATGGCAGGATACAAAATAAATGTACAAAAATCAATGGCCTTTCTATATGCCCAGAATGAAAGAAGTGAAAAAGCCCTGAGAGAAACAATCCCATTTACTATAGCCTCTAAAAAAAATCAAATACCTTGGTATAAACCTAACCAGGGAGGTAAAAGACCTTTACAATGAAAACTTTAAAACCCTAAAGAAAGAAATTACAGAAGACACTAGAAGGGGGAAAGAACTCCCATGTTCCTGGATTGGCAGAATCAACATCCTAAAAATGACCATCCTACCAAAGGCAATATACAAATTCACCGCTATACCAATTAAAATCCCAAAGCAATTCTTCAAAGAAGTTGACCAAACAATCTCAAAGTTCATATGGAGGCACAAAAGACCCAGGATAGCAAAGACAATCCTGAGTAACAAAAACACTGCTGGAGCTATCACCATACCAAACCTTAGTCTATATTACAAATCCATAGTTATAAAAACAGCCTGGTACTGGCTCCAAAATAGACACACAGATGGATAAGGGTTGAAGACACAGATATAAGCCCACAAAATTACATCCATTTGATCTTTGACAAAGGGGCCCAAAAAATCCAATGGAAAAAGAACAGCATCTTCAACAAATGGTGCTGGCAAAACTGGATCTCCACATGCAGAAGATTAAAGCTGGACCCATACTTGTCACCATGTACAAGACTTAATTCCAAATGGATCAAGGACCTTGATATAAGACCAGAGACTATAAAAACCATAGTTGACAGGATAGGGAACTCCCTTGAGCTGATTGGACTAGGCCAACATTTCCTAAACAGACATCCAATAGCACAGTCACTGCTACCAACTCTCAACAGTTGGGATCTTGTGAAATTAAAGAGCTTCTGTTCAGATAAAGAGATTGTCACACGAGCTCAAAGGCAACCCACAGAATGGGAGACAATCTTCATTAACCACATATCTGATAGAGCTCTACTGTCCAGAGCGCACAAAGAACTTAGAAAACTAAACACCAAGGAAACAAATGGCCCAATTAAAAAATGGGCCCTGGAACTTAAAAGAAACTTTACCAGGGATGAAATTAAAATGTCTAACAAATATCTTCAAAAATGCTCCACTTCTTTAGTCATCAGGGAAATGCAAATCAAAACTTCCCTGAGATATCATCTCACCCCGGTCAGGATAGGCAAAAATCCGCAATATAAACAACAACAAATGTTGGAGAGGATGTGGAGAGAGGGGAACTCTCCTACATTGCTTGTGGGAATGCAGGCTCATACAGCCACTCTGGCGAGCCGTCTGGAGATTCTTAAAGAAACTAAAGATTGAAATGCCATATGACCCTGCGATTCCACTTTTGGGAATAACCCTCCATGCAGCAGAGGTTCACCTCGATAGCACAAGCATGACCATGTTCATAGCAGCACTGTTTACAATAGCAAAGACATGGAATCAGCCCAAATGTCCAACAGTTGACGAGTGGATAAGGAAGCTGTGGTACATCTATACAATGGAGTACTACTCAGCCATCAAAAATGATGAATTACTGGAATTTGCTGGGACATGGATGTCATTAGAAACAATTATATTAAGTGAAGTATCCCAAACCCAGAAAATTAAGTGCCGTATGTATTCCCTAATAGGTGGCTCCTAGTACCAAACCCACTCAGCCCACTTTGAGACACTCAAAGATAAATCTATGTAATACCTACAGTAATTGCAAGGATTGTGAACAAGAGGGATGGTGTTGGAGGGCCACACCAGACACAAGGAGAGAAGGGACTATGTTACAGCAGAGAAAATAGGCCACCATCAAGGACTGCAAGTAAGTAATGAGACACCTGGTTAAATTCTCAGAAGTTCGCTCCTGGTCATTTACAACTGAGAGGGGTATGATCTCACCAGAAAGGGAGGGCATATGTTCTGGCAGATAAAAAGTAATCATTTTGCAAATGGGCGATTGACCCCTCCCTCACTGTGGTTTCCTACTTTTATTACATCTACCCTTGAATGTGCTCTTATAACAAGACTCCAGTTTAACAGCTTTTTGTCTCTGGCTAAGGGGTGACATATAGTGCCCAGCATGATGGAGTGAAGGACATTGCAGGAGCAGCAAAACTGCAAAAGAAAATCAACAAACCACAATCCAGAACTTCAGAGACTGTATATCAACCACCTAGAACTAGGCCAGCCTAATCTCTCCCCATCCTGAAGCTCAGGGAAATTTGCGGAAGAGGGGGCGGTAAGAGTGTAAGAGCAAAAGGATGGGAGGAGCAATGATTTGCAAGATACTCCACACAAGTTAAGGCTGAAGCAATCATAATTGGACTTTGCATGCCCTGCGCAATGTCCAACACACTATTGACCTCACAAAGTCTAGCATCTGCTAAAGGCACCAAGATCCTTGGAGACAAGGGATTGACAGCCACAGTAGTGTTCCTATGCTTCAGGGTTGCACAGGAAAGGGTTCAGGGAAATGCCACTGGGTCCTTGTACGTCATCGGAGAGGAGGGCGCAGAGGAGAGTCTGGCATGCACATTAAAGGACTCTCTGAGGATTGGGGGGGGAGGCACTGGGGGATGGGGAGGGAGGGGGAAGGGGAGGGGGAGCAGGGGTTTCAGGGGGAGGAGAAGGGAGGGAGGGAAGTGGTGTACCTATTACGTTTTTATGAGCAGAAATAATAATAAAAATGTTAAAAAAACTTCTATCTCCCCTTATCCAATCTTCGAACTTATGATGTCAAAGCTCAAAATTAAATCTCTAAATAAATTTTTTTTACGTTAAAAAAAAAGAAGTAAGAATGCTCTCGAGGGACCAAATCAACTGTGGGCCAACTTTTCATTTCTGAGAGTTGCTGTTGCATGTGTGTCCTGGATGCTATCATCAAAAGCTTTTCATTGCCTGCCAACTCACTGTCTGCCCAGTTTTAATGATCAAGCTGTAGAGAAGCTCCAACTATTAGGATTTTTAAAAGAAAGGATAGAAAACCAGTAATAGTATTTGCTAAGAAAAGAATGAGCAAGGAAGGGCAAAGTTATTTAACTTAGCAGTTTACAGGGACTAACTTCAATATCTTGGGTTTTGGCTAGCTTATAGCTGACGAAAAGAATAGGAATGGTATTGAAACATAGAAAATCATGTGGGGAGAGCAGTAAGGAGCCTGGTATTTTTCTCACAGTATGCTTTCTCCTGGTTCATGTCAGGGTGGATTGGAGTGGTGGCCTTCACTTTTAGTTTACTCAAGGGCCTGTGTCACCCAAGTAAGCCAGGTGGTGATATTTCCCTTAGGCATCAAGACCTCCCCAGGCTATCAAGACATGATTCAGATAGGAAGAAATCTAGCAATTCAGAATTTAGTACTGCAGAGTTCATAGGGTTCATAATCTATGAAATTGGTGCTTTTCTAGTATCATCTTGAAATTCTGTATTCACCTTCTGTAAGTTTTAACCTGTTCCCCTATGGAGAGGGCTATTAACTTGAGAAATGAACCATAATCAGTGTTCATTCATCTAACAGCATATATCAAGAATTTATGAGACTAATATTACAGTTGTTTTACTACTATCAAATGATTCAAAGCTGACTAGTATAGTCAAAGAAATTAGACTCTATCTTTTAAACATTTTATTATTTTAAAATAAATTTTCCTCTACATTAACTGGCTTAAAATTTAATATACTACTTGATATGCTATTGATTGTCATATTTTTGAATTTCTTATTTATCTAGTGAGCCTAGCCACAAAACTTTTGAGTGGGAATCACGATTATTCCCAGCTGAGATAGAGCAAGGTAATATGTGTGTGTGTGTGTGTGTGTGTGTGTGTGTGTGTATGTGTGTGTGTGTGTGTGTGTATGTGAAAGTGAGTGAGAGAGAGAGAGGAAAGAGAAAGAAAGAAAGGGGAGGGACTATGTCTAGTCGATAATTTGTTCTCTTGAACAAGAAAGAATTAACCTCTGAAGATTTTTTTAATGGACAAGTACAGATAACTCTGATATTTTGTCAAGCTTTTTACTGCTTCAATAGGTTATAATACTTTCTTTTAAATGTTCATATCATACTTGATTAATTTCTTAAATGCACGTTCTATGAATCCACGACAGACAGATTTTCCTGCAAAGTTAGATTCTGTGGTGTTTGATGTCAGGTTCACAATGACAGCATTGAGGTCTTCTAAGTTAGAATTTGGAATGCCAAGAAAAATAATAGCTGAGTATAAGAAAGTGATCTGTGACCCATATGAACTCAGTTTCTATGTGGACTCTGTGTAATTGGTCGGTGTGGTAGAAAGTTTCTACAAAAACTTTTACCTAGTTTCCCTTACATATTAAGATACAAAATGATTATTGAATCAGAGACTTTTCCCTTAGCAAAATGATAATTGAGGTTGACAAGAAAATGATAACCAGGCCTCCTAAGTTATGTTTTCATGAGAGGCACAGTATCTACTTGGGGCATCTGGATGGCTTCAGGTTTGATGGCAACTCTCATCTGGGTGGCTGTGTTTGCTCTAAGAGTCAATTGTTTGCAAACCATAGTTCACCGCCATGTTCTCATAGTGTACTAAAATGGCTCTGTAGACCTTCTTTTTGTGTCTTTTATGTATTAAAACTTTTAAATGTATCTGAAAACTAATTCTTGAATGCAAAGGATCTGCTTTGAGAAGTAATAGAAAGTTTTCCTGGTCATATTATTAGTTAGGCAATGTAATGAAGAAAGAGAACTGAACTAAATACAAATATGCATTTAGTAAGTTGTCTATGCATTTAGTAATTTCTTTTAAATTTGGTTCAGGACTAATAGGAAGGCAAAGTATATTTACAAATGTTTCATATTTGGAAATGTATCTGTTCATATGGAAAGGTAAGTGTAGTTGCTCTTTTGAGCTATTTTAATCCTGACCTTTGCCCTGAACAGAATTCATTCAAATCTACTTACAGTCCCCATGTGTGAAGCAGCAAGTGTATAAATTATGGAGAGTCAAGAATCCTGGGACTGGGCTGAAAGATCTCATAGGACAATGGCTCTTTGTGGTGTTTGAGGGGGATACTTAGAGTGCCACAACCTGCTCTATCAGGGTGACTCAAGAATGAAAAAAAGAGGGGTTACAGAGATGGCTCAGAGGTTAAGACTCTGTCTCCAAGCAGAAGGTCCTGAGTTCAGATCCTAAGTCCCATGTAAATACGCCAGATAGAAACAGTGGGTGTCTGCACTTCCAGCCCTGATGGACAGAGTCTGGAAAATCCCAGAGCAAAGCAAAAAGGAAGCAATTTCAAGATGATTCCTATAGTCACCCTTGGTCCTCCACAGGGACACACAATGCTCTCTGATACACACAGAAACACCACACACACACACACACACACACACACACACACACACACACACACACAAATAAATAAATAAACTTAAGATTAAAAAAAGAATGAGAAAAAGACAAGATACATACTGAAAAGCTGGGATATCGTGGGATACTGGCTCGGATAAAGTACAGAAGTAACCACTTGGCTCGATTGTGTTTTTATATAGACAAACTAAATAATAATGCTGCATCAATAGGTTGCAAGTACATGGGAGCGAGGAGGCTGTGAATTTTTTCAGCATGCAGTGTACTCTGTGGGAAAGCCAAAGCATTGTAACCCACAACTTTTACTGGAGAAATGAAGCAGACAGGACTTTGCCCATAGTCATATCCTCGCCCAGCTTTGAGGCAGACAGGCCTTTGCTTATGGTATCTTCCTTGCTGTGACTTTTGAGGGGCAACTCTGCTCAGGGCTACATCCTCACTCCACCTTTGGTGGCCCAGAGTCTCTTTGTGACTTGGCATTGCCTTCCATGTTGCATCTGCCTCCACATCAGGGGCGCACTCCATGTCACTCTGACTCTGGGCGGCATGCACGAGTGCTACAGAGCACACAATATCCAACCAGACTTTCTGAAATTGGAATTCTAACTCTGTGTAGCATTTATGTAATAATTTAATTTAATTTATTTAACTTCTTATTAAATTAATTTATTTAATTTCTTATTCTTAATTACTTGTTTTCTCAGAATTCCAGAAAACTCTGTGAATAATCTAAATGGTTGAATATATTCTGGAATATAGAATATTATATAATATGTGATATTATATCTTATAATATAGAATATAATATAATAATATAGAGAGAATATGGAATCATCTAAATGGCTAGCTCTAAGTTACATATATAAATAACATGTTACCACAGTGCTTGAGACTAGTAGGTACCCAATAGATACTGCCTACTATTTTTTCCACATAAAACTGGTAAGGTTAAAAATTTCAAGTGGTAACTATAATATATTTTGAAGAAGACGGTGAAATCTCCACAGACAAACTTTATCCATGAGATTGCACTGCTATGGCATAGTCCTAGGTGCTCCTGGACCTAATTCTGGAGTGGGAAGGGGGAAAAGACACTTTGTGTTTTTTTCATTTCATCTCAGTCAGTCAGTGACTTCTTCATCAGTTTTGACATTCCTTCCTTCTCTTGTGAAAACACCCTCCCCATTTACTAGCTACATTTTTTTTTTGTATGTGTGTGTATATGAGAGAGCATTGTGTATCCCTGTGAAGGACCAAGGGTGACTTCAGGAATCATCCTGGATTGCTTCTACCTCCTTTTTGCTTCACTCTGGGATTTTCCAAGCTCTGCCCACTAGGGCCAGAAGGAGAGGCCTCAGTTGTTTCTGCCTGATGTTTTCTTTTCTTTTTTTTTTTTTTTAACATTTTTTTATTATTATTTCCGCTCATACAAACTTAATAGGTACATCGGTTCCCTCTCTCCCTCTTCCTCTCCCCGACCCCCCTGCTCCCCCTCCTCTCACCCCTCCCTCCCCATCCCCCAGTGCCTCCCCTCTCAAACCCCGGAGAATCCTTTAGTAGACTCTCCTCTGGGCCCTCCTCTCCGATGACGTACAAGGACCCAATGGCATTTCCCTGAATCCTTTACTGTGTTCCCCTTAAGCATAGGAACACTACTGTGGCTGTCAATTCCTTGCCTCCAAGGATCTTGGTGCCTATAGCAAATGCTAGACTTTGTGGGGTCAATAGTGTGTTGGACATTGCGCAGGGCATGCAAAGTCCAAATATGATTGTTTCGGCCCTAACTTATGTGGACCTGGGGTCTGAACTCAGGACCTTCTGCTCGTGAGGCAGAGTCTTAACCCCTAAACCATCTCTCCAGCCCTACTAGTTACTTTTGATCAAGGAAAAGTGTTGGATTTTGAGGGAACTATACAAGCTTCTTCACTTTAACTCCTTTTCCTCTAGAATGGATCCTTGTCAGACATTTGTTACATTATAGATGTATAATGGTTGTAGAGTAGTAGTTTGATTTGCTTGGTTAAATCCGCTTCATTAGTATGTTGCATCTGAAAAATTCATGTATAAATTATCTGTCTCATAAGTTTTATAGATTCCATTTCATTTTAAAATAGTATATTTACTCATCTGTGGGAGAGAGAGAGAGATAGAGAGGGAGAATGATGAATGCCTTGGTGCATGGGTAAAGGTCAGAAGATGACTTTAAGAAGTCAGTTCTCTTTTTCTATTATGAGTGCTTCTGGAAATCAATCTTAAGTCACCAGGTTTCCAAACAAACGCCTTACCTATTGAGCTATCTTTCCAACCCTCGATTTCAACTTTTGGACAAGAGCAGTAGAATGCAATTATTGTTAATGTTCAATAGACAATATCTGTTATGTAACTATATATTCTAGGTTGTGGAACAGAATAAAGGGAAAGAAATAAAAGGTTCTTTATCCTTACATAGCATAAGACTGACTCCAATCCAAACCTACATGCTTTTGGGGGTCACAATAGCATTACCTTTTGTGTAGCTCTGACTACTCCTTAGTTTTCTTATCCCTGGCACTCTGGAACAAGGAAATTGTGTTATTTTTCCTACTCCCTAGACCACAACTTAGCCATGCAGACACTAGCAGGAAAACAGTCTGAGAGAGAGGATATTAGGAAAGAAAAACCAAGAATCTTTCATAAATGTAAGAAATTTCCAAGGAAAGACTTTCTTGACAGTATAGTTGATTGTTAGACTAAGATATGTGGTCTTTGAGAAAAGCATGTGGAATGCACCTGTAACCGTAGCAGGAGGCGCAGAGATATTTGAAAGAGAGACACTTATTTGTGCTATCAAACTATGGAAACAAACCCCAAAGAATTAAAACTTTTCCAGGAATCCCATGGAGAAAGGGAGAGGCCAAAGTCCCAGTGTCAGCCAGAGGAGGAAGTTGCCTCTGAAGGATGAGAATTCACAAGGTTGTCACAACTTAGCAACAACCTTGTGGGACAGACTCCAGTGGCCAGGCAATGATGCGTCAATGATGGGATGGCCACACCTAGACCAGGACTTCTCAGTTATTCACACTTCTATTCACACTAGCTCTCTATTGAAACATGAATCTCGTATCAACACTCTGAAGATGGGTGAATGATCACTGAACTTATATTTGTTCCTCTCCCCAAAGCGCCACACTGAATAAATTTCTGTCTCTGCTTTTTGCTAATATTTATCTCTTTAATTGGCAAATTGGAGACGGGCAGTGAAGCTTAGCTTATCCACATTGTCGGAGGCCAGGCTTTGACCCTACAAGCTCCTGTCATTTGTAAATGTTAAGAATTCTATGTTCTTAAATTGAGTCGGAAGAAAAGTGTGTTTTGGTTCTTTTCTTCTTTTCTGAAAACAAAAATGATTAAATCTCTTAATCTGGGCTTAGTGGAGAACCCAAACCACGCAGTGTAATCAAGAACAGGAAATCTGCCCATGAGGACATCTCTGCAGTTCTTCTATTTTCAATATTAAAAACAGACCTGCTCTCAAATTAAGTCCATAGTGGACTTTTATTAGGGCAGATATTTTTAGTTCTGCGAAAGCTTATCCCTATGGTACTGAGAAATCAAAAAAAAGTGGGGGGAGCAAATACTTAAAGAAAGTTAACAAGAGACTGAAAAAAGAGAATTAACGACCTGTTTTTGTAATGGCTGAAAACTTGCTTGGTCGTTTCCTGTTTCTTCCTCCATTCAAGTATTTGACTCTCATTGCTTCTGTTGCAGCCATTTTTTTTTTTTTTTTTTGGCTGGGGGCTACTCTCAAATAGGCCAACCTGAAATTCACTACCCCTGTAGAAAAACTCAGGTTTAAAAGTTGATGAAAATATCTGTGGCATTGGGCATCAATCCACTGACCTCAGAATTCCCCCAAGACTTTACTCATTTAAACTTGAGTACTGGATGTATTACTGTGACTGAAACTAAAATAAACAAATCTTGTGAAGGTTTGAATATTTATTCCAGATACTTAAATTTTATAAATTTTATAAAGAAAGGAGGCAAGGAGAAAGAGTTGTTTTGGTTAATATAAAGCTGTTATCTATGAGAAATTAAATGGACTCAAAAGATAACTCGTTCCACCGTTAACATGACTTTCCATTGTCCAAATTTAATTCCCTCATGATTTTTTTTGTGTGTGAGAAAACAGGCTAGTAGGCTTTCTGATTTTTGCCATCTGTCTTGTATATTGTTTCTTGGTATCAGAAAACAAGCTGTTATGATGGCAACCTCTTAAAGATCAAGTCAACCGGGTGTGATGTATTCTTATAATCCCTGCATAGAGGAGGTGAAGGCCAAGGGTCAGAGGCCAGCCTGGCTACACAGCAAGTTTAAGACCAGCCTATACAGTACAGAGAAAGACTCTGTCCAAACCAAACCAAGAAAAGGAAATTAGATGGTGGTGATCATGTTGGATCATTCACAGCTTACTTGTTATGAAGCAGCAATACTTCCAGTAGCAGCAGGGCGTCCTGACTGTGATCCAGTCATCTTGAGCTTAGGTAGCAGTCATTCGTCAGCGCAGATGCACCACTGTTCCTATAAAACCTTTAAGACTTTATCTCAATGAAGATTGCTATTGTTAATATATCATAATACCGTGTTCCCAGAACAATTCATATTAGGTACTTAGAATAAGGAAAGAGCTGGGGAGATAGCTCAGAGGCTAAAGAGCTTGCCATGTAAACCTGAGAATCTGAGTTCAGTCCTCAGCACTGATGTAAAAAGCTGGGCATAGTGGAGTGCGCTTTTAATCCCAGCACTGAAGACTTAGAGACAGGAGACCCCAGGGGCTCTCTGACCATTGGTGAGTTCTAGGCAAGTAAGAAACCCTTGCCTAGTTCTAGGCAAGTAAGAAACCCCAAATAAACTGAATTGCACTTCAGGTTAACATCTGGCTTTTACATGCCTGTACATACAAGTGTGTGCACACAGCACATGCACCCACATTTATATGAGCACATGCACCATACCCGCACATGTTCATACAGAAAAAAAATGGAAATTTCCTAAAGCAATCCAATCCAATCCTGTACCCTTCAAATCTGGTCATTTTTATTTTCCTGAACTATATTAACAAAATTAGGTATTGCAAGTGGTCTGGTGCTGATTATACTAGTCACCATCTTCAGAAACAGGTTATGGATACTGAACGCTTGCATTGCAAATAGCAAGGTAACAGCCCACACTGATGACATGCTTGCCCATCTGTTAAGGGGAAGGTGAGCAACTAACTGACAAGAATTTTTGCTTTTGGACAGAGAAGATGTTTTTAAAAAAAAGTTTGATTCTTTCCTGCTAATGTTCCATTCTGTCCCAAAGAACCAAGATCACATTTCTTAGCATAAACCATGAAGTTCCAGTCTCCCCAGTGTGAGACTCCCTGGGATTTGTATCTCTCACTCTTGCTTGCATGTCCTTATATAACAGTATGCCTTTCCTTATGCTACATCAATACAATTTTATATTTCTCAGACAGCAATAAACAAGTTGAAATCCAAAAATATATCTAAAAGATCCATTTTTCATGACTTTTTCAGTGTGTTTCATCACTAGTCAGTTTTGAAGCCTTGGATGGACAACTTCAGTTCATTTCCCAGACCCCAGCCTCAGCTCCCTGTGGTCAGGAGTATATTACCATATTTCAGAAGATTAGCTTTGTCCAGTGCAAGGGCAAGTTCTGACGTGTGAGTCACAGGCTCCAATTCCATCCAGAGTTCCTTTTTCCTTAGATTTGAGTCAGACTCTCAGGTTCTTTTTCTCTGTGAAATTTATGTTGTGCTTGCTTCCTTGCTCCCATTCAAGAGCCTGGAGTTCTATGGCTGCTTAGGAAATGCCTTTCCAGGAGAGATGCTTGAGTTATACTATGTGTGTGTGCCAAAGCAATTTTATCTCTCCCAGCTACTTTGCCTTCCTGGTTCTCAAAACTGGGTTCTTCTTAAAGCATTGCAAAAAGCATGTGATGGGAGAAAAGACGACCTAGAAGATTTTGCTCTTTTGTGATCTCAAAATCTTGGGGAAATCTCTTGAGAAGTTGTTGATTTTTGAACCCATTGAGAGAAGGTAAGAGGAGAGATACTGAATGATCCCTTTTTTGCCCCCAAATCTCTAGCCTTCTATTAGATGGAATTCCATCCTTTTTTGCCATTCTCCAACTGACTGTCTACCCCAAGGCTATCTGTGTGGGGGAATGATGGGCTCTGGAGACTTCCTTTTCCCTTGGCCTTAGTCAGCAGGAAGTCCCAGTAGGAGATTGGAGGTAGGAAGGAAGTTAAGATCTTAATCTTGTCTCAGGTTATCTCACACTGCCTGACTCTGATAAGTGTTAGGTAATTTGTCTGCCAAAGAAGCCACCACTACATATCGCTTCTAGATCTTGAGATCCTCTTCTTCCTTTGTTCCTTTGGGTTCAAGGATGGTGGCAGCTCTGTTGATTTCATGGTTCCAATCCCTGAACTATCCTTTGTGATTCTCCATTCACTTTGGTGGGCTCATAATCAGTCTCAGTGTAAAGAATCTCTCCTTGAATTACCTTAATGTGAGCATATTCAATATCTCTTGTAGAACCCTTGCTGATAATAATCTCTCAGTTCATCAGAAGAATGACTTCTTTGTTTAATAACAAAATAACTTCATCTTGGAACAATTAAACTTGTATTCATACTTAGGTATGAATAACATGTATTAAGAACTGTAGAATTTTTGGTTTAGAGATTTAAAGGGAAGAAAAAGAATGGAAGATGTTTTGCTCCCACTTTATTGATGAATTTTGCTCTTTAATTTCATACATGTATATAATTCATTCTGATTATTTTCCCCTCTGCCTTTCCTTATCTCTTTCCCTTCCCTCTGTCAGTCCTTCCTACCCTACAAGTTTCCAATGGAGGAATTTTTGAAGTATATTAGTAATAAGGCAGTGTGACACTATAAAACCATGTATCCCTGACTGCTGTCTACAGAACAATGAGGTGTGTGTGTATGGGAGGGGGGTGTTGGGGCTATAAGTGGTGGGATAGGTCTGTTGATTTTCTACCTAAAAACTTTTCTCAGTAGCATTGTTGCCCCAGAGGCAATACTGCCAAAAGTATGTATCTCATGGTCTTTTAGCAAGGGGCTCACATAGTGTGATGGATGTGCAGTTAGCAAGCAACAGCAATGGATGGTGAACTTAGGGAGTCTGACTTCAGAGTTCAGGCTCATAACTACCAACTGTCTGCTTTTAACTCTAAGTAGACATTAGTGGTCTTTATGTATTCAGACCACAAATTAAATGGAGAAACCATACCTTTGGTAGGAATCTTGGGATTTGAAGCATTTAAACCTGGCTGGGATTGAGTGTTTAGAAACCTATGAAAACTAGTCTTACAAAAAGGCAGAATGAAATCACTTAGAATGTGTAACCAATATCCAAATGTTCCTTAGAGACATTTCTATCATTTTGTACTTGAGATCTTTCTTGGAAAGAGACCTAGGAAGGAGCAAGAAGCCAAGGGGAATGGTCAGGCCAGATAAGACTTGTGAGGAAGTAATAATGACTTTCACACTCACCGTCCACCAGGGTTTCTCCTCACTCTCAACCAGTTTGGTCACCGAATCAGACACCCAGAGCCAAGAACTCTTTATCCTACCAGTAATCCTCTAAGCCACTTAAGACCTGGATTTAAAAATCTCTGAGCTGTTTTCCAGACTCATGCCAAAAAAGTTGCTTTGAGGTGGAGGTAATGAGTGCTAATACGCAGGCGAAGCGGTACTTCTGAGCAGAGTGCCGACACGAACCTCAGGTCACAATCTTGCAGGCTGGTATTGCTATTTAAGCCATCAGCCAGGGAGACAGAGCGCTCCTGCCCGCAGTTCAGGTGCTGCTTCGGTCTCCTTGTGTCATCCTCTGAAGACCAAATAATGGTGAGGTGAGCCTGACCACATGTCTTTCCCTTCCGGCTTACCTACCAGGACCATCAGCTAGAGATAAAGCAGCAGCTGGGTTAGACTTCTACAGGGAGTGGTTCTAAAACTGATGCACACTGAGTATTTCACTCAATGGCAGTGAATCCCATCTTTAATTTTAACTGAAACTTGATGATATGTAAACCTGAAAATTTATTAGCTGTGACAGAAAGCAAGTCTTCCACACCACTGAAATCTCTGGCATGCCTTTAAAAACAACAGCTGGTTTATTAATTTAGTCAACCTATGTGAATTCTAATCACAGTCCATCCTCCGAAGGATCTTAAAATGATACACACAAATAAGGAACACTTATAATGATCATTGATGTTTACTTAATGAAGTTTTCTGAGTGTGTTGAGTGAAGTCAGAACTAATGCACAGTATTTGTTTACTAAAAATAACAACAAACAAAAATGAAGCCTTACTAGACTCTGGCTATGTTTATCTTCAAAAGTTATGCTTCAAAAGTTCTTAAAGACTTGAGTCCTCTGGTAATTTAGTAGTTTTTTTTCCTGATAAAGATTTACAAGAAAAAGTTATCCTTTGAAAAACTCTTAAATATATCCCTCTATTTAGTATGCTATGAAATTGACTGAAGATGTAGGAATAAAAAGTCTTAAGATCATATCACTATTTATATGTTTATATTTATTTATTTGATAGTGTCTTACTATGTAATCCTAGCTAACTTCGAACTTGGGATTCTTCTGTCTCTACTTCTCAAGTGCTGGACTTTTATGCCACCATGGCCCGAGAGGTCATGTCTCCTTTCTTCCGATTTCTTACTGATTTTATAACCATTGAAACCATATTTCATTTATTTTCATACATTACAATTAATTTAATGTCTAAATCAGTCATTGTGACATTTCAGATACTGAAACTGATATACTTTTTTCCTCTAAATTTATTAAAGGCTTATTAGTAGAATAAAATATATTTATTATTTGTAAGTCAATTAAGACAAAAATCCTTTACAGACTTACAGACTTTTCAGACTGTATTAACAGTAATCTGCTATACAAGAATGAATCTTACTGGCATTAAAATGCTGAGCAGTTTGTAGAACTTTGCCAACTCAATTAACCAGAAGCTTCTTGTTCTTAAGATGACCCCATTTAACTCTTCAGATTCCACTTGTTAGGATTGTTCTATTGTGCACAATTTTCAGAAATATTGAGCTTGATCTCTGTGATTAGAATGCGCTATTAGAAAGTATAATGACAGGTGGAAAATTGCTTAACATACAAAGATAGTTTAAAAGTCTACCTAACAAACAATTACTATGTCGCTCTTATTACACTTCCAGCAGTGTGCGAGGTGCTGGCCCTGCAGTGCCAGTGACAGAACAGAATGTGGTGGATGGAAGAAGCCCACGAGCCAGAGGACAGCACCAGTGTGGAGGGCAAGGATGCCAGGAGGGAAAACCAAAACCGGGCCCTGAAAGCGTGTGTCCCGCCAAGCTGCTGTGAGGGCTCAGGGCAGCCCCGGGTCACATCAGTGATGTCAGATTGCATTCGAAAAGTGGGGGAGAAGAGTCTGCAATGTGTTCTTCCAGGTGCTTGCGCTCTTGTGAATTTAAGAGCTCAATAAAATGTTGAACCTGAGGTCGGAGACCCTTCAGAGAGTCCCACCTCTTCAGCTCTGCACGTGTGCAACAGCTTGTCGAGGATGCGGGCTGTGCATGTGGCTAATACCTTAAACGCAAGCCCAGGCAGAATGCTCTCAGCAGCACCTTGCTCTGCCGGCTGGGTTTTAAGCAGCTCTAAATCTGAGGGATTATCACACGGGACTCCTCAACTCCTCTGGGAGGTTGTGATTTACCGTCTTTGACCAGACATCCACCCTGGAGCGGCATTGGGGATGCACAAGCAACCCAGGAACCACCCTAGGGCTTCCACACGCAGTGCTCACAACCTCTTGAGAAAGGCCTTCCAACTTCAGTGTTACTCAGTTTGAAGTCTAAAAGATTTACAAATGAGTAGATAAAAAAGTTCACCCAAATCTGAGAATACCACTTCTCCTTCGCAGTACTGGGATAAAGAGAATCTACAAAGAACTTGAAAATAATGTTTCCTAAGAATTTTTTTATAATAGCAATTTTCATGGAACTAAGAATGCAGGGGAGAACTGAGAGGGGAGGCATAGCCCTCATATGAAATCATTTATTGTTTTGAATTCTTTCAGCCAGCTCCCTATGAAGGCTTTCTTTAGCTTATGCCTGGAATAAAACAACATTTACATTCCACTATGTTGCGAAGTTTCTTTTTGGATAGCTATGATATGATCAAATAAATCTTACCTGGCCTCCTGCTTTTAGATTGCTCTTTGGTCCCCATCTACCACTCTTCATTGCCTGGCAATTTGCATTCTTGGTTTATTTGTGTGTTTTCTTTTTCTGCCTAACTCTTACAGAATTGGTAACCCAGCATTCCTCTCTACGACTCATCTTCTTTGTCTGTAAAATGGAATGATATTAGTATTTGCCTCAGAGTATAAGATTAACAGAAGGTCTGGGGAGACAGTTCAGTGATTAAAACATCTGCCACACAAGCAAAAGGACAAGCATTCAGATTTCTATACACACATGAAAATGCAGTGGTAGGTGTGGTGGCCCACCTATAATTCCAGCCTCAGAAGAACAAGCTGGCTGTATGACTAGCCCTGTCAGCAAGCTTTGATTCTGATTAGAGATCCTGTCTTAAAAGTATGAGGTGAAAGAGTGATGATCAAGGATGATTCCTGGCACCAACCTTGATCCTTCAGATTTTCCCTCACACATGCAAATATGCACACACAGTCACATGCATACCCCCCTCAAAAATGGAAAAAGAAAGGAATGTTAACATTGTTTCAAGACTTGAGTATATTATAAATACTTCATAGATGTCAGTTATTGTCACCATCAACTATAATGCCTGTTTCTATGTGGTAATTGAGCAGATCAGTCTCTGCCACCCATGACATGTGAAGAGAGAAGACAGTCCCTGCTTTCTGGAGATATGGTTCAGCAGGAAAGTATTACCCATAGATTTTCCCGGGACATCCATGATCCTGGGAAGGGAAAACCCAGGAGAGACCTGTTGGTCCCCAGCTGGGGGGGCACTAGCATTCCCAGGGGCCAGGATGGCCTAGAAACAAGAGATTTCATCACCTGGGATCTTGGTTTGTGTGAAATCACTCTTGCAAGTATGACTTCCTGGAAGGCCCGAGTCCATATGATGGAGCTGTAAACTCTCAGCAACAGGGAGAGGGACAGACAGTCTCTGGGTCCCAAGGGAAGTCTGTCCAGGCGATCTCTGAGCGGCAAGAAAACAGGATATTCACTTTTTTAAACCTCCGTGAGTTCATCTAGCAATTCTTTTTTTCTCGTTCACCTCCAGGGTCTAGCCGAGGATGACTTAGAGCTCACTATGGGTTCATGATGATCCTCCTGTCTTGACCTCCCAGAAGCTGCGATTACAGTGGCTTGAATCCCCTAGCAATTTTTGAAAAGGAGTACACAATCTTTTCCCAAGATTATTTTGCCACGTTTACTTGCAGTAGGATAACATTGTGAGAGAAATCACAGAATGACTTCACGAACAACAGAAAGTATGTTTTCCATACGCAATTGCGATTTTGAAACATGAAATTTAAAGGTGGTTATGGTGGTATATTCTTGTAAACTCAACACTCAGGAGGCTGAAGTGGAAGGATTGCCAGACGGAGGCCAATCTGGGCAACCCAGTGAGATTCTGTGTCAAGAGAAAAAGCAAAAACGAATGAGTGAAATTTACTTTGAATTTTGCATTTACTTGTAGTTATCCAATATTTTACATGAAATGGTAATTTAATCAGTTTATTCCAAACATCTTAATGATAATGCTATATATTTATGTTTTGCATATATATTTTGTCCATCTATGTGAATCCTAAAGTTAGAAGATTTTTTTCCTGATAAATACAGCAAAATCAAGATTGGTAAATATTAATATCTTTGGTTATTTCATTGAGCTAACAAGGTATCACTTCAATTTTTTGAAACACAAATGAAAAGCTCTTAGGAAGCAATATTGAGAGTTACTATATTTTCTGAAGGTAGAGGGATACTTTTAAATAGTGGTTTAAAAGAATTCTGGCAATCAAAGCACAGATGAACATGCAATGACGCATGGCGGTGGAGAGTGGCTCAGCAGGTAAGTGTGCTTGCATGAGGACCTGAGTTCAAGTCCTCAACATCCATTGTAAAAATCAACATAGCTGAGTATGACTGCACACATGCCTTTAGTTCCAGTGCTGGTGCATTCCTGGGAAAAGATTGCAGGCATGTATTGGCACACAGCCTAGCTGCAGCCTCAGGAAGAGACCCTGTCTCGAGGGAATAAAGTAGAAAATGACAGAGCAGGACACCTGGCTTTCTTCTCTGGTCTCTATGTGCAGGTGTGTTTACCTGCACACACACATGAAACATGTACATTTCAAAAATTAAAAATCATGATGAATAAATAGTTCTATTGTATGGTAACTTCTATTCCTTCAGAAATACACTGTGGAGTGAGATGACTGAATAATTTGGTAGTTCTATATTTAGTTATTTTTAAAATTTATTTTCCCTCCACAACTTTGCCAGCATATTTTTGTATTTTGTTTTTTACAGTTATTATTGATTTTGTATACAATAATGTGACATTTCATATATGCATGCCTCATGCATCGATCATTTGCCACCCATTACTCTCTTACACCTCCTTCCTGCTTCCAGTCCCCTTTCTCTTTCTCTATTGTTTAAAAATAATTTTAACATAATTTTGTGAATGATGTGGATTAAACCTAGCAGCTTACGTATACCAGGTAAGCATTCTACCATTGTGATAAATCCCCAGTTCTTAGTTTTGTAAGACAAAACCTTGATATATCATTCACACTGACCTTGAGAATTAATACGCAGCTCATGCTGGCCTCAAATGTGTGGTTGTCTTGTTTCTACCTCCTGATTACTTGGGTAAACACACACACACATACACACACCCCATATATGCACTTGAAAAATAAAGAATAATCATGCCCAAAACACATACTTAGAGAAAAGACATCATCCTCTTTAACAAACTGATTGGAAAGCTAGATAACCTGCATCTGGAAGACAGAAGCTAGATCTCTATAATCTTACTCTATAAAAAATTTTATGCAGATTGGTGATGCTTATTTACACTTCTAATACAAGTACTGTCAACAAATGTCTGTAAAAAAAGTGTGCACACCCCATTTTATGCTATAGTGAATGAATTGTTTTCTGATCTTTTCTCTTAATGAATTCATAAGCAGTCCATAGAAAAGTTACTAGTTTTCGTATGTTGACTTTGTGACTAGCTACCGTGTTGGGCAACAACAGCTGAATTTGTGCTTAATCTCTTCTGCTACTCTGGTTTTTTAAACTGGAGAATTGAGACCATTTACATTTGAGGACTATACTATTGAGTATGGAATATGTATTGATTCCTGCTTTCTGTGATTGAGTGTTTGAATACTCCATGTTCTTTTCTCTCTCTCCATTTTTCATCTCAGAATTTTGATGGTTTACTGAACTACTATTGAATTATTTCATAATTCACATTTGATTTTGTATTCTTCTAGTCTAATTTATTCTTTCCTGAACTCTCACAAGTGCTGTTTCTCTGTCTTTGTCTTTGTGTGTAAGATTCCTCTAAGCTTCTTCTGCAATGTAGTGCTGCCTTATTGATCAGAAATTCATTTGCCATATACTCATTTTGGAAGTTGTTTATTTCCCCTTTGATTTCAAGGGGTGAGCTTACCGTATATAGTAATTTAGTATTTTAGTCAGGGTGTTCACCACTGTGAAAAAATATCTGAGGGGAACAATTTTATGGAGAAAGAATTTATTTTTGTTTGTGGTTTCAGTTAATGGTCACATTTTTTTCTGGGCTGTGGTGAGATAAAGCATCATTGCAGAAGGGTGTAGAGAGGAACAAAGTTTTTTTTTTTTTTATCCCAAGGAAACCTCAGTAATCTACTTTGTCATACATAGTCCCTACTTTCCACCATCTTATAATAATGTCATCAAATTATGAATCCACCAGTAGAGTATGAATTGTTCAGACCTTTCATGGTCCATTCACCCCCTAAAAGTTCACCAGCTGGGCTGACAACTAAACCTTTAAATTATAAGCCTATTGTGGAGACATAAGTAACTTGATGATTTTTATTTTGTAGTCTTTAACATCACGTCCTTGTTCTGTGCTCTTGGAAGTTTAACTCTATGACATGGCAAAGTTCTCTTCTTATCATGCTTGTTTGAACTTTTAAAAGCATCATATACTTAGATATCCATATTATTTTAAAGAACTGGGGAATTTTTTGCTATTATTTCACTGAATAACTTTCCAAAACTTTCTCCTGTATCCCTATAAATTCTTTTTTTCATTTTTTATTGAGAATTTTTCATGTACAAACAATGAGTTTATATCCTTGCCCTACCAATCTCCTTTCTGTATTTGGTCTCTAAATTGTATTGCATATGTCTTGCATGCTCTGGATTTAGTTTCTTATTTTGATCCAATTTAATTGCTATCTGAATGTCATTATTCATCAACACTGTCTTCAATCCCAGTATTCTTTCTTCCACTTGATCCAGTCTATTAGTGAGGCTTTCCATTGAACTTTTTGCTTCATATAAGTTTTTATTCCCGGGCTGGAGAGGTGGCTCAGGGGTTAAGCCTCTGCCTTGCAGGCGGAAGGTCCTGAGTTCGGATCCCAGATCCCACGTATAGACGCCAGGCGGAAGCGGGGGCGGCCTGCGCTTCTGGTCCTGGTAGGGCGGAGCCTGTGAATCCCGGGGCAGAAGGAGGTGGAGGCGTCCATGGTGGTTCGCGAATTCGTCCGTGGTTCTACACACACACAGAAACATACACACACACACACACACAGACACACACACACGCGCGCACACATACACACGCACATGCGCACAGTTGAATAAATAATAATAAAAAATTTTTTAAAAAAAGTTTTTATTCCCCCAAGATTTTTAAATTTTTAAATTATTTATTATTTATTCAATTGTGCGTGTATGCGTGTGTGTGTGCGTGTGTGTGTATGTATGTGTGTGTGTGTGTAGAACCATGGACGAATTTGGGAACCACCATGAACCACCTCCACCTCCTCCTTGTTTACTCTGTACTGGGATTCACAGGCTCTGCTCTACCAGGACCAGACGTGGGGTCTAGGATCCGAACTCAGGACCTTCCACCTGCGAGGCAGAGGTTTAACTCCAAGCCACCTCTCCAGCCCCAACCCCAAGGTTTCTGTAGGGTTCTTTTAAAGCTGTTTATTGAGTTTCTCATGCATATCTTAAATTGTCTTCCTTATTTCATTCAATTATTTTTTTCTAAGTTCTGTTGGAATTCATGCATCCTTTTAAAATTAATTGTTTTAATTCTTTATCTAACATTTCATTTACTTCAATGTCTTTAACATTACTTACTGGAGTGTTACAGATTTTGGAGGAGTCATGTTTCCTGTATATACTGGGATGGACATTTCTTGGCTTTCAGTGGGGTTACCAGTCACTTTTTGTGCTGCTGTGAGACAATGCTCAAGCTGAAGCAACTTATGGACAGAAAATGGAGATTCATTTGGCTTATGGTTTCAGAGGGGAGTATAGTCCTTTCTGGTGGAAAAGACATGGCTGGCTGGCAGAAACTGGATGAGACTTAGGTCACTTTCTATCATGGAGGCTAAGAGAGCACAAGCTGTTAAAGAATACTGAAACTACTAACTAAACTCAAGGCACACCCTTCGTGAAACCTTCAGCAAGGCTTCATGTTTGAAGGTGCCATGACCTTCCCAAACACTAAGGATTCAAGCACATGAACCTATGGGGACAACTCATATTCAAACCATAATGAGGGTGTTCTTATGGGGAAGCTTTTCCCTAGTGATGTGCCTTAAGTTCTGATTCATGACCTAGTTTTCATTCCAATTGGATTTTGAAGTGAAGTTTCCCTGTGACTTCTTAACCTAGGGTTGGTAGGTTTTTAGTTTAATGTCAGTACCTGGGCTCCTTACTTTTCACATGTATGTAGTCCCTCTGGCAGTGCAGGCAGTTGAAGCGTCAACAGTAGAATGTAAAGGTATATTCTAGGTAGTTACTCTTCCATACATGCCAATATTGTGCGGTATGAAAGACTGTGGGAGTAATTTATGATATGTGGGTAACTGTAACATGCAATAGCTTTGTTTGCTTTTTTTTTTGTTGTTGTTGCTAAGTGAAAGTCCAGTAGTGAGTTTTCAGATATCTCCCATAAATACTTGATTGGTCTGGGTTATAAGTTACAGGATTTTCTCTCGTGTGTGTGTGTGTGTGTGTGTGTGTGTGTGTGTGTGTCTGTTTGTGAGTCTATGGCCACATAATGGAAGGAGAAAACCAACTTCTGAAGGTATTTCCTGATCCCCACCAGTGCGCCATAAAATGCATGTACATTTTTTCTTTCTCTTTCTCTCCCTCTCTATTGAATAATTGAATAAGTTATATATATATGTGTGTGTGTGTGATATATATATGTGTGTGTGTGTGTGTGTGTGTGTGTGTGTGTGTGTGTGTGTGTATGCTTCAGTATGTTTCTAATTTTAAGGCTCATATTCTCTTTGTTTCTTTTTCTCTATTTTTTAGCTTGTTGTTTTCAGAAGGATGGGGGTTCAGGTGGGATCCCACGAGTTGTCATATGTGTTGCCAAGGCTGGGTTTGCACTTTTTGGTCTTGCTGCATGTAATTCTTGTGTGCCAAGAGTGCACACCTGGACTTTTTCTTCCCTATTTTTCTGGAGTTTCTTCTAGCCAAAAAATCACGCGAGTACATCCTTTTGTGGAAAGTAACTATGTAGGCATTTTAGGAAAGCTAGGGGTGAAAAGTCTCCAGGAAACAGCTATAACATGACTTGGAATTCCTCTCTGACCTCTCAAGTTCTACCAAAAGGAAGAAGGGAGACAAAAAACATTATGGAATGAGCTATGTATAGTTTAGTGTGTGAAGGGTCTTGAGACCAAGTAATCGTGATCTTTCCCAGCTTCAGAGTTTCCCCAAATCGTTAAACCTACAGTAATGTACAGGAATTCCCCATCTCCACTATGAGCAGTCCCACATTCTGTTACTGGTATGTATTTGTTCATACAAAGATAAAAATCTCCTTTCAAGCTATAGTCAGAGTTTTTACATAACTGAAATCAATTTATGAACTCAGGAAAAGCACTGGAAAGGAGAGACAGGGATGGCTGTACTATTTAAACATGGTGGATAGACAGAAGCTACCTTCTTCATGGAGACACTCCTGTGCGTGCTTCTTCTCACAGACACTGATAGACCCTAATGTTGGGACTCATAGTCAGGAAACACTGACAGGAAACAATGCGTCATGCCTGTGATTAGGTGTTAGATATAGGTGTCAACTTGGCAATTTCAGGCTGAGTTTTGAACACAGATATGAAGAACTGAGAGTTAAGGCAAGCCCTTGAGCAAGCCTGGGTTTAAGGGGGAGAGCCAGCCCATGGTAGGCAGGTGGATGAGATGGAGGTAGATGGGGCATTAATTGGCATTCTTTGGCATATTTGGACAGACATGTCTGCAAGTATGATTGCCCCTCTCTCAGTACACCTATGGTTATAATGAGATATTATTTAGCTTCAAAGATGTAGGTGGTCTCATAATTCATAATAACATAAATGAACATTAAAGATATCACATTAAATGAAATAAACCAGGAACCCAATGACAATGAATTGACTTTACACGTATGTATCATATAAAGCAGCCAAACTCATGGATAATGGAACAGTGGCTCCCAGGAGTCAGGGGGTAGCTTAGTTTCACATTCTGTTGCTGTAATAAGTGCAGGTCCAAGCAGTTAATGGCAACAAGGGATTTTTAAAAATTTATTTATTTTTCTGCTCACACAAACGTAATAGGTACCCCTGTCCCTTCCCTCCCTCCACCCTTCCCTGAACCTTCCTGCTCCCTCCCCCCTTTTCCCCTTCCTTTAACCCTCCCTCCCCTTCTCCCAGTGCCCCCTCCCCCCATCTCTGAAGCATCCTTTAATGTGCATATCAAACTTTCCTCTGGGTCCTCCTCTCTCATGAGGTGTAAGGACTCAGTGGCATTTCCTAGAACTCTTTCTTGTGTTCCCCTTAAGTATAGGAACACTATTGTGACTGTTTTTTTTTAATACATTTTTTATTATTATTTCAGCTCATACAAACTTAATAGGTACACCAGTTCCCTCCCTCCCTCCTTCTCCCCCCGAACCCCCTGCTCCACCTCCCTTCACCCTTCCCTCCCCATCTCCCAGTGCCTCCCACCCCAATTCCCAGAGACTCCTTTCTCGTGCATGCCTGACTGTCCTCTGGGCCCTCCTCTCCAATGTTAATCCCTTGTTTCTAAGGATCCTCATGCCTTTAGTCCATGCTAGACTTTGAGGGATCAATGATATGTTGGGCATTGCGCAGATCATGCAGAGTCCTATTATTACTGCTTCAACCCTAACTTGTGTGGAGTATCTTGCATATCTTGACTCCTCCCATCCTTGTGCTCTTACAATCTTACCGCGCCCTCTTCCACAAATTTCCCTGAGCTTCAGGATGGGGAGAGATTAGGCAGGCCTGATTCCAGGTGGTTGATATAGAGTCTCTGATGTTCTGAATTATGGTTTGTTGATTTTTTTTTTCAGTTTTGCTATTCCTGCAGTGCCCTTGGTTCCATCCTGATGGGTATTGGATGTCACCCCCTGGCCAGAGATAAAAACCTGTTAAATTAGAGTCTTGTTATGAGAATCTATTCAAAGGTAGATGGAATAGCAGTAGGAGACTGCAGTGAGAGAGGGGTCAATCACCCATTTGCAAATGGTTACCTTCTATCTGGCAGCCTATAAGCCCTCCCCTTTTAGTAAGATCGTACCCCATCAGTTGGAAATGATCAGGAAGGAAAGTCTGTGAACTTAATCAGATGTCTCATTACTTACTTGGAGTCCTTAATAGTGGCCTATTTTCTCTGCTATAACTTGGTCCCCTCTGTTTCTGATGGGGCCCTCCTTCCCCATCCCTCCTGTTTATAATCTTTACAATTACTGTAGGTATTACAGAGATTTGTCTTTGAGTGTCTCTAAGTGAGTTTCGTACTAGGATCCACCTATTAGGGAGTACATATGGCGTTTAATTTTCTGTGTCTGGGATACTTCACTCAATATAATTGTTTCTAATTCCATCCATTTCCTGGCAAATTGCATTAAATCATCATTTTTGATGCCTGAGTAGTATTCCATTGTATAAATGTACCACATTTCCTTATCTATTCATCAACTGTTGGACATTTGGGCTGATTCCATGACTTTGCTATTGTAAACAGTGCTGCTATGAACATGGTCGTGCCTGTGCTATCGAGGTGAATTTTTGCTGTATAGGGGGTTATTCCCAAAAGTTGTATAGCAGGGTCATATGGCATTTCAATCTTTAATTTCTTTAAGAATCGCCAGACGGCTCGCCAGAGTGGTTGTATGAGCCTGCACTCCCACCAGCAATGTAAGAGAGTTCCCATTTCTCCACATCCTATCCAGTATTTGGTGTTGTTTGTATTGTGAATTTTTGCCTTCCTGACCAGGGTGAGATGATATCTCAGGGAGGTTTCGATTTGCATTTCCCTGATGGCTAAGGATGTGGAGCATTTTCTAAGATATTTGTTAGACATTTTAATTTCATCCCCGGTAAAGTTTCTTTTAAGTTCCAAGGCCCATTTTTTTTTATTTTAAAATATTTTTTATTATTATTTCCGCTCATACAAACTTAGTAGGTACACCGGTTCCCTCTTTCCCTCCTCCTCCCCCCGACCCCCCTGCTTCCCCTCCCCTCATTCCTCCCTCCCCATTCCTCAGTGCCTCCCCCCCAATCCCCGGAGAATCCTTTAATGTGCATGCCAGTCTCTCCTCTGGGCTCTCCTCTCCGATGACATACAAAGACCCAGTGGCATTCCCCTGAATCCTATCCTGTGTTCCCCTTAAGCATAAGAACACTATTGTGGCTGTCAATCCCTTGCCTCCAAGGATCTTGGTGCCTTTAGCAAATGCTAGACTTTGTGGGTCAATAGTGTGTTGGACATTGCGCAGGGCATGCAAAGTCCAATTATGATTGCTTCGGCCCTAACTTGTGTGGAATATCTTGCATATCATCGCTCCTCCCATCCTTGTGCTCTTACAATCTTACCGCCCCCTCTTTTGCAAATTTCCCTGAGCTTCAGGATGGGGAGAGATTAGTCTGGCCTAGTTCTAGGTGGTTGATATAGAGTCTCTGAAGTTCTGGATTATGGTTTGTTGATTTTCTTTTGCGGTTTTGCTGCTCCTGCAATGCCTTTCACTCCATCCTGATGGGTATTGTATGTCACCCCCTGCCAAGGCCCATTTTTTAATTGGCCCATTTGTTTCCTTGGTGTTTAGTTTTCCAAGTTATTTGTGCACTCTGGATAATAGAGCTCTCTCAGATATGTAGTTAGTGAAGATTTTCTCCCATTCTGTGGGTTGCCTGTGTGCTCGAGTTACAATCTCTTTATCTGAATAGAAGCTCTTTAATTTCACAAGATCCCATCTGTTGAGTGTTGGTTGCAGTGACTGTGCTATTGGATGTCTGTTCAGAAACTGTTGGCCTAGTCCAATCAGCTCGAGAGAGTTCCCTACCCTTTCACCTATGGTTTTAATAGTCTTTGGCCTTATATCGAGGTTCTTGATCCATTTGGAGTTAATTCTTGTACATGGTGACAAGTACAGGTCCAGTTTTAATCTTCTGCATGTGGAAATCCAGTTTTGCCAGCACCATTTGTTGAAGATGCTGTTCTTTTTCCATTGGAGTTTTTGGGTCCCTTTGTCAAATATCAAATGGCTGTAGTTATGTGGGCTTATATCTGGGTCTTCAACCCTTATCCATTGATCTGTGTGTCTATTTTGGAGTCAATACCAGGCTGTTTTTACAATTATGGGTTTGTAATATAGACTAGGGTTTGGTATGGTGAAACCTCCAGCCGTGTTTTTGTAACTCAGGATTGTTTTTGCTATCCTGGGTCTTTTGTGCCTCCATATGAATTTTGAGATTGTTTGGTCAACTTCTTTAAAGAATTGCTTTGGGATTTTAATTGGTATAGCATTGAATTTGTATATTGCCTTTGGTAGGATGGTCACTTTTATGATGTTGAATCTGCCAATCCAGGAACATGGGAGGTCTTTCCCCCTTCTAGTGTTTTCTGCAATTTCTTTCTTTAGGGTTTTAAAGTTTTCATTATAGAGGTCTCTTACTTCCTTGGTTAGGTTTATCCCAAGGTATTTCATTTTTTTAGGGGCTATAGTAAATGAGATTGTTTCTCTCAAGGCTTTTTCGCTTCTTTTATTCTGGGCATATAGGAAGGCCACTGATTTTTGTACAATTATTTTGTATCCTGCCACCCTGCCGAACTTCTGGAGCTTCCTAGTGGAGTTTTTGGGATCACTCAGGTATAGGATCATGTCATCTGCAAATAGAGATAACTTGACTTCTTTCTTGCCGATTTGAATCTCTTTTATGCCCCTTTCTTGTCTTATGGCTTCAGCTAAGACTTCAAGTACAATATTGAAAAGAAGTGGTGGCAGTGGACAGCCTTGTCTAGTTCCTGATTGAAGTGGGAATGCTTCAAGTTTTTCCCATTTTTACACCTTAGTGTTGGCTTGTTGTATACCACTTTTATTATATTAATAAAGGTTCCTTCCATTCCAACCTTTTCTAGGATTTTGATCATAAAGGGCTGTTGGATCTTGTCAAAAGCTTTTTCTGCATCTATCGAGAGTATCACGTGGTCTTGAACTTTGGACTGGTTTATAAGGTGAATTACACTTATTGATTTGCTTATGTTGAACCATCCTTGTGTGCCTGGGATAAAGCCTACTTGATCCCCATGGATAATCTTTTTGATATCTTTTTGAATCCTATTTGTTAAGACTTTGTTGAGAATCTTTCCATCTGTGTTCATCAGAGAGATTGGCCCGTAGTTTTCTTTTTTAAGTGTATCTTTATTAGGTTTTGGGATTAAGACGATATTAGCTTCATATAAAGAATCTGATAGTGTTCTTTCCTTTGCTATTTGATGGAACAGTTTAAGGAGTATTGGTGTTATTAGCTCCTTAAATGTCTGGTAGAACTCTGGGCTGAATCCATCTGGTCTGGGACATTTTTTGGTGGAAAGATTTGAGATTACTATCTCAATTTCCTCATATGTTATTGGACTATTTAAATAATTCACAACTTCCTGATTCAATTTAGGTAAGTTGTGTTTACTTAGGAATTCATCCATGTCTTTTGTGTTGTCAAATTTCACAGAGTATAAATTTTTGAAATATGATGTTATAATTCTCTGGATTTCTTGGGTATCAGTAGTGATAACTCCATTTTCATTTCTAATTTTGTTAATTTGGGATTTCTCTCTCTTGCCTTTGGTTAATTTAGGTAGGAGTGTATCAATTTTATTGATTTTTTCAAAAAACCAACTTTTTGACTGGTTGATTTTCTCTATCGGTTTCCTAATCTCAATTTCAGATATTTCTCCCCGTATTTTGCTAATCTCCTCTCTTCTACTCCTTTTGGGATCAGATTGCTCTAGTGTCTCTAAAGCTTTTAGCTGCATTGTTAAGTTATTTATTTCTGATGTTTCCATTTTTTTGATGTAGGCATTAAGAGCTATGAACTTACCTCTTAGAACAGCTTTCATTGTATCCAAGAGATTTTCGTAGGTTATATTTTCATTATGGTTCACTTTCAGGAAATCTTGAATTTCCCTTTTAATTTCTTCCTGAATCCAATTCTCATTCAGCATCATAGTGTTAAGTTTCCAGGAGTTAGTGTATTTTCTGATGCTTGTTGTGTTGTGGATGTCAACCTTTAGGCTGTGTTGATCTGATAAGGTACAGGCTAGAATTTCAACTTTCCTGCTGTGGAGATTACTTTTGTGTCCCAATATGTGATCTATTTTGGAGAAAGTTCCGTGTGCTGCTGAGAAAAATGTGTATTGTTTGGTGCGTGGATGAAAAGTTCGATAGAGATCTGTAAAGTCCATTTCTTTAAGGGTTTGATTAAGCTCCAAAGTGTCTCTGTTAAGTTTTTTTACCTATTGATCTATCCCATGTTGAGAGGTCGGTGTGGAAATCCCCCAGAATTATCATTTTGGGATTGATTTCTTGCTTTAGACATTGTAGGGTTTGCTTAATGAATGTAGCGGGGCCCATATTGCGTATATATATGTTCAGTATTGTGAAGTCTTCTTGGTGAATTGTACCTGTGACTAAAATGTAGTATCCATCTGTGTCTCTTATGATTTTTTTTGGTTTGAAGTCCACTTTGTCCGATAGCATAATGACTACCCCTGCCTGTTTTCTGGTTCCATTAGCTTGCAGAATTTTTAACTAGCCTTTTATTTTTAAGATGTGCCTATCTTTTGTGATGAGAACGGTTTCCTGCAGGCAGCAGATTGATGGATTGTGATTTTTAATCCAAGTTTGTAATCTGTGTCTCTTGAACCCTGAGTTAAGTCCATTAACATTTAATGTTATAATGGAGAAACTATTTTTAATTCTGGACATTTATTATGTTTAGTGGCTTTTGTAAGTGTATTGTTACACCTTTAGGTTTTGGTAGTATTATACTTCCCTTCTGTTCTCCTGGATATGCCTGTTTTTGTCTTCACACTTGAGTATCATTTCTAGCATTTTTTGAAGGCCTGGTTTGGTGGACATGAATCCCTTCAAGTTGTCTTTGTGCTGGAAGATTTTTCTTTCTCCCTCGATCATGATGGCTAGTTTTGCGGGGTATATCAATCTGGGTTGACATTTTTGCTCATTCAGTACTTGAAGTATGTCTCTCCATGCTCTTCTTGCTTTTACTGTTTCCATTGAGAAGTCATTTGTTATTTTAATAGGTTTATATTTATTCTTTATTTTAAATTTTTTTTATGCAATTGTGTACATGTGCGTGTGTGCTCGTGTGTGTATATATGTGTGTGTATGTAGAACCACGGGCAAATTTGGGAACCACCATGGATGCCTCCACCTCCTCTTTGTTTACTCTGCCCCGGGATTCACAGGCTCCGCCCTACCAGGACCAGAAACACAGCTGCCCCCGCTTCCGCCCCGGGTCTATACGTGGGGTCTAGGATCCGACCTCAAGACCTTCAGCCTGCTTAACCCCTGAGCCACCTCTCCAGCCCCAATAGGTTTACCTTTAAAAGTGACTCTTTTTTTTCCCTTGATGCTCTCAGCACCATTTCTTTATCTTGAATGTGGAGTGTTTTAACTATTATTTGCCGTGGCATGCTTCTGTTTTGGTCATATCTGTTTGGGGTGCGGAATGCCTCTTGTATATGGATGAGCCTCTCTTTTTTTAGATGAGGAAAGTTTTCCTTGATAATTGTTTGAAAAATTTCCTCAGGTGTGGTATTTTGAGATTCTTGCTCTGGTATTCCATGAATAGGCATGTTAGGCTTCTTCAGGGTGTCCCATAACTCTTGAATATTTCTCTTGAGTATCTTTTTGGCTTTAACAATCTCTTCCATTGAGCTGGTTAATACTCCCACTTTGTCTTCAAGGTCTGAAATTCTGTTTTCTGCTTTGTTAGTTCTGCTGATAAGACTCTCTGTGGAGTTCTGGGTTGAAGATAACTTGTCTTTTAGTTCAGTTTTTAACTGCTTGAGTCTGTTTTAACTGCTCTATGCTTGTTTTTGTTTCTTGAACTGTTTTTCTCAACTCCTCCAAGTGTCTGTTGTGTTCCTCTTCAAAGCGATTGATTCGATTATTTAATTCCTCCAGGATTTCCTCTTTCATAGTATTGAACATGGTAATGATCACGTTTTGAAAGTCGTTATCCTGATTCAGGCTTTCTTGGCCACTTTCCATGGTTTGTTCTGGTTGGAGTCTATCATTATGGGACTAATTCCTTCAATGGGAAATTTGTTTGTTTGGGTGTTGTTTCTGTTTGACCTCGGCATTGTCCTTTATACTTGAGACCTTCTTTCAATTTCTGTGCGTTTTTCACTGACTGAATTATTTGGTCTGGAGTTTTGCAGTTGGGTGGGAGTGGAGCTTACCTGGGTCTGGGTGAGTCCCGGCTGGACTGCTTGCCTCCCGGGAACATATGTCAATTTTAATGCGTTAGTATATATACCTGGTAGTGGTATAGATGGCACATGTAGTAGCCTGTGGCATTGCTGATTCAGGGAGGCCCAAGCCCACGCTCTGGAATCCAGGAGGTCTGACTACAGACAAGCCTCAACAAGGAATCATATAGGCAGAAGGGATGGACAACCAATGGGCGGCCAATGGTCGGAGGGATGAACAACCAATGGGAAGTGGCCTTCTAACCTGGACACCTAGTAAACAGGTAAATGATTGGCGGCTGTTCCCCCCTCCCCTGAGCAGAGTGGTGGCCACACGTGATTGGATCCCTGACCAATCACTTGTATAGAAGCCCAAACACTTCAGATTAAAGTTGAGCCTGTTGCTTCTAGTCCGACTCCCGGGGTCTGGGTAGTGACCCCGTCGCCGGTTCACCCATTTGCTACGATCTCACAAGGCTCCACCGTTTCCCCTCTTCGTTTCCCCTCTTCCCCCGGCTGGCTGGGTGGGGGATTTGGCAACAGTAGCTCTAGTTTCAAAGTCTTTTTTTCTCTCCCACATTTTATTTTTTTCCTAATCATATAAGCTCAATAGATACCCTGTCCTCTTCCTCCCTCCTACAATCCCCAGTGTCTCCCCTTGTACTCTCCCTGCTTCCCCCTTTCCTTTAACCCCCTTCCTCCTCTCTCCTTATGTCTCATCCTTCCTCTCTCCTATATCCTGGAGCACCCTTTTGTGTGAATGCTTAACCTCCCTCTGAGTTCTCCACCCTAGTCAGGGATAAGGACTCAGTGGCATAGCCCAGAGCCTCTTCTTGGACTCCCTATTAGTATGGGAACACTATTATGACTATTACTCCTCTAAGGGGATCCTTCTCCCCTGTGATCCATGATAGACTTTGGGGGAGTCATCGACATGTCAACCATTGTGCAGGTCAGGTAAAGTCTAATTCTGGTTGCTGCATCCCTAACTTGTGTGAAGTATCTTGCATACCATTGGTTCTCCCCATCTTCAGGCTCTTACAATCTTGCTGCCCCCTCTTCCATCAGGTTCCCTGAGCTTTAGGATGGGGAGAGATTTGGCTAGTCTGGTTCCGGATGATTAATGTAGGGTTTTGGTGTTCTGAATTATGGTTCGTTGTTGTTTTCAGTTTTGCTTTTCTTGCACTACCCTTGGCTGCATTCTGATTGGTATGGAAGGTCACCTCTTAACCAAAGGTAAAAGACTGTTTAAATGAAGATCTTAATAAAAGAGGAGATTCAAAGGTAGATGGAATTATAGGAGTAGGACACAGCAGTGTGTGTGTGTGTGTGTGGGTCAGCCCCCCATTTGCCATCTATCTGCCAGTCCCTATATCCTCCCTGATGGGTGAGATCAAACCTGTTCAATCGAAAGTGACCAGGAAGGGAAGTGAGAGTGAGCTGCACCAGATGTTTCCCTACTTACATGCAATACTTGATGGTGACATATTTTCTCCACTGAAGTGTGATCCCCTATTTCCTTTTTGGGGGGGCCCTCCTTCACCTTCCTTCCTGTTTATAATCTTTGTGATTACAGTAGGTACTATAGAGATTTACCTTTGAATATGTCATTTAGTGGGTTTGGAACTAGGATCCACCTATTAGGGAGCACATATGACATCTGTGTCTAGGATACTTCCCTCAATATAATTTTTGTAATTCCATCTATTTCCTAGCAAATTTCATTAATCCATCTTTTTTGATGGCTGAGTAGCTGAGTAGTACTCCATTGTATAAATGTACCACATTTTCATTATCTATTCATCAATTGTTAGGCATTTGGGTTGATTCCATGACTTTGCTATTATAAATAGTGCTTCAGTGAACATGGTTGTGCTCGTGTCATTGTAGTGAATTGCTACATTATGAGGGATTATTCCCAGAAGTGGCATAGCAGGGTCATATGTCGTCTTTAACTTTTTTAGAAATTGCCATAATCATCTCCAGAGTGGTTGTATAAGCCTGCATTTCCATCAGCAATGTATGAGAGTTCCCCTCTCTCCACATCCTCTCCAGCATTTGGTGGTGTTTATATTATGGATTTTTGCCATCCTGATAGGGGTGAGATGATCTCTCAGGGAAGTTTTGGTTTGCATTTCCCTGATGGCTGAGGATGTGGAGCATTTTTAAAGATATTTGTTAGACATTTCAATTCGTCCCTGGAAAAGTTTCTTTTGAGTTCCCAGGCCCATTTTTTAATTGGGCTGTTTATCTTCTTGGTGTTTAGTTTTCTAAGTTCTTTGTGCACTCTGGAAAATAGAGCTCTATCAATATGTGGTTAGTGAAGATCTTCTCCCATTCTGTGGGTTGCCTTTTATTTGGTTTATAATCTTTTTATGTGAACAGAAGCTCTTTAATTTCATAAGATCCCATTTGTTTAGTGTTGATTCTAGTGACTATGCTATTGGATTTCTGTTTAGGAACTGTTGGCTTAGCCCAATCAATTTGAGGGAATTCCCCACCTTTTCAACTAGGGTTTTTATAGTCTCTGGCCTAATATTAAGGTCTTTTATCCATTTGGAATTAATTTTTGTACATGGTGACGAGTATGGTTCCAGTTTTAATCTTCTGCATGTGGACATCCAGTTTTGCCAGCACCGTTTGTTGAAGATGGTATTCTTTTTCCATTGAATTTTTTGGGTCCCTTTGTCAAAGATCAAATGGCTGTAATTGTGTGGGCTTATATCTGGGTCTTCAACCTTTATCTATGGATCTACATGTCTGTTTTGGAGCCAGTACCAGGCTGATCTTATTACTATAGATTTGTAGTATAGATTCAGGTTTGATATGGTGATACCTTCAGCTGTGTTTTTGTTACTCAGGATTGTTTTTGCTATCCTGGGCCTTTTGTGCTTCCATGTGAGTTTTGAGATTATTTGGTTAATTTTCTATCTTTATCTGAGGCATACAAGGTTGGTTCAACATATGCAAATCAGTAAATGTAATCCATCATGTAAACCAATCCAAAGTCCAAGACCACATGATACTCTCGATAGATGCAGATAAGGCTTTTGACAAGATCCAACATTCTTTTATGATAAAAACCCTAGAGATAGTTGGAATGGAAGGAACTTATATCATGTAATGAAAGCTGTATGCAACAAGTAAACAGCAAGGATTATACTCAATGGGGAAAAATTTGAAGAATTACTGCTTCGATCAGGAACTAGACAAGGCTGTCCATTCTCAGCACTTCTATTCAATATTGTACTTGAAGTCTTAGCTAGAGTTATAAGATGAGAGGGAGATAAAAGGGATTCAAATTGTCAAGAAAGAGATCAAGATATCTCTATTTGCAGATGACATGATCATAGACCTGAGTGATCCTAAAAACTCCATCAGGAAACTCCTGGAACTAATACATAAATTCAGCATAGTGGCAGGTTACAAAATAAATGTGCAAAAATCAGTGGCCTTCCTATACACTGAAGGTGAAAAAAGTGAAAAAGTCCTAAGAGAAACAATCCTATTTACTATAACCTCTAAAAAAAGAAATACCTTGATATAAATCTTATCAAAGAAGTGAGAGACCTTTATGATGAAAACTTTAAAACCTTAAAGAAAGAAATTACAGAAGACTCCAAAAGGTGGAAAGACCTCTCATGCTCCTAGATTGGCAAAATCAACATCTTAAAAATGACCATCCTACCAAAAGTAATATACAGATATTTTTTCAGAAAAATGCTGTGCTGTTTTTTGTGATGGCCATATATAAATTTACATCATCATCAACAATGCATAAGGACTCCCTTTACTCTGTTTACCAATTTTTAAAAATGAGTATATTCTGATCATGCTGAAGTAGAACTCCAATATACTTTTGATTTGCATTTCTCTGATAACTAATGATGTTGAGCATTTTTCGTGTATTTATTGGCTTCCTGTTTTTCTCTTTTTGAGAAATGTCTATCCAAGTCACTTGTTAATATACTGTTGGAGTTATTTGCTCTTTAATTTTGAATTCTTGATTGTTCTAGATAGTAGTCTTAGGTGAGTAGCTGGTAAAGATTTTTCTCATATTTTAGGTTTTGGCTCTCGATTATTTCCTTTGCTTTGCTGAAGCTTTTGAATTTGTACAAACTCCATAGGTTTAATTTTGCTTTTATTTGCAAGGTGTATGTGTGTGTGATGATGTTGGGTAGCAGAACCAGATACATATTAGGCAAATGTTCTTTCATTGAGCTACATCCACAGACCCTGACTTTGTCAATCAGTTCTAAAGAGGTTTTTAGAGGAGTATTTAAATAAGGCTAATTTGATTTCTTCTGTTTTTAATTACAAACATTTTATTTTTTCTCTTACTCAATGGATTGGGCTAAACTTTCAAGTACCATATTGTATCACAGTGAGAGAATGGGCACCATTGTCTTATTTCTGATTTTAAAGGAAATGGTTTTAGTTTTCCCTATCTACTATAATTCTGGCTATGGGTTGTCAAATATCGTTCTTATTATATTGGATATGGTGTTTCTATAACTAGTTTATTCAGTGTTTTTATGATGAAGAGGTGTCCAACTTTGCAAAAGATGTTTTGGTATGTTCAGATGGTCACGTTATTTTTTTATACTTGATTCTATACTACACTTATTAATTTGTGTATATTGCATCATTGTATTTCTGGAATGAAATGAACTTGGTTTTGATTTACGACATTTGGGGTATATGTTAAATTTAATTTGTGTGTATTTTATTGCAGAATTTATATATATTATATATATACATTTCTGAAGAATATTAGACTTTACCTTTTTTATAATGTTCTTATAAGATTTTGGTATCAAAGTTTTCTTTTTGTTGTTGTTGCTATTTTTATTTTTTAACTTTTTAGAGTTTCACATATGAATACAGTGAATTTATGATATTTCCACACCTTCATCTCTAATTCTATTTTCCTCTCTTCTCATTACAACCCTTTTTCTTCTCCTCTAGTCTCCTTTTCATATCTTTTTGCATGTGTGGCCCACTGTTTCATCTGGGCTGCCTTTGATAGCATCTGCTGAGCACTTGCTGGAGCATGAATCATGTCAGTGGATATGATATCATAGTTCCTAGGGAAGCACACTTGGGGAAAGACTCAGATAGCCAGTTGCATGGTTGTTGGCAAGTTATACTGGAATTGGAGTGACAGTGGGAAAACTCACTGGACTATTGAAAGAATTAAAAAAGATATGTGTCTGTCATATCATCATCATTTCTTAAAAAATGCTGACTCCTTATTCATTTTGTACTCTCACAAAATATCCTGAAAAATAAATATTTATTTTTTTCCATTTTGTGTGTGTGTGTGTGTGTGTGTGTGTGTGTGTGTGTGTGTGTTGCATGCTTGCATGCATTCATGTTTGCTTAGTTGTGTGGATGCACGTGTGTGTGTGAATGTGCATGCATGTGTGTAAGTGCTTGTGGAGACTGAGATTGATATTAGGAATCATCACTGATCTCTCTTCCACCTTCTTGCTTAATATGGGGTCTATAATCACACCCTGAGCTTGCTAATAACATTTGTTTGGCTTGCCATCTTGACTGTCTGGGGATTTCTATTTTTTTTCCTGAATTCTTTTTATTTTTTTATTTTTTATTTCTACTCATACAAACTTTTTTTAAACATTTTTTATTATTATTTCCGCTCATACAAACTTAATAGGTACACCGGTTCCCTCCCTCTCTCCTCCTCCCCCCACACCCCTGCTCCCCCTCCCCTCACCCCTCCCTCCCCATTCCCCAGTGCCTCCCCCCCTCTCCTCTGGGCCCTCCTCTCTGATGACATACAAGGACCCAGTGGCATTTCCCTGAACCCTTTCTTGTGTTCCCCTTAAGCATAGGAACACTACTGTGGCTGTCAATCCCTTGCCTCCAAGGATCTTGGTGCCTTTAGCAGATGCTAGACTTTGTGGGGTCAATAGTGTGTTGGACATTGCGCAGGGCATGCAAAGTCCAATTATGATTGCTTCGGCCCTAATTTGTGTGGAGATCTCAAAAACTCCACCAGGAAGCTCCTGGAACTAATTGAGAAGTTCAGCAGGGTGGCAGGATACAAAATAAATGTACAAAAATCAGTGGCCGTCCTATATGCCCAGAATGAAAGAAGTGAAAAAGCCCTAAGGGAAACAATCCCATTTACTATAGCCCCTAAAAAAATGAAATACCTTGGGATAAACCTAACCAAGGAGGTAAAAGACCTTTACATTGAAAACTTCAAAACCCTAAAGAAAGAAATTGCAGAAGACACCAGAAGGGGGAAAGACCTCCCATGTTCCTGGATTGGCAGAATCAACATCCTAAAAATGACCATCCTACCAAAGGCAATATAAAAATTCAATGCTATACCAATTAAAATCCCAAAGCAATTCTTTAAAGAAGTTGACCAAACAATCTCAAAATTCATGTGGAGGCACAAAAGACCCAGGATAGCAAAGACAATCCTGAGTAACAAAAACACTGCTGGAGGTATTACCATACCAAACCTTAGTCTATACTACAAATCCATAGTTATAAAAACAGCCTGGTACTGGCTCCAAAATAGACACACAGATCAATGGATAAGGGTTGAAGACCCAGATATAAGCCCACAAAATTACAGCTGTTTGGTCTTTGACAAAGGGGCCCAAAAAATCCAATGGAAAAAGAACTGCATCTTCAACAAATGGTGCTGGCAAAACTGGATCTCCACATGCAGAAGATTAAAGCTGGACCTGTACTTGTCACCATGTACAAGACTTAATTCCAAATGGATCAAGGACCTTGATATCAGGCCAGAGACTATGAAAACCATAGTTGAAAGGGTAGGGAATTCCCTCGAGCTGATTGGGCTAGGCCAACAGTTCCTAAACAGACATCCAATGGCATAGTCACTGCTACCAACTCTCAACAGATGGGATCTTGTGAAATTAAAGAGCTTCTGTTCAGATAAAGAAATTGTAACACGAGCCCATACAAACTTAATAGGTACCCCATCCCCTCCCTCCCTCCACCTCTTCCTGGACCCCCTTGCTCCCTCTCCCCTTTTCCTTTTCCTTCCTCCCCCTTCCTTCCTATCTCCCAGTGCCTCTTCCCCTCCATCCCTGGAGCATCCTTTAATGTGTATGTCAAACTTTCCTCTGGGTCCTCCTCTCTGATAAGGTTTAAGGACTCAGTGGCATTTTCTAGAACTCTTTCTTGTGTTCCCCTAAGTATAGGAACACTATTGTGACTGTTAATCCTTAGCTTCTATGGATCCTAGTGCCTTTAGTCCATGGTAGACTTTGAGGGGGATTTCTATTTTCTGAGGTTAGAACTGGAGATGGCCACAGCAATCAGCATTTTATGACGGCTGTGAATCTGAACTCTGGTTCTCTTGTTGACATAGCAAATGCTTTAAATGCTGTGGTATGTTCCTGTTCTTAGATAAATATTTTCTGTAGATGAATTCTCCTAAATGCATATTTAGTCACTAAAATGAAATGATAAAGTTGGAATCATAGTTTTCATTTTATTTAAAATTTGGAAAATAGTTTAAATCTTTACTTGTTGACTTCCTAATCCACTCAAAAACAAAATAACAGTTTAAAGATGATCCAGAATATCAACAGCTGAGAGGAAGACATTGCATTACTGTCACCTGGGCCAATTTTTGGCTATTTGTCTGTTTTTAATAAAATGGAAAGTAGCATTTGCATTTTTTTCTGGAGGTTCACATTCTGTTAGAACTGATTCATTCCACAGAGTAGATTTGTTGAACTTCATTGTTTTCAGTTCTTCTTCTATCCTCATCTAGACCAGAGTGGTTCCTTTACTTGTTATGGGGAAAGAAAAGACCTTCTTGTGATCAGCTGGCATTTCTATGTTTAAAGAAATGTTTTTTCATCATCTTAGGAGAATGGCATTTTAAGATCAACTGAATTGCTGAATGATATGGGAAGTTCAGAGGGACTATACCTCCAAATGCATCCTTTTGTAATGCTGGATTGTTCTCTATCCATATCTACCTTTGTTGGATGTGATGTGATGTTATGTGATGGTAGAGGGAAGAGAGAGACTGACACACATTTGTAATTGGAAAACATAATGGATTTGCATTCACATCTACTTTCAGTAGGAAGAGGGAACTGCATTAAGTAAACTTACACACTTTACAGATGATATCTGGCTAAGTTACCTAATGCTATTACTGGACATTAACCTGAATTGACACTTGGAAAAAATTCAAGTATTAAGAGACTTCGACAAACATTTCTTGAAGTAAATCTCTTGGCTCTTTTTAGACTTTTCTTTAATAGAGAAGAATAATTGCCCGGGGCAATTTTTGGGTTAGGGAATCTCCTAACTCCTAGTCAACTGAAACCAGTTTGTTAATATGAAAGCAGCCACAGGGTCACGGCAGATGTCTCCCTTCACTTCCCACTCTGGCCCTGCTGGATTTGCAGCTTGTATTTTAATATCCTGCTGCATTAAAAAGGTGTAGGGGCCAGTCACAGATCCAGCACTTGTGAATGGTTTCCAGCTTGTGGTAGCTTCAGAGAGGGGGTGCTTGTCACTTTGGTTTTGTTCATGCTCAAAGCATACTCTGGAGTTCTTTCTGACACAGAGCAGGCATTTCTACAAGGAGGAGCTGTGTGTGCTAGAAATAAAGCCAGGTTGAGATTTGAATGTTAAAGCAGTGAATGAAGAGTTGCATTTACTGAGGCGCTTCCATTCTCCTTCCCCCTCCTTCCTGCTCCTCCTCTTCTTAAAAAAAAAAGGTAGCCAGAGCAGTAATCATCAATGTCATAGTTGGAGGAATTGTTGCAAAGTATTTCCCAATTTCTGAAGTTTACAGAATGGAAAGAGTTAGACAATGGAATCCTTCTTTCTGAGCTCCAACATCAGCAAAGAATGGCAGTTGATGCTACAGCAAAGAAAATAGGCCACCATCAAGGACTGCAAGTAAGTAATGAGACATCTGGTTGGGCTCGCAGATTGCCTTTACTGGTCACTTGTGTCTGATGGGGTATGATCTCACCAGAAATGGAGGGCATAGAGTCTGGCAGATAGAAGGTAACCATCCTGCAAATGGGAGACTGACCCCCTGCCCTCCACAGCGGTCTCCTACTCTTATTCCATCTACCTTTGAATCTACTCTTATAATAAGACTCTATTTTAACAGCATTTTATCTCTGGCCAGGGGCCGATATCCAATACCCATCAAGATGGAGCCAAGGGGGTGCAGGAGCAGCAAAATTGAAAAAAAATCAACGAACCATAATTCAAAACATCAGAGACTCTACATCAACCACCTGGAACCAGGCCAACCTAATCTCTCCCCATCCTAAAGCTCAGGGAAATTTGCGGAAGAGGGGACAGTAAGATTGTAAGAGCAGAGATGGTGAGGAGCAACAATATGCAAAATACTCCATGCAAGTTAGGGCAGAAGCAATCATAATAGGAGTTTGCATGACCTGTGCAATTACCAACATATCATTGAACCTCAAAGTCTAGCCTGGATCACAGGCACTATGATCCTTAGAGACAAGGGATTAACAGCCCAATAGTGTTCCTGTACTAAAGGGAAACACAAAAGAGAGCTCTAGGCAATGCCACTGAGTCCTTACACCTCATCAGGGAGGAGGAACCAGAGGGAAGTTTTATATGTACACTAAAGGATGCTCCAGGAAAGGGGGGCAGGGAGCACTGGGAGAAAGGAAGGGGGGGAAAGGAAAGAGAAAAGGGGGAAGGGAGCAAGGGGATCCAGGGAGGGATGGAGGGAGAGAGGGGAATGGGGTACTTATCAACTTTGTATGAATGGAAAAAAAAGAATGGCAGTTGCAGTGAGAGCAAACATAGATGTGCACACCAGCAAGGGACAAAGGGTTGCAGGTGAAAAGTTAACAGCTTTTCTCTCAGATCTCCTTATATCTGGGCTACCACAAGAAGAGAAGACTCTGGGGAAAAGTCTTCCCTGCTTAGTTAATCCTTCCTGGAATCAACCCTAAAACTTCTCAAAGAAGAGTATGTCTTAGTTGATTTCAGATCCAATCAAGCTAACTACTGGGGTGAATTATCATACCTAGAATCCTTAAAAGTTAAAACTTTGCATTTTATTTTAAAAATGCTTTCATCAAAACATAATTGCATGTATGATCTAATGCTTCCTTCACTGGATTGAGACAGAGTCCTACGTATGGGGCCGTAGACTTGTAATTTGCATTTTCAGATTACACACTGAAGGGAGGAATGTAAGTATCTTCCCACAAAATAGGAGCTAAATTCAAAATGATCTTCAATGTCTTCCATGTAGAAAGCTGTAGAATTTTGAATACTTGCACATGAATGAGGAAAATGGTTACCTAAAAGTAAATATGTCCATTGTGGGAATGCTTGTCTTTATCTCAGTATTTGCAGGGTAAATCACAGCAGGAAAAATGAGAAAGAATTTCCTGTGGAGGAGAATTTTTGAAACCAAAACAAAGCCACAAGAATAAACTTGGACATTGGTCTCAGGCCTCTTGATTTTGTGAGGGTGTTCCATTTTTATGGCACAAGCCATGTGCTAGCGTGTATAATTTTGTGCTTTTTCATCCACCTTTTGGCAAGAATGTAGTTGATTTTAAGAGTTACTGGTTTGAGGCTGGGCATGGTGGTGCATGCCTATAATCCCATGCTGGAAGGGAGAGGAAGGCTGATCAGAAGTTCAAGGCTAGCTTAGGCCACACAGTGAAGCCCTGCCTGTGGTCTCCCTCTTCAAAAAGAGTCACTGATTTGCAGGTGTAAGCTAAGCAGTTTTCTGGGGTGGAGACTAATACATTAAGATGTAAATTTTTGCCCTTTGGATCTACCGAGTTTCCACCATGAACCAGCATCAAATACTGATGAGAACTACTTAACACAATAGGCAAAATTCTCTTTCCTTTAAAATTTTTTTTTGTCTCCCCCTTAACAAAACTTTTCCATGGTAGAATATTGTAGGGCAGCACAATTCTAGAGCAATGCTCAAGTAACTGGCTTGAGCAGAACTATTACAAAGTCATAAACTATAAGAAACTTTTCCTGGGGCTGGAGAGATGGTTCAGGGGTTAAGCCTCTGCCTCGAAATCAGAAGGTCCTAAGTTCAGATCCCAGATCCCACGTGAAAATATCAGGCAGAAATGGCTGCAGCCTGAACTTCTGATCCAGAAAGGCAGAACGTGGAACATACAGGGCCCTCTGATATACACACATATACACACAAATAAATAAATGAAATTTTAAAAAAAGGAACTTTTCCTACTTGTTATTTTACAGTTTCATTTGAAATGAGAAAAACACAAAATCATATCAAAACCATTTAGTGACTGTCTTAGCTACCCTGTGGTTGCTGGTATGAATTCACTACTCAATCAATTTAGACAAATCAGAGGCTTATTTTTGGTTTATGTTGCAGTTATTCTTCTTTTATTGACAATACTCATACACAACTCAAGGGTGAAAAGGGGAATCTATTTGGCTTTCAGTTCCTGATGAAATGTAATCCATGGTGGTGGGAATCAATAGTAGAAGGCCTGACTGGAGGTAGAGGCAGGGGGCTAGTTGAGGTTGACATAGTCATTATGGAGGCAGAGAGCACAAGAACAAACTGAGAGGAAGCAGGATTGGGCCAACAAACAAGGCTGCCTCCTGTAGATGCCTTCCTCCAGCAAGGCTTTACCTGTCAAAGGTGCCACAACCTCCCCAAACCGTAGCACCAGCTGAGGATTCAAACACATGAGCCTGGCGAAGACAACTAGTATTGGAACCATGGCAACTTGCATTGTCTGGTTACATTATGTCATCATGGTACAGGAGTGATACCAGCATTGGGAGCCAAAGAAACGACCAAACGATGTTCACAGGGAAAGCTCAGAGAGGGGCATACTTTCTAGCTGTCCTGTTGGTCAAAACCATCTGATTCAATCTCTATCTTGCCCACCTTCCAAGGGAATGGTCTGACCCATTGTGGGGTGAGACTTCCCACATCAATTGGATAGTATTTTACAGGCTTGCTCAGTGACTTGCCTGAACTAAATAGTTTTCCATACACATACCTATTGATTCTAGCTCTAAAGTGTCAAGTTTATACCTGTAACTAACTGCCACACTAACATTCAAGGTTGATCTTCAAAGATTATGGAGAACATTAATATTATCAAGTAAGCCATCAAGTTGTGCCACCAGAAAATACCTGCACAGAGAACTCCAGATTCCAGACAGATGTTTTTCTGCTTTGAGCTGATGTTTACTTTGGAGCCATGGCATAGAGAACAACTCTGTCTGGAAGAGAACGTGTAAATTTTCATATTATATATTGATTATAGGAAATAAAAAGAAAACATTTTTGAGGTAGAACAAAGAAAATTGTGTATGTGCAGTTATAGGTTTGTGAATCTAATGTATATATACCTTTGTGCATGCATGCATACGTGTGTGTGTGCATGTGTGTGTGTTTGTTTGTTTATGTGAGTGCATGTGGAGGCCAGAGATTAAAACCCCAAGTACCATTTCTAAGAAACTAACCACCTTGTTTATAGAGAGAGGGACTTTCATCAGGATGTAGAACTCACCAAGTGAGCTGGACTCTGTCTAGTGAGCTCTAGGATGTGCCTGACTTCTCCCATTGTCCCAACACTGGGATTATAAGCTCATATACCTTGCCTATCTTTCTTCATGGGTGTTGGGGATCAACCTCTGATTCTCATGCTTACACAGCAAGTGCTTTACCAACTGAACTATATCCTTAACCTTCTACTGAATGTTTGGTGATATACACCAGAACCTTTTGTTACATTGAAAAATCCCACACTTCTGCTGCTTAAGAATCACCATTGTATTTTTAGGCATTCTCAGAGTGTTAGGAATGTAGAAGTTTCTTCTCTGATTTGGGTGAATTTAAAAGACTGCTTGGTCACTCTTGACTGTTTGAGTTTATCGTAATTAGACATAGTGTCAACTTAATGGTTGAAGGTTTGAGCTCTGGACACATTTACAGAGAATTAGTCAGGTTAAGCCCAGAACAACCTGCAGGAGATTGTCCCAGTTGATGGGGAGCCCCATCTCATGGTGGGCAGAACTGGACAGGTGAATAAAATATGGAGGAAGCTAGTGTTCTATATACTTGGCCAGAAATGTTGGTCTGGCAAGTGAGACTCATCCTTCTCTCAGTTGTTACATAGTGTGACCAGTTCCCTCAGTCCTTTGGTGATGGTCCTGCCAAGCAAATGTAACAGGACAATTGTAAGAGAAAATAAACCTCTTGTTCCCTTAAGCTATTTGATAGTGACTTATCAGCAACCATGAAGATGAACTGCTACAGAGTTCTTTCACTATTCTCCTCCCATCTCTAAATCACCTGTCTCATATGGATCCTTATTCTCAGAAAGACAGAACTCCTTATTATTCCAGCAGTCTTTTTGTTCCTCAGAAATACAGGGCTTATATTGCATTCCCAGAGCCGGAGAGTAACAAATTCTGTGCTCTCTACAGAGGTGTCTGCTTTTTGTCAATCAAACTCAAATGACCACTTCAATACTTCATAATTATCACTGACTATATAGTTCACACCTAACATGTAATCATCACAGTCACTGTTGTGTAATTAGCCCCCTGAGGAACCTGAACAGGAAGTAAAACAATGGAGAGAGGTATGCTGTGCAGGCCAGGTGCCAATGCTATAGGCAAGTTGATCCACCCTTTCCCAGTCCAGAGAGGAAAGTTGTTCACCTCGCCCATTCCCTACTAATAAAACATGAATCCACAAGTGCTTAGATTGATTATGTCTATTTCAGTGACTAAAAAATATAGGCATCTCTGGTTGTTTTTTGGGGAAAGAGCACTCCCACCATGAAAAGTTCCTCAGGAAATCATGGGATATGTGACAAAACTGGAAGCGAGAATAAAAGAATCCAAGTTGTAAATTCTTGTTCCTTTAGAGTGACAAGCTAATTTGAAACATGTACACAGCATTTTGAACAAGAAAGGTTTTCCTATGGACATTCTACGACTTCAGAACAGGTCTATCAACACTTATTCTGACAGGTACTGGTAATGGATGTAACCTGGGGTGCCATGCTTCTGGATCAGGTTGTCCGTGTAGATTTTATAATAGTTAACTTTTCCAACAAATGCTTATTAGGCCCTTACTTATGTAACATGAAGATAATCAAGCAAAACTTACTTTCTTCAGACTCAGAAGGCATCTATTTTAATATCCATTTCATGAGATTATTTTTTAAAAACCCCACTCTTCAGGCTCTCTACAGACCAACTAAATGTTCAGGGACAGGGTAGCATGGATTCAGGTGTTACTAAGGATTGCAATCGAACGAGTGAACTCATAGTTGCAAAGCAATGTGTCAAGATTGCAGAAATGAGCCCACGATCCCTGGCCACAGAGATAGTCCAGCCTGTCTCTGCTCTTCAGCACTGTGAGGGGAGCAGGGGGATCCTAGGGAAGCTGGGCATTGGCTGAAACTGTGAAAGTGAGAGGGTACACCCAAGGCTGAAGATGGGAGAGAATTCTACTACAGAGTGGGTTTTGCAAGGAATGCAATGATACAGCAATTGACTGGGTGAGAACAGAGGGAGGGCAAAAGAGAAAAACAAGATATTGAACTTTTGCAGGTTTGGGGCCTATGGCCAGGTAACAGGGTGAACATTAGTCAGAAATATGAATCTGTAGCTCTGAAGTGAGGTCTAAAGATGGAGATTTAGGAGTGTCAGGTTGAGAGTCGAAACCACAGGAATATATAAAATAACTCAGGACAATGTGAAGATGCAACCTTAGTCAGGGTGGGGGAAGCCTTAGGCTTCATGTTAAGGAGAAGGAACAGAAGCCTGTCTGCCTCTGGAAATGTCTTTGTTTATACAACCCTATTCTCCTCCCTGTCATTAACACCAATCTGGTCATTGTTAGATGCTAGCAGTTTCATAATTTTCAATTTTCAGTATCCTTTGTGGATGGGAAAATCTCCAGCAAGGGCCACCCATTTATTACTATTATTATGTTCATTATGAAGAGAGTGTCATTTGTTTAGACACAGCCTTGCTATTTTACAAGACATGGGGAGTGTACCTTCCTGGCCTTTAGGGGCTCATAAATGTCAAACCATCAGGTATAAACATGTTCTTTAACCACCAATTGAGGAAACATGTTCCCTACCCATCAACCGAACTGCTCAAAGCATAAAGCATTTCTTTTCTTAAGTTTGTGGCTTCATTTTCAGCCTATATCTTCATTGGTAGGCAGCCTGTAGTTACTGTGTGGGGAAACTGAATGAGTAATGGAGAAGAAAGAACGGGGTGGAGAAAGGGAAATCTCTGACTGTACATACACTCTAATTAATTTACCAGGTATTTACTAAGCATTGGTTATTTGGCCACTAGAATATAAATTTCATGGTGGCAAAGAAACAATATGTACTATTGAATTCTTAGTTCTTTTATTAATCTATTTATTCAATTGTGTGTGTGTGTATGTGTGTGTGTGTGTGTGTGTGTGTGTGTGTGTGTGTGTGTGTGTGTGTGTATGTGTGTGTGTAGAACCATGGACGAATTCGGGAACCACCATGGACCGCCTCTACCTCCTCCTTGTTTTCTTTGCCCCAGGATTCACAGGCTCCACCCTACCAGGACCAGAAATGCAGGCCGCTCCTGCTTCCACCCTATGTCTATAAGTGGGGTCTAGGATCTGAACTCAGGACCTTCCGCCTGCAAGGCACAAGCTTAACTGCTGAGCCACCTCTCCAGCCCCTGAATTCTTAGTTCTATGTCAGGAATGTAGCTTATGTCCAAAAATATTAATTTTAAAATACAGGCTAACTTGGACTCTGTTTTGCCCAGTGAAAGGAAGATAAATCCAACATAGACTTGTTTTGAAGCAGTTTAGTCTCCAAGATGGAAATAAGCAGTCCAAGTTATCATTAGCTGGTGTGGAGTATGGTTGACTCCTTGGGGTTGATATAAAGTCACCCAGGAGGATGCTGAAAAGAAGTTTTTATAGGGTGGATTGGGAATACCAGGAAATGCTTGGTGGAGAGGCAACATTTAAGATGGCCCTTTAAAGACTGAGGAAAGCAAAACTGGATCAGGAGGTCATAGTTTGAATGAAGGCAAACTGCGGTGTTCTGAAAGGGTGGAGAAGATAAAACAATACTCGGAAAGACTACACACTCTGGAGAGATAGGATAGAGGTTCTGGGTCACAAAGGACGTTGCCTATCTTGCCTAAACACATCATCTTCTTCTATCACCAGGGCAGACAACAAACCTCAGCTCCTCGTAGCCCTTCTCAGGTAAAGGTATCTTCCAGAGAAATAACTCATCAGTGCCAAGGGGGCAAAGAAATAAAGGAACTTCCAAAGGAGTCCTTTCACCCTCCCTACCTCTGCTTTGCCTGCTTGTCCTGTGGAGGTCTGGAGAAGACTGAGTGTGCTGATGAGGAGGGAGGACAGAAAATAAATGCACAAATGTATCACTGTCTTTTGATATTGTGAGCTCTTGATGTATGGGAACTGTCTCTTATTGCTTAGTGTCTCCCATACAGTCTGACCTGTAAGAGTCTTAGTACTTATTTGTTGAATGAATGCACATAACCAAAATTCATCGAGCTTCTTGTTTTCCTTTTAGAGTCCATATTTAATATAATGAGGTTAAATAGATGGACACGAGACTGGTTTCTGAGGTGCAAATCTGCGTCCAAGCCTGGTCAAGGTGGTTTGATGCAAGAGGCCATCTGTGAGTTTGAGAATTAATTTTTAATTACTTTGGAAAAAGCACTGGAAGTAGGTTTATCCCATTCTTCTACCCAGAAACCTTACTTACATTTTCAACTGTTACTACTTGAACAGTATCTTTTCAAAACTGAATTTATCTTTTGAAAACTTAATGAAAAGTTTTTGATAGAAATCCTGAGGCTCTGAACGTTTCCTTAATCAGTAATCACATAGTTTTGGGTTGATGGTACTTTAACTGTTTTAACTTGTTGAAAGTCAGGCACTTTCATATGAGCACTCACTGATTATTTTAAACTTTGTTCATCAAAAACCCATTCATTTGTAAGCAGGGAGATGTAAACTATGAATATTCAAAATATTCCATTCAGCATATTAGCACCCTAAGTTTATACTTTTTCAGTTTACTAAAGTATCTGAAAACATCGATTTTGTGTTGTGCTTTGCACTCCAAATTCTGATGCTGAAATCAATGCCAGTAATTCTTTCCCATAGCTCAAGGCCCTTCACAGGATTTCCATACTTGGTCCGGGTTGTGTGGAGAGATGGGCAGAGTGGCGTGGACAGATGTGCTGCTGCCAAGTCCTTGGCTGCCTTGAAACTTCCATGCCAGGCCCCAAGCAACAGAAAAGGCTGGAGCTGGAGCTGTCTCCCTGGGTACACTGAAGTCTCTCAGTCTCTGCCAAATAGTGTCTCTGCAAGGATGGCGGAGGTCCACATCCTGCCCCTCTCAGATTCTCTTGTTGATGGCCAGAGAGCTGGGAATAAATCTCTTTGGTGAGATTGCTAATCCCTGTTGTGATGCACAAGGCTTTTTCCCTCATCATTAAGGACATTGCATTTCTCTAAAGTTATTTATTCCCTTCACCAGAGAAGTGATACATTTGCAACTTTAATGATTCTGACTGGTTGGACTTGTTAGATGTTCACAGGACTTTAAATGTTTTCTTTTGAAATGATCCCAGATAGATGTGTTAGTTGGGCTTTCTATGGTCGTGACAAATATTTGAGATAATTTAAAGAAGGAAATATTTTGGTTTATGGCTTCAGTGTATGAGCAGCTGGCACCATTGCTTTAAAGGGCCCATGGAGAAGCAGAGATCATCGTGGAAAAGGCATGGTAGAGGAAAGTAGCTTACTTCGGGGTGCTTGAGAGAGTGATGCTGAAGATTTTTAGAGACAGCCCCGTAGTGATATGACCTATGTGCTCCAACAAGATCCCACCTCCTAGTTGTCATCCAGCTGTGAAGTCAGCAGTAGATGCCTAAGTGTCATTCTCCTGAAAGCCCATCAGCTGGCTTCAGTCCTTGAGTCCATGGGATACACGTTCCAATTCAAATCCTTAACAGTTGAAAAACCACTCAAGGGGAGAGGAAGCCCGAGCTCTGGCAAGCAATGCGAACGTACTGGATTCTTCGGTCCCTGGCAGAAGGCCCCAGAGGATCCGCCCATATGCTTTGCCCCATGGGACAGAGCAGTGCGGAGAGCTTGTGTTTCTGTTAATGCTATTCTAGGGGACAAATTTATTTCTAAGTATTTTTATTGGATTCTCCTGAGAGTCATCTGATAAATTTAAGTACCAGCATTTCTGTGGCTATAAAACAAGTGTCAGAATGTTTACCCGTTTCTGTTTTTAGTGCTATTTCCACTCCCCCTCCTCTCCATATTTCTTTCTTAAATCAAGCACAGAGTTCATAATCAAGTAATTCGCTATTAAATATAAAAAGGACGTTCAGAAGCATAAACATTTTGAAAATGCCTCTGAAATCTGACCAGAATCACTTTGAGATTGTGGGTGACAGATTCTTAACTCAGACTTCTTAATTATAAGGAATGTGGTAGTGCGTCTTTCTCAGAAGGAAAATTTAACCTAATTTTATGCAGATGAAGCCATAAAGATTTGGGTAGGAAGATCAACTGTTTGCCCAAGGTGATTAGTAACAGAGCAGTTGCATTTTATTGTGTTTTTTTCCTATTATAGTCTCAATGGGAAAAAAACACATAGTTTTTCATTTTTCACTTAGGACTGTTTCCTGTGTGAAAACCCACAATTGCTTCTGATTCTCTTCCTTCCTACCATCTGTCTCTTTAAGTCTTGGTCCTTCAGGCAGTCCTCTTATTCCATTTAGAAGTCAGTACCCCAAACATGCTGTTCTGATGCTTTCTTTTTAAAGTGACAAAGAGTCTTCGTGGGGTCATGGAAGTGTTTATGACTCAGAATCATAAGCTCCATTTTATCTCACAGGGACTGAGAGCCATTTTCAGAATCCTTTAAAACTGGTTAAATTAGCATTCATTAAGGTCACCATTCATGGTCCTCAGACTATTTCTCCACTAACAAGGAAAATCTCCCAGCCCTTTGCCATGCCATTTGTAGCTGTAGAAATGAGACTTTCAGACTTCTGGGAAAAGTTCAGCGGGTAAGGTGCTGCTGGCAAGCCTGGAGATCTGAGTTCAATACCCAGAAGCCCAAGTGATGGGAGGGGAGCACTGATTTCTGAAAGTCATCCTTTGACCTGCACCTCCATGTATCATGGAATGCTCATGCATTCCCTCTCGCAACAGTGATATGCTCAGAACTGTTTTATTTTTGTCTGTTGTTTGGTGATAGGACAGCCTGAATGTTTATGTGACTTGCGCACTGTGGCCACGATGCATATTTTAGTGATGACTCACAGTGTCCAGTTTCCACACATTGGCCTAAAACAACAGAGTGCTTCATCTGGGATTGAGAATGTCTCTCTGGGGATTGGCGCATTTTAGAGCCAGGTAATTAATGTTCAGTAAGAAAGAGAGACATTCTTCTTCCCTAGGAGGTTCTGGCAACTGCTATCTCAGGCACTGTTCATCAGTTCTAATCATGATGTTGTGGTCCCCCTGCCCCAAGCCCCCAAGTGTCTATGGATGTCTGGTAGAGATGTTGAAGTCCTTCCAAGGTACCCACTGTGACTTCACTTCTGAGAACTACCACAAAGAGGCTTTAAGGACTCCTCAGAGGTTCATCTTGTTGATTTTACCACCCAGATTTCTGATGTCTGTGCTTGTAGCAATTACTCTCTGTTGTCGAGAGATAATGCTCAAACACAACTAAAGGGGAGAAAGGGAAATTTATTTAGTTTAAAGTTCCAGAAGGGAGATACAGTCCATGATGGCAGAAAAGAATGGCAGCCGAAGCTGGAGGTGGTTTGAATCACTGCAGAAATCATGGAAATTGAGAGCTAAACTGCCAGCTGGAACAGTGGATACAGGGCAGCAGTAAGAAGCTCAATGCCCACCCTTCGTGCCACCTCTTAGAGGTGCCAGGACCTTCTCAAACAACTAAGGATTCAAACACATGAGCCTGCGGAGGACAACTCACGACGAAACCAGGACAATGCTGCCTGCGATTCCCTCGTTCTTTCCCTTGTCTAGTGATAGACAGGCTGACCCCAGGCTGGGCATAAGATCCTAAATCAGCCAAACTGTCCAGTTCCTCACCACAGGGACTGCTTCAGCGATGAACATGCAACACAGGTGGAGTCAATGTGCCCACTGAGACATTCCTGAAGCTTCTGGAACACACAGGCTCTGCCCTCTAGGGCTTGAAAAGTGTTGAAGAGATGAGAGAAGATTGCTACACCCATCTGGGAGCTAAATCTGGAGCCAACATCAAGGAGACAATGCTAAGGAATGAAGTCACCCTTTTTCTCTCTTACAATCAACATTTTTTTCTTGCTGAAATGTTTCAAAAAGGATGTTTGGAAGGGTGGGCTGGCCTTGGGAAGTCCGGGCGGCTCGATGGCCCCGGCACGTGGGTCGGAGTCCGAGGAGCCGACTGGTTCCGAGACTCTTCTGGACTCTCTACTGAGGACCCTCTATGACCTCGGGGAGACAGAAGGTGAGCGGGATTTGAAGCAGAGCAGGAAGGAGAAAGACAGGAAGAGAGACGAAGCCACAGTAGCTGAGGCATCGGAGCCAGAACTCTCGTCTGGCTCGCTGGTGAGCGGCCAGAGCAAGAGAGCTTCCAGCTCTTTCAAGGAACTCAGAGAAAAGCTGCACTCTGCCCCCTCGACTCCCCCTTCAGCACCCCAGGTACCCACCACCCACCGTCTTCTCCCCCGGAGAACAACAACAGACGGGTGGAAGTGGTAGAGTTTCATAGCAGAAGAAGAAACGGAAAGCAGAGCCAGAGCAGGACGAACACACGAAGAGTAAAACCAATGCTCTTGAAAAAGATGTGGGCATTCCAGAATTTAACTTAGAAAAGGCTCGTTTAGAAGTGCACCACTTTGGAATCACGGGTTATGGCAAAGGAAGGAAGAGAGTCCTAGAAAGGGATCGTGTCATCATGCTGGGAGCTAAGCCTCCCAAAAATAGTTACGTGAATCACAAGGTTTTGCAGGAGCAAATCAAAGAAAAATAAGGCAGCAGCAGAAGAAGCAAAGAGAATGGCCCAAGACACAGACATTTTCAAGAAGAAGAGGAAGATGCAGGAAGACAGGCGGTCCAAGAAGTCAGCTCTCAGTATTTTGTCAAGTGGACAGGTTGGAAAATTAAAAAATGGAACACTGATTCTGAGCCCAGCTGATATCAAGAGAATCAATTCCTCTAGAGTGGCCAAGTGAAGTTCTTGTCTGGCTCCAAAGACTGGGAATGAGCAGCATGCCATCCCAGCCGGGCTTCTGTCCAGTCTTCACTTGAAGACAAGTCGACAGTGTTCCTTGCTGCTGAGCACCCGAGAGGTCCCCAACACCAGGCCAGCACTCTGCCACGCGGGGCTGACTTGCAGTCCACCCATTCATGATTCTGTCTGGCCCTTTACAGACTTGCGAAAGAACTGAGAACACACCTTTGTGTGTAAAACCTACTTTGTAAGAAATGTGGCTAGAAAATGAAATGTGGCTTTTGTAAAAAAAAAAAAAAAAAAAAAAAAAGAAGGATGTTTGGCCATGGACACAAGAATTCTGTGTGAAACCTTTGGTATGATAGTCAGGAAAGAGCAACATTTGGGTTGTTTCCTATCTTTGGTGCTGATCTACAGTAAAAAAAGATATTTATTTATTTATCTGTTTATTTATTTTGCATGTTTATGTCATATGTGTTTGCATATTTTGTGGGTGGGTGTTTGCGTGTGGGGTGCATATTCACATGAGTGGACGTGTATGTAGAGACCTTGGATCCATCTTGGATCCCTCTTCCACCTTATTTTTTTGAACCTGGGTCTCTAATTAAACTCAGAATGTGCCATTAAGGTTAGTTTGACTAACGACTTATTCTTTTGATTTTCAGGTTCCACATTCTGGGACTGGAATTACAGGTGGGCACAGCATTTTAGTGGGATATGAATGCTAGTTCTTTTGTTCTTGTGCCAAATGCTTTAATGGTGTGCCATTTCCCTAGCTCAACTTTCAAGTTGTAGTACCATTTAATCATTTTTATACTTTAACTCCTTTGTCAGCTATTAAGTAATTTGGAACCCCTTATGAAAGTCTGTGAGCCACACAAACACACAAGAAGTCAGAAAATGTATATGTATAGGAAACTGTCAAAAAATTAAAAATACATAGCTGGCAACAAAAAGTTAGTTATCTTCCGAAACACCTGATAGTAAACCTCTACCTAAGCACCTCTCATTATATCTTTAGATAAGAAAAGATCTCAATAACCAAACAAGATGCAGCCTATGACTGTGGAAGAGCAGTGAAATAGACAACAACAATCGACCAGAGTGCAGATATCAGCAATCCTGAAATGCTCAACCCAAATCAGACCAACCAAACCCCCTCCCTTCCTAAGGCAGGAGAAATAACTACATGCAGTGGGAACCTTAGGAGCAAGGGCTACACAGGATGAAAGGGAGCATCCAGATAGGTGATCTACTCAAGGAAGGACCCCTTAAACTGCCACAGAGGCCTGAGCCCCTGTTAAAGCAGATAACCCGAGGGCAGCCTGGAGACTGGCACAGGGCAGGATGGAGAGAGATGGACTGGTGACTCCTCCTAGCAAATAGGCATGTCTGTATTCCTCAGCTTGTATTTCCTTCTGAACAGTACTGCAAGTCTGAAATCAATAGCATTAACTGCTAAATCATTGTATACTACCCAAAGGATGGTAAGGGTAGGACCAACTTTCAATTCTCCCATTAATTTCCCTGAGTTTTAAAATTACCCTCGGAGTTCTTCTTAACACCAAGCACCGAGCAGGCACGAGTGATGGATGCTGACACTTAGAAAACTTTATGTCCTCATTCTTCCCTGGGTCATTGCATTTGGAGGTTTTGTTATTGGGATTGAATGTATCTTTTGAAGTATTTTCAGTTTTTCTTTTAATTCTCTACATTGGACTTTAAAAGAGGGATCATTTGTATAGCCATGAGGCTGGAAGCATCTGGTTTCATGAGGAAGTTTCCTTTTTGGTGGAAAGGGACTACTTTCTTGGGATTGCTTCTATTTTAGACCACAGACAATAACTGCAAAACATCTATAAAAACGGAAAATGCCCAAAACAAATAGAAGTAACAGACTCAGAGATGGACCGAAATCAGGGAAAAGAAGCTACAATACAAAAATCCTTGAGTCACAATGACTTTATCAGTGAACAGGACAGTGAATGGGACTGTTGTGGAAGTAAGAATAGTCCTTAGTCTTTAAGTCCTTAGCCCAGTTTATTTTAGAAGACATTTATGCAGAACACGGTTTGCAAGCTGCCAGGAGCTATGGCACAAGCTAGACTACGGTTGAGGAGAATGAGAGGGTACGTTGGACCAGCTATGTTGAGCCACAGCATTAAAGTGTCTGTTTGACACTGTCTGTCTTTGATCTAATTAATGACAGCGAATCAAGTGAGTCGTTATTGACTTGCTTTGGGAGTTTGTCCTAGCAAGTCTGAGGAGTTACTTAATGAATAACTTAAAAATACAATCCCTGGAGTTGATGAGATGGCTCCATGAAGAAAGTACCTGCACGCAAACCTGGTGATCTGAGCTCATTCTTAGACCCACTTCTGAAAACTGTCCTCTGGTCTTCACATATGCATACCTGTTCTCTCTCTCTCTCTCCCTCTCTCTCTCATAAATAAAATATTTAAAAAAAAAACAGGCTCTGGAATCATGCTGTCATGTCTCTGAATCCTGAGCTGTCACTAAGTAGCAGCCTGGCCTTGGAAAGATTAATATCAGTTTGAGTCCCAATAAAAACACAAGAATATCTTGGAAGTACCTGGAGCATATTAGGTGATCAGTTGATTCAGTTTCACTATTACTTCCATTGTCATTGTTCTGGGATTAATAATTTGAACCTCGATCTGACATTTGTATTTGTTTCCACTTTCAAATTATAAGTTTATTGCAACTTTGTTTCTTAAAATCACATGCAAAAAAATTGAACTTAGCTTGGCATAAGGTGGCAAGGCTTGATGAAAAGCAGGCCGATTTACCAAGTCTTGGGGTGCTTGGGGTGTCGAGGAGGCTGAGAGAGAGACAGCCCGGCTGAGGGAGAGAAGCAGCCCTGGAGTAGAGCAGTGGGAGTCCAGAGAAACGGCTAAGCCTGGGATGAAGGACGCCGACATGAGCATGTCTGACTCCTAAGTGCTCTCTGGAGGGTCAGAGAAAACTATCTTGGAGTTTGGGAACAGTTTTGTTGATGTGTTGACAGCTAAGGTTAGAGTGGCATTTCCTCTAGAAACTCCCAGGAGTATAGAAAATGAACTCTTACCAAATATTTTAGTTTCAGTTCAACTTCTTCCTGTGTAACAGAAGTGCTGGGTTTTGGGGTTGGGGGGCAAGGGTTATTGCTAAATCTTTTTTTTTTTTTTTGGTATGTGATATATAAGGTTGACTATATGCATAAGAAGGGAAATCTGATGGGTCAGGAGAAATGGAGGACCAGGGGCAGATAACCCCAGTGACAGCGTTCTAATTTGCCTTGTGAGAAAGGAGCAGAGAGAGTCTGGCATGTTTAACTGATGTGGAGATTAAGTTTTGTCAAGGCAGCTGTTGTAAAATCAATCTTCTCATATTTGGCACCTTCCAGATGGTGATAGAAACTTGGGACTGAGCAAGTATCTTATTTACTAAGGACAAATGTCATTTAAAAGCCACCTCCAACCCAAGCAGGAAGGAGCATCTACTAGGGGCATCTTCACAGCCTTACAGAAACCTATGAGACATTAACAATAAGGTATTGCATACTTTCTTATGTGGTAGGTGAGAAGTTAAGACTTTTTTTCTGCATGACTTTATAGAGGAGAATGCCATTCCAGACTACTTTATTGGATGGGCCTTTGTATCAGCGACCTCTTTAAAACCTGACTTACTAAATGCAGTTTTCATTAAACAGTCAGGAAGTTGTAAAGAGGAGCACGAACATCTCAGAGGCTTCTTAGGCATACTGAAGTTGCAAAATGTCTGTCTCTCCAATAAATGTAGGGAGCAGTTATTATATGCCATCAGTTGTGGGATTGTATGCAGTGGACAATGCATACTACTTCAGATAGTGACTTTCATGGAAGATTAGGATCCTAGTAGGGAGTAGAGTCGAGCAAGAGACTAAGGCTAGAGAGAAATGTGAGTGTGGAAAGCTAGAGAGAAATGCAAGTGTGGAAGGCTAGAGAGAAATGTGAGTGTAGAAAGATAGAAGTGCAAGTGTGGAAGGCTAGAGAGAAATGTGAGTGTGGAAGGCTAGAGAGAAATGCGAGTGTGGAAGGCTAGAGAGAAATGTGAGTGCGGCTTCCTTCACCTTCCACAGCACAGCCTGGCTTTTGTGACCAGGTGAGAAAGACTCACAGAGCCTGTCCTCAGGGTTCTACTGGGATCCAGAGCTGAAGGGGTGAAAACCTCGTGGGGTCTGTGGCTGGGACTTGGCATGTGCTGTCTTATGGAAGCTGCCTCCCACCACATCTTCTCCCCAAACCATACCCTTAAGTGAGAGGCAAGCCACAAATATGGATTGCTTAAGAACCATAACATTTGCTCCTCCTTTACAGCAATTCATAGACCATGTCGTCAGTTGAGTTTAGATGTGAAAAATCTTAAAGAAATCCATGTTTACTGTTTTCTCTGGTTTAATATTAATACCTAACTTTTGTACATCACATAGTTGACTATTTTATATGTAAATATGATATATATATGTATATATGTACACACCACACATATGCATGTATATGATCTCACTTAATCCCCATAGTAACTTTACAAAATAGCACATGTATTTTATTAAAGATGAAACTGGAGTTCAGAGACTTTGACTGACAAGCCCAAGGCGTCCGTCTCAGTGAGAGGCAGAGTGGAGAAGAGAGAGATTCTGACTGCGTGCCCAGGGTTCTCCATGACTCCCGAAGTTTGTCCGCAGTGTGAAGCCCACTGGCTTCCTAGGTATGCAGGAGGGGAAGGCTTTTCTGGGGTGTTGGGCCACCTGGCTATAAGTCGTCAAAATAAGAGAGTGTGACGACACTGTAACATGTCCCCCCCCCATCCTCTATGATGTTGTCCTGTCTGTTGTGCTTGGCTTCATATTTATAGGACACGGGTTAGATTTTTGTTGGCTGACCTTTCACGGTGGGATTTAGTCAACCGCTTAGCAGCTTATGAGGTGGTGGAAATGTGGCGGAAAGAGTGGAGAGCCACACCGCCCTGGGCTTGAATCCTGCCGCTGAGGACTAATGTATCTTTCGCCATTTTTCTTTGTGAACTTAATTTCCTAGCATCTTTTAGGGCTGTGGCAAGATGCTTCATATGGGAAGAGGGAGGTGACTAATTGGTACTTTCATCGGTTGGGATCCCGCAGAGTTTTTGGGCAAGAGCCTCACTGAGCTAGATACCAACGTTTCTAGGTCCTAGGGAGGTCTTGTCCCTTGCCTCCAGCTGTGAAACGTCTGCCTGGTTCCATCCTGCTGCTGGGTTGCTGAGGTCGTTGTGAGGCTCTGACAAGGTTCCTACAGCTCACTTGCTCCTCCCAGGTTCCCAGGGGTGGCCCCTAGAACCGAGTTATCTAAAATACACCACTCGGTTGCACAGGCGTTGATTACAGAGCACCCACGGATGTCCTGGGAGAATGTCCGCAGAGATGTCTCTGCACTGCAGATGACAGACAAGTCAGTGTCAGTTGCTGAATTTACCCCGTGTGAGCTGCTGGTGACTGCCTGGTGCACTATGGCCGGTAGACGGCAGAGGGCACCTCTGCCTTCAGTGGAATGTACATTTCCCTAAGGCTCAGAGACGTTAGGCATCTCACCCTGGGTGCACTGAGCCTCTGCGCTTCTCGGACTTCACGACATAGCATCTGTTCTTTCCTCATTCGGTCTTGACTCCAGCACCTCCTGTCTGCTAAGACACAGCCAATTGGTCTTTCAAGACTTCTGAGTCAAGAGGCAGCTTTGGACTTCCAGGGGCTGCTTCCCCTGAAAGCTGGGGACTGTCTGCAGTAACTCCTCAGGTCTTTGTTGAGTGAGGCCTTCCAATCGTGTGTGGAACTTTGTTTTATTAAATCTGATGAGTTCTGTATTTTTGCCACATGTCACAGATCACCCACGTTGACTGAGCCCGGCCAGAGCCCAGCCGCTGTTACCCTGAAAGGAAGCCAGATTTTTTAAGTGGGTGGGGGTAATTCCAGTTTAGGGCAATAAATTATATGGTTCTGCCTGATTTGTTTTGCTCTGGGCTGGGAGAACTTATGACGGAATGTATCTTGCAATGTGTGCAGATGTGGGGGGTGGGGGCAGCAGAAAGGAGCAAGGGAGTGGGGAGAAGGAGGGAATTAGTTTCTGTAGTAAATGGATTGAGAAGATTCAGCATAGCCTCTGGTCTTTTTCCATTCCCTGGCTCGGTCTTTCTGCCTACTTTTTGCATTTTCAAAAAATGGGGCTGGATTTTTTTCAAGGTAAAAACCTGGGGAATCACATCCCATAGAAGGGTAATAGAATCTCTATGCCTCTACATCCTTCTCTGTCATAAAGGAGACTCCCTGGACTTAGAATGCCAAGAACCGCCTCTGGGAAGATAACTTTCCTGTGAGGCTGGCTTCGAAGGAAGATGTTGGAAGCTAGAGATTGCCATGAGTTCATGACCCCTTACTTAAATATTTTTTTATTTTAAAAATTTTAAAAATTTTATAATTTGCTTTTTAATATTTTGACAGTGTCATACAATGAATGTAAGTCTTTTTCACTCCCTATTACCTGATCCCACCCTCTTCCTTCTCCCACTGACATCCTTCTTGTTCTCAACTAGTCTCCTTCTTACCTTCTAGCCTTTTTTGTGGGTTGTTCGTGACCCGCTGAATTTAATAAGGATTACCTGTATGAGCATGTGCCTGGTCCCTTGGTATGTTAATGGCTGTACCACTGAAGAAATTCACTTTCCCACAGCCGGCACTCATCACTGGTGCCTCTGTGAGAGGTGGTGGCTCATGAAGCTTGCCCCCTTCCATGAATCAATGTTGACAGGTCCAGTCTTGTATGAATCAACCTAGTTGTTGTGAATTCATGGGTTCAATGGCTCTGTCATGTCCAGAAGACATCCCGGCTCAAAAAAAAAAAAAAAACCAAAAAAGAAATTATTTTAGTTTCTTTTGCTTGCTATAGGGATCTTCCAACTGCCTTCAAGCTTGTTTAACTTCTTTTTAATAGTTTGGAAACAAAATTTTCATTTTTAACTTCAATTCATTCTTTGCAAAAACATAAATCATACATGTTTATTGTACTACAAGTATAGCATTGGAGAATTCAAGAGAAAATACATGGCATTTCATAGTAAAGTGCTTGTTGAGTGATTTAGTAGTGCCCATATGATTAAGTTATTACTGAAGAGATTTAAATGAATAAGTTCTTTTAATAAAGTTTATGTTTTTAAGTCTAACAGAGGAGAAAAAATGCAATGAAAGAAGCAAACTTTGTACAGAGAACCAGAAGATAGCACTGAAATCAGTACCTAGCAACACCGTTCTTGTTAATTTCCTATAAAAGTCTGCCCTGGCAAGCTGCGCCTTAAGTGGAGAAAGATGCTGCCCAATGAGAGGACACGAGCAGGCCTTGCTGGTGTCTGGGCAGGTAGTGTCAGGACAGGGGAAGAAAGACAGAGCTGAAAAGCACAGGGGAAAGTAAGCAAAAGGGGCAGCTCCAAATTTCGTTGATAATGGATTCTAAATGCTTTCTTAACTCAATCTAGTAGTTCTTTACAGTTTTTCTTCCAACAATTTCATGAAGCAGAAATATCCAGAGCATTTTTTAAGTTGAATATCTCTGTAATGAATAGAGATGCTGTCCAGAAAGCAGAGAACAGAAAACAAAACACTCCAGATCAGAGAAGAGAATCAAGATTCACTTTTCTTTAAATAATATGGAGTCTCATGTAAATTCTTACAAAATATGCATTTTTGAATTCTCCGAACTCAATCTAAAGGGTACGTGTGTGTATGTGCATATAAATGGGTGTTTACATGTGTTCATATGTGTGCATGTATAAATGTGTGTGGAGGACAAGGTCAGCACTGGATGTCTTCACCAGTTAATCACTTCCTGTAATTGCAACAGGATCTCTCACTGAACCTGAAGTTCAACCACTTGGCTGGACTAGCTGGGCAGGCAGCAAGCTCAAGGATGCTCCCATCCCTGCCTCTCACGTGCTGAGATCAAGAGCACCGACCACAGAACCTGCTTGGTTGTTGTTGCCGTTGTCTGTTTCTCTTCTTTTTTCTTCTGACATGGGCACCAAGGATCAAACTCAAATCCACTACTTGCATAGCAAGCACGTTTGCTACTGAACCAAAACTCCCAACCCTGAAAGCACTTTTTTTTTAAACATAGGATTTTTTTTTTCTGACGCTTTTTTGAACTCACTGGAAAAAGAGTAAACCTTACTTGTGAAGATCAAATCTGGCATTATATGTATGGTAATCCTGAATAAAGAATAAAACCTTGGGTTTATTTAAATCTATTTGTTTTGGAAATAAATGAAGGCCACGTGTATAAATTTAGAATGTCTTCCAAATATGATTCCCAGCTTCTCCCCAGAAGTTCTTAGATCTGCAGACTCCTCTACTCCAGCTGTGGAACCAGGAGACCCCCACGATGAAGTCTGGCTGCTCAGCTTGGCCCCTTCAAAGAAAGTCCCAGAAGACAACGGGTCCTAGTTTGTTGACGATAGTCAGACTCTGACTTCGTGCCTTCAGTTTCAAAAGAGAAAAGTTATTAAACTCTCCTGATGTTAATTCATCCATGTTTTTCCACCCAATTTTCATAACATTCCCATGAGATGGATTATATTCTCACTTTTCTGATTGAAATAGTAAATCTCAGTGAGATGAAGAATTTGAAACAAAGCAAGGATTCGAGCACCGATTTTCAAACTGCAGTCTTCCCCGGGCTCTGCTGCACTGGTCCCCTACACTGAAAGTCTGGATGATTCTATTATACATGGTGCCAGGCTCATTTTCTCAGAAAACCAGACATACTTAAAAGTGAGGGCAGGCTGCCCCCAGCAGGGCCCAGGAAAGCACAAGGGGAGAGGGAGCAGGAAGCATGTAAGAGCGGGAGGGTGGGGAGGGGGCTGTGTCACAAATAGCACAGCAACTATGTGGACTTGTACACGATTGGCCCCTTTTTCTCATCATCGGATCATTAATGCCTTCTTCCCTCTCTTATGATTTCTTTTTCAGTTATGTGACCTATCCATACTCACAAACATATATAAAACTGAAAAATCTAAAATCTGCATATGAAAGAAAACATGTAACATTTGTCTCTCTGACTCTGTTATTTGACTTAACTTAAAGCTTCTACTTCCATATTTTCCATCCATTTTCCCACAAATGTCATGATTTTGAGTATGTGCGTGTGTGTGTGTGTGTGTGTGTGTGTGTGTGCATGTGTGTAAGACGGCACTTGAGCGTGTGTGTCTTTGGAGGCCCGAGGATGACTTCAGGAATCATCTTAGATCTAAATTACTCAACTTCCTTATTGCTTTGCTCTGGGGTTTCCCAGTCTCTGCCTTTCAGGGCCAGAATTATAGGCTGCTGTCATATCCACCTGGGATTTTATGTGGTATCTGGGGATCTGAACTCAGGTCCTTGAGCCTGCAAGGCAAAGACTTTAAGCCCTGAGCCATCTCCTCAGCCTTTACTTTTTCTTCATAATTGAAATTTTTATTTGTTGAGGATAAATGCAAAGTATTTCAGTTTCAATTCTTAACACATATACTAAAAATCTAAAAGGCATGTATGAGAGAGAGAGAGAAAGGAAGAGAGAGAGAGAGAGAGAGAGAGAGAGAGAGATAGATTAACAGTTATTTCAGTGATGTTCCAGCTTCAATATTGGGAGAAAATTTTGCTCAAGACAATCTCATGTATCAATATCTTCAAAAACTAATAAAATCTTTACGAAGTCCCACTGACTCACAATTTATGTGATATATACCATGCACTTAAGTTTTCAAACTTTCATAACTCATTATCAAAATTATTAGGAAAATTTGACCTCAATAACCAAAAATGCTACAGGAAGCACACAGTTCTACTTTGGAAAGAACAAAGCAAGCTAGTTAGCCAGATGAGCTCTATTGGCAATTCCTGGGCTTCGACTTAGATTCAAGCAATAAATTGTATGTTTGCTTTGGCAAACATTTAAAAAAAATTGGTGCAATACAGAGAAGCTTAGCAGCACTTCCGTGCAAGGATAACACACACACATTCATGAAATGTTTCGTATTTAAAAAAGTAAAATAAAGTCAGAATAGTGACTAAGATAGATATTGACTTCAGGCATCCACATACGTGTATACATACACATACATAATCCCATACACATGTGAAATATATGTACATACTCCCCACATACATCTGAAAATAGGAAAAAATACGGAATTCCTTTACTTAAATAATGTTTTTAGAACTTCTAAAAACTCACATTTACAAAAGAGTTGATAGAAACGTTAATAGGATTGGTCAAGGAGGCAGCGATGGTCCCTGGATAGACATGGCACAGGGGTCTCCAGATTTGGCTTCTTTCTCTGTCATGTCATCAGAGGCTGGGCTTTGCTTTTAGCCTCTTTGTTTTCTTTACTTCAATCTTTTAGTTTCTTGGTTAGTCACTTCAGCCTGTGTCCCTTTGCTCTGTCCTTTTATTTGCATTTTTTTTTTTTTGGTCTGAAGATTTATCCTTCCTGGTTGCCTATTTGGTTTCATTTCTACTTTTGCAAGAGCAGGTTTAGTGACAACCTTTCCAATCTGTGCCTGGGAGCCTCCTTCACCTCCCCCCATTCATTGGAACTAATTTGTAGGCGGGAACACACAGGTCAGAGGGTGGCAGCTGCAAACATGGCCCCTTATTTTTCTTTATTGGTGAATGAAATTCCATACGTACCACTTTTGTTTGTCGATTCCTCTGTTGATCCACTGGTTCCATTTCCAAGATATGGGGACAATGTCTAAGAGCCCTTGGAGTGTATACCTGAGAGTGGTATAGCTGAGTCATACAGTAGTTCTATATTTAGTTTTTTTCTCCCAAGAAACTTTCATATTGATTTCTGCAGTGTCTGTACAAGATCATGTTCCCACCAGCTGTAATAAGGATTTCTATTTTTCCACTCTTTGACAGCATTCATTGTCTTTTTTTTTAACTTAAGTAAAATGGAATCTTGTACTTTTAATTAAATAAAAATATTTATTGACCTATTTGTGTTTCTTCTTTTACTGATGGGTAGATCTGCTACACTATGTGTGTTTGAATTTTATTGGATATTCTAAATACATATTCAATGTAGTAAGCTCTTGCTAAAGTAAAGCTGGCAAGAGTCTCCCCCCCCACTTTGTAGGTTGCTTCTTATCCCTCTTTTAATTTTCTCAGCTTCATGTAGTCTCATTATTTCTTGTGTTATTAAAATCTTTTTCAGAAAGTCCTTGCCTGTGCTTATGTTTTTTTCTCCATTTTCAGATCTTGGGATTGAACCAGTCACTGACTGCTTGTATGCTAGGAAAGGGTCGTACCACTAAATTCTGCCCCCTCCCCCCAACTCCATATTGAAGTGTTTTCACCTAATGGTTTCAGAATTTTGGGTCTCATGCTAAGATCCCTGATCCATCTCCAATCCATGTTGAATATTTTGGGGGTAAGGCGAGAAGTATGGATTTAATTTAAATATTTTTCATGTGGACATGCAGGTTTGCGGCATGATTTGTTGAAGCAGTTGTCTTTTTTCCAATCAGGTGATTGCATCCATGTACTTTTATTTGGGGATCCTTAATTCCATTGGTATATAGGTCTGTGACATGTACATGCTGTGACATATATATTCTGTGACATATATATGGTTTAACATATATATGTTGTGATTACGAGTCTGTGTTATAACTTGGGGTCAGGTACTATAATACTTCCAGCATTATTCTTTCAGGTTAGGATTGTCTTCACTATTTCGGGTCTTTGGCATTTCCATATGAATTTTAGGATTGTTACTTCTAGTTTTGTAAAGAACATAGTTGGAATTTTGATGGGGAATGCATTTTCTCTGTGAATCACTGCCTTAGGTACCATAATCATTTTCAAATATTGACTCTTCCAATCGATGAACATGGGAAATCTTTCCATCTTCTCTCAGATTCAGAAAGTGGGATCTAGAGGTAGATACTATAAACTGCAATGTTGCCCTGATCCCCATTAGACCCCAGGCAGGCTGAACCACACAAACAGATCATTGAGACCATTGTGGGGGATGCACAGTGACCCCATGACAACAGGCTCTCCAAAAAGAAGGGGCTGGATGGCTTATGGAAATAGTCGTGGATTATGAAGTGCTTGATAGAGTGATGTCTCCTATTCATGATACTGTATCTAACATTAGTCTTTTAAAATGTATTTCTTATTTTTAGTGTTTTATACATGATTATAGTGAATGTATGATATTTTAACACTTACCTTCTAATTCCATATCATCTGCTGTTCCTATTACAACTCCTTCTTTTTCTCTGCCAGTCTCCCTCCTCCTGTCTTTTTTCATGAGTTTCATCTGGGTTGCCTTTAATAGCATATATTTTCTGGAGTATTTTATGGAGCATAGATAATATATTAGTGGGGTTGCTATCGAGGACAGCATCTTCTTCCTTCCTCCCTCATCAGGATTAACTAACCCTAGTCAGTCGCTCTCCTGCTCTGGGAGGTGTGGAGCCTCTTGAGTTCATTGCCCTTTCATTAGGAATTCTAAGGTTGGTCTATTAACATGACAATTAATACATGTGTTGAGGCAATTTTACACTGCATTGACCCTTACTAATATTGTTTCCTTTGGAGTATCTTACCTGCCCAAAGCCAGCTGGCACTTACTTGAACTAGATAACAGTCCAACAGATCTTTCTTACACTTTGTGAAAAGGTTTCATTACATACTGCTAACCTTTGATCATCTTAAAGATTTGAAAAAGCATCTGGAAAAACAGTAAAAAGAGCATTAAGAAGTGTAAGCAATCCCCCGCTCTGCCGGTCGGGGGTCCAGCTGGGCCTCACCCCGTGACCTAGGTAAGCTCCACCCGAGCCCGCCCACCAGAACCCCAGGTCAGCCCAAAGGGACCCGGCTCTGACCCCACCATCCAGCCAGAGCAGCACGCAGGGCCGAGGGATGAGGAGGACCTCCCCCTAGTGCCCGGGCCCCCCCAGCTGCCCTCAGGTTAAATAGCTCCACGCCGACACCCTCATCCTCCCTTTCACCCCACCTCACTCTGCCTGTCGGGACATGCGGTCCAGGCGGGCCTCACCCGCGACCTAGGTAAGCTCCGTCCCTGCCCACCCCCAGAACCCCAAGCCAAATAATTCAGTTTAGTGAAATTGAAAGATCTTAAGAGTTAAAACGACAATGCCAAAGTCAAAGTGCAAATCCATGAGAAGCAACACTCAAGTAAACAAATTTCCCATTGAAGAAATTAATCCCATAATGTTAGACTCCAACCAGAACAAACCCGCGGAAAAAGGCCAAGAAAGCCTGACCCAGGATAAAGACCTTCAAAATATGATCATTACCATGTTCAATACTATGAAAGAGGAAATCTGGGAGGAATTACATAATCGAATAAATCGCTTTGAAGAGGAACACAACAGACATCTGGAGGAGTTGAGAAAAACAGTGCAAGAAACAAAAAGTGGCTTAGAGCAGTTAAAACAGACTCAAGCAGAGTTTAAAACTGAGCTACAAGACAAGTTATCTTCAACCCAGAGCTCCACAGAGAGTCAACAGAACTAAGGAAGCAGAAAACAGAATTTCAGACCTTGAAGATAAAGTGGGAGTGCTAACCAGCTCAATGGAAGAGGTTGTTAAAGCCAAAAAGATACTTGAGAGAAATATCCAAGAGATATGGGACACCCTGAAGAAGCCTAACATTCGTATTCATGGGATACCAGAGCAAGAATCTCAAAATACCACCCCTGAGGAAATTTTTCAAACGATCATCAAGGAAAACTTTCCTCATCTAAAAAAAGACAGGCCCATCCATATACAAGAGGCATTCCACACCCCAAACAGATACGACCAAAACAGAAGCACCCCATGGCAAATAATAGTTAAAACACTCCACATTCAAGATAAAGAACTGGTGCTGAGAGCTTCAAGGGAGAAGAAACAAGTCACTTAAAGGTAAACCTATTAAAATAAAAAATGACTTCTCAGTCGAAACAGTAAAAGCAAGAAGAGCTTGGAGAGACATACTTCAAGTATTGAATGAGCAAAAATGTCAACCCAGGCTGATTTACCCTGCAAAGCTATCCGTCATGATCGAGGGAGAAAGAAAAATCTTCCAGCACAAAGACAACTTGAAGGGATACATGTCCACCAAACCAGGCCTTCAAAAAATGCTAGAAATGATACTCAAGCTTGAAGAAAAAAACAGGCATATCCAGGAGAGCAGAAGGCAAATATAACACCATTAAAAGCGAAGCAATATACTTATAAAAACTACTAAACATAATAAATGTCTGGAATTAACAATAGTTTCTCCATTATAACACTAAATGTTAATGGACTTAATTCACCGATCAAGAGACACAGATTACAAATTTGGATTAAAAATCACAATCCGTCAATCTGCTGCCTGCAGGAAACCCATCTCACCACAAAAGATAGGCACGCTCTAAAAATAAAAGGCTGGTCAACAATTCTACAAGCAAATGGAAGCAGAAAACAGGCAGGGGTAGCCATTATGCTATCAGACAAAGTGGACTTCAAACCAAAGAAAATTATAAGAGACACGAATGGATACTACATTTTAGTCACAGGTACAATTCACCAGGAAGACTTCACAATACTGAACATATATGCACCCAATATGGGCCCCTCCACATTCATTAAGAAAACCCTACAGCGTCTAAAGCAAGAAATCAACCCCGAAACGATAATTCTTGGGGACTTCAACACCGCCCTTTCAACATGGGATAGATCAACAGGTCAAAAGCTTAACAGAGACACTTTGGAACTTAATCAAACCCTGAAAGAAATGGACCTTACAGATCTCTATCGAACTTTTCAGTCACGTACCAAAGAATACACATTTTTCTCAGCAGCACACGGAACTTTCTCCAAAATAGATCACATATTGGGCCACAAAACGAATCTACACATATACAAAAAAGTTGAAATTCTAACCTGTGCCCTGTCAGACCACCACGGCCTAAAGCTGGACATCCACAACACATCACACAAGAGAAAGTACACTAACTCCTGGAAACTTAACACTATGATGCTGAATGAGAACTGGATTCAGGAAGAAATTAAAAAGGAAATTCAAGATTTCCTGAAAGTGAATGATAACGAAAATACAACTTACCAAAATCTCTGGAACACAATGAAAGCTGTTCTAAGAGGTAAGTTCATAGTTCTTAATGCCCACATCAAAAAAATGGAAACATCAGAAATAACAACAATGCAGCTTAAAGCTTTAGAGAAACTAGAGCAATCTGATCCCAAAAGTAGTAGAAGAAAGGAGATTAGCAAAATAAGGGGAGAAATATCTGAAATCGAGATTAAGAGAATGATAGAAAAAATCAACCAGTCAAAAAGCTGGTTCTTTGAAAAAAATCAATAAGATTGATACACCCCTAGCTAAATTAATCAAAAGCAGGAGAGAGAAAACTCAAATTAACAAAATCAGAAATGAACATGGAGCTATCACTACTGATACCCAAGAAATCCAGGGAATTATAACATCATATTTCAAAAACTTATACTCTGTGAAGTTTGACAACACAAAAGAGATGGATGAATTTCTAAGTAAACACAACTTACCTAAATTGAATCAGGAAGTTGTGAATTATTTAAATAGTCCTATAACATATAAGGAAATGGAGGAAGAAATCTTGAACCTTCCCACCAAAAAATGTCCTGGACCAGATGGATTCAGCACAGAGTTCTACCAGACATTTAAGGAGTTAATAATACCAATACTCCTTAAACTGTTCCATCAAATAGCAAAGGAAGGAACACTACCAAATTCCTTCTATGAAGCTAATATCGTTTTAATCCCAAAACCTATTAAAGATTCACTTAAAAAAGAAAACTATAGGCCGATCTCTCTAATAAACACAGACGCAAAGATTCTCAACAAAGTTTTAGCAAATCGGATTCAAAAACATATTAAAAAGATTATTCACGGGGATCAAGTAGGCTTCATCCCCGGCACACAAGGTTGGTTCAACATACGCAAATCAATAAATGTAATTCATCATGTAAACCAGTCCAAAGTCCAAGACCACATGATACTCTCGATAGATGCAGAAAAAGCTTTTGACAAGATCCAACAGCCTTTTATGATCAAAACGCTAGAGACAGTAGGAATGGAAGGAGCCTTTATCAATATAAAAAAAGCTGTATACAACAAGCCCACAGGAAGGATTATGCTCAATGGGGAACAATTGGAAGCATTCCCACTTCGATCAGAACTAGACAAGGCTGTTCACTCTCACCACTTCTATTCAATGTTGTACTTGACGTCTTAGCTTCAAGCCATCAGACAAGAAAGGGACATAAGAGGGATTCAAATTGGCAAGGAAGAAGTCAAGCTATCCCTATTTGCAGATGACATGATCTTATACCTGAGTGATCCCAAAAACTCCACCAGGAAGCTCCTGGAACTAATTGAGAAGTTCAGCAGGGTGGCAGGATACAAAATAAATGTGCAAAAATCAGAGGCCTTCCTATATGCCCAGAATGAAAGAATTGAAAAAGCCTTGAGAGAAACAATCCCATTTACTATAGCCCCTAAAAAAATGAAATACCTTGGTATAAACCTAACCAAGGAGGTAAAAGACCTTTACAATGAAAACTTTAAAACCCTAAAGAAAGAAATTGCAGAAGACACCAGAAGGTGGAAAGACCTCCCATGTTCCTGGATTGGCAGAATCAACATCGTAAAAACGACCATCCTACCAAAGGCAATATACAAATTCAATGCTATGCCAATTAAAATCCCAAAGCAATTCTTTAAAGAAGTTGACCAAACAATCTCAAAATTCATATGGAGGCACAAAAGAGCCAGGATAGCACAAACAATCTTGAGTAACAAAAACACTGCTGGAGGTATTACCATACCGATCCTTAGTCTATATTACAAATCCATAGTTATAAAGACAGCCTGGTACTGGCTCCAAAATAGACACACAGATCAATGGATAAGGATTGAAGACCCAGATATAAGTCCCACAAAATTACAGCCATTTGGTCTTTGACAAAGGGGCCCAAAGAATCCAATGGAAAAAGAACAGCATCTTCAACAAATGGTGCTGACAAAACTGGATCTCCACATGCAAAAGATTAAAGCTGGACCCATACTTGTCACCATGTACAAGACTTAATTCCAAATGGATCAAGGACTTTGATATCAGGTGAGAGACTATAAAAACCATAGTTGAAAGGATAGGGAACTCCCTCGAGCTGATTGGGCTAGGCCAACATTTCCTAAACAGACATCCAATGGCACAGTCTCTGCTACCAACTCTCAACAGTTGGGATCTTGTGAAATTAAAGAGCTTCTGTTCAGATAAAGAGATTGTAACAAGAGCTCAAAGGCAACCCACAGAATGAGAGAAAATCTTCACTAACCACATATCTGATAGAGCTCTACTGTACAGAGTGCACAAAGAACTTAGAAAACTAAACATCAAGGAAACCAATGGCCCAATTAAAAAATGGGCCCTGGAACTTAAAAGAAATTTTACCAGGGATGAAATTAAAATGTCTAACAAATATCTTAAAAAATGCTCCATTTCTTTAGCCATCAGGGAAATTCAAATCAAAACTTCCCTGAGATATCATCTCACCCCGGTCAGGATGGCAAAAATCCACAACACAAACAACAACAAATGCTGGAGAGGATGTGGAGAGAGGGGAACTCTCCTACATTGCTGGTGGGAGTGCAGGCTCATACAGCCACTCTGGCGAGCCGTCTGGAGATTCTTAAAGAAATTAAAGATTGAAATGCCATATGACCCTGCGATTCCACTTTTGGATATAACCCCCCCATACAGCAGAGGTTCACCTTGATAGCACAAGCACGACCATGTTCATAGCAGCACTGTTTACAATAGCAAAGACATGGAATCAAGCCAAATGTCCAACAGTTGACGAGTGGATAAGGAAACTGTGGTACATCTGTACAATGGAGTACTACTCAGCCATCAAAAATGATGAATTACTGGAATTTGCTGGGAAATGGATGTCATTAGAAAGAATTATATTAAGTGAAGTATCCCAGACCCAGAAAATTAAGCGCCGTATGTACTCCCTAATAGGTGGCTCCTAATACCAAACCCACCCAGCCCATCTTGAGACACTCATAGGTAAATCTATGTATTACCTACAGTAATTGCAAGGATTATGAACAGCAGGGATGGGGTTGGAGGGCCACACCAGACACAAGGAGAGAAGTGACCATGTTACAGTAGAGAAAATAGGCCTCCATCAAGGACTGCAAGAAAGTAATGTGACACCTAGTTATGTTCACAATTCGTTCCTGATCATTTACAACTAAGGGGGTATGAACTCACCAGAAGGGGTGGGCATATAATCCGGCAGATTAAAAAGTAACCATTTTGCAAATGGGTGATTGACCCCTCCCATTGCCTAACACCATATGACCCTGCGATTCCACTTTTGGGTATAAGTATTACATCTACCCTTTAATGTGCTCTTATAATAAGACTCCAGTTTAACAGCTTTCTGTCTCTGGCCAGGGGGTGACATACAGTGCCCATCACGATGGAGTGAAGGGCATTACAGGAGCAACAAAATTGCAAAAGAAAATCAACGAACCACTATCCCGAACTTCAGAGACTCTATATCAACCACCTAGAACTAGGCCAGACTAATCTCTCCCCATCCTGAAGCTCAGGGACATTTGCGGAAGAGGGGGCGGTAAGAGTGTAAGAGCAAAAGGATGGGAGGAGCAATGATTTGCAAGATACTCCACACAAGTTAGGGCTGAAGCAATCAGAATTCGACATTGCATGCCCAGCGCAATGTCCAACACACTATTGACCTCACAAAGTCTAGCATATGCTAAAGGCACCAAGATCCTTGGAGGCAAGGGATTGACAGCTACAGTAGTGTTCCTATGCTTAAGGGGAACACAGGAAAGGGTTCAGGGAAATGCCACTGGGTCCTTGTATGTCATCGGAGAGGAGGGCCCAGAGGAGAGTCAGGCATGCACAAGAAAGGACTCCTGGAATAGGGGCGGTAGGCACGGGGGGATGGGGCAGGAAGGGTGAGGGGAGGGGGAGCAGGGGGCTCGGGGGGAGGAGGAGGGAGGGAGGGAATTGGTGTACTTATTAAGTTTGTATGAGCTGAACTAATAATAAAAAATGTATTATAAAAGAAAACAAATTTAACAGTAAAAAAAAAAACAATGACTAGGAAAAAAAAAAAAAGAAGTGTAAGCAAAGACATTCTGTGTGAGTGGGAAAGGACAATCCCTGGAGCATAAAGTTGAATAAAATCCCCAGGTCCAGAAGTGGTCTGCCTCTCTAGGAAGTTTTGGCCAGAGAGGCCTGTGTCTGACAAGTGCTATTATCACTGCTCTTGGTTGCATACAAGATAAGATTGGAAGCCCCGCTTGCTTTGTTTGCAGGACACATGGATATAAAACTGTGACTAAAAGGGAAATTCTGGGAGCTCCAGGCATACACGAGCCTTCACTCATGTTAAGGCCGACTTTTCTGTGACGCAGTCCTTTTGAGTGACCCATTCTCCTGCACATAACCCAATTAAACTCACTGATTTACTCGGCTAGACTTAGGTGAATTCATTCTTATTTGTCATTGGTACCTTGTCTAGGGTGAGTAGATATTTGTTCATGTCTCCTTAGGAAAATCATACAACGGAATCATATTGTCTCATTTCAGACTTCAGAAGAAACTATGTCAGTTTTTCCACATTTAGTGTAATGTTTGTTATAGTGTGACATAGTCTTTATTGTATTGAGATACGCTCTTTCTATTTTTAATTTCTTCAGGACTTTTTTTTTTCTTCAGGACTTTTAATATGAATAACATTGACCTTTGTGAAATTTCTTTCTGTAACTATAGAGATGACTCTGCAATTTTTGTCCTCAAGTTATATATAATGTATTACATCTATTGATTTTTATATGTCAAACCAACTTCAAGATGCATCCCAAAAGATGAAACCAAATTGATCATGGTGAATGATATTCTTTTTTTAAAAATTTTTATTATTACTATTATTATTTATTCGACTGTGTGCATATGCTTGTGTATGTGCGCGCGCGTGTGTCTGTGTGTCTGTGTGTGTCTGTGTATTTGTAGAATCATGGTTGAATTCGCGAACCACCATGGACGCCTCCACCTCCTTCTGCCCTGGGATTCACAGGCTCCGCCCTACCAGGACCAGAAGCGCAGGCCGCCCCCGCTTCTGCCTGGCGTCTATACGTGGGATCTGGGATCCGAACTCAGAACCTTCCGCCTGCAAGGCAGAGGCTTAACCGCTGAGCCACCTCTCCAGCCCAGTGAATGATATTCTTAACATGTCATTGAATTTGGTTTATGAGAATCTTACATTGAGAAATTTGAGTTTAGGTTCATTGAAAAATTGGTCTATGATTTTCTTTTTTGGGGGAGTGTCCTTATCTGGGTTTGGTATCAGAATAATACTGAATTTATAGAATGAGTTAGACATCATTTTTTCCTTTTTTGTGTTTCCTATTTGTGAAACAATCTTCAAAAGAATTGGTGTTATCTCTTTCCTAAGAATTTGGTGGAATCTGTTAGTGAATCCATCTGGTCTAAACTTTTAGAAGATTTTAAATTTTATTACTTTCATCTTATTCTTAGTTATGGGTCTGTTTAAATTATTTATAGCTTATTGATTTGATTGTGTTAGGTCATATGTGTTTAGGAACTTACCATTTCTTCTATATTTTCCAGTTGCTTAGAATGTTTTAAAATAATACTTAATTATCCTGTAAATTTCATGGAAGCTTTTGGAATATTTCTCTTTTAAGTTCTAATTTCACTGATGAATATCTTCTCTTTTTTGGGGGGTTAGTTTGGCTATTGGTTTATCAATCTTGTTTATCTTTTATAATAATGAATTCTTTGTTTACAAGATTCTATGCTATTATAGTTTAGCTATTTTAGTCTTTGTTATTTTAGTTTTCTTTTCATTAATTTATGTCCTTTATGGTTTCTTCATTGTTTCTTGCTATTATTAAATTTGAGTGGGTCTATTCTTGTTTCTCTAAAACCTTAAAGTTTATTTGATATTGTTCTGATTTTGTGCAATCACTCATAAAAAGGTTCCTCTTGGGGCTGCCTTAGAGGAATTTCAGAAGTTATAATAGAATATGCTAATATTTTCATTTGATTTTTATAGATTTTAAAATGATCCACCATTTTTTCAAAAGCATATTTTCAATTCCCAAGTATTGTAGCAGCTTCTGAGGTTTGTCTTGCTGCTGATTTTTAGCTTTATTCCACTATGGTAAGATAAAAACAAGGAAGTATTGGGGCTGGAGAGATTGCTCAGAGGTTAAGACTCTGCCTTGCAACCAGAAGTCCTGAGTTCAGATCCCACGTAAAAAATGCCAAGGGGAACCAGCTGCTGCTTGCACTTCTGGCTCTGATAGGCGGAGCCTGGGAAATCTCTGAGCGAAGCAAGAAGGTAGAAGCAATCCAGGATGGTTCCCAAATCATCCTTGGTCCTCTACAGGGACACACAATTCCCTGTGATGCACACACATACACACACACACACACAGAATAAATAAATAAATAATACTAAAAAAAACAAATAAAAGGATGTATTTAATTATTTTATTTGGTAAAGTTGATTTCATGGTATATAAGATTTCATGAGCTGCTGACAAGAATGTATAATCTATATTTTGAAGATAACTATTAGATCCAATTGATCTATAGTATTATCTCTTAATTCTCTTTGTGAATATTTATTTTGGAAGACCTGTCTAAAAGTGATTATTGTGTCTGGACATATCTGACCTTTATGTATTTTTTGGTGTTTGCTTTATGATATTAGGAGCCCCAACATTCACGGTATATGCATTTATATGTATTATATCTTCCTAACTAATTGTTCCCTTTATTAGCAGGTCTTGGCCTTTTTCTATTTCTTCTGAAGTCAACTTTATCAGATATAAGAATAATCTCATTAGTTTTTTTATTGTTTCCATTTGTTTGGTAGATTGATTTCTGTTCTTTGACCCTTGGGTTATTTTATTCTTTGCCAATGAAGTGTGTTTCATGGAGATAAGGCAACAAATAGTTGGATTGTATTTTATTTCAGCTTGTGTCTTTTAGTTGGTGAGTTCACTCCATTTGTGTTTAAGATTATGATTGAGAGGGGTTTGCTATTTCCTGTGGTTTTTTGGTGGGTGTCCTTGTTAGCTGTATAATTGGTAGTTATTTTTTTAATTGAATCCCCTTTATTAGTGAAGTCTTCACATGAAATATATTTTTCAATTTTCTTGATGAGACTGTCATTCTTTGTGTAGTATTCTTTCAAGTTTTTTTTTTTTGCAATGCTGTCTTGTCATGAATTACCTTAACTTGCACTTGTCTTGTAATGCTTTAATTTCTCCATGAGTTTTAGAAGATAATTTTGCTGTCTACAAAAGTCTTGGGTGACAATTATAAACCTTCATAGCATGAAATATATCATTCTTTGCTTTCCTGACTTTTAGGTTTGTTGATGAGAGATCTAAAGTTAGTCTTCCTTTTTTGACTTTGTATATAATTTATTATTTTTTCTTTACAACATTTATTTTATTTTTTGCTTAGCATTTTTGGTGTCTTGACTATGCTATTCTCTAGAGAATTGTTCCTCAGGTCATATCTTATTTTGGTTCCAACTACTTCTTGTATTTGAATGTCAATTTTTTATGTCAATTTGAAAGTTTTTCTGCTATAATCTCATTGAATAGTTGTTTCATGCTTCAGTTTTTATCTGTTTTTTCTTCGATTGATTTGATTCATTTTTTATGTTTTTTAAGTAAGATTTTTATTTTTTTACAATCTCATGTATGTATGCAATGCACTGTATTCCTCCCCCCCTTTCCTGGACATTGCCATAATATGTCCATCTCCCACCTTTATGCCCTCACTTTTTTTCTATCAATGCTTATGTTTTAATCTATTTGCCATTGATAAAAACGAAAATTAAAATCCATAGGTCCTTTTCCAAAGTCTCCACCCAGGCTTAGTCCTAAACTCTTAAAATTAAAAAGATGCATAGAAGGGGAAAGGCACTTAAAATGGAAGGAATTCAGAGAATAATGGAAAGACATTGAGTTTGCTACTTACTGTAAATGTTTAAAACTTAGAAAAGCTTAAAAGCGTAAAAGAAAAAAAAAGACCTTAGCTTGGGGTGGCTTTGATGGGTGGGTCTGTATGGACTCAGGGATCTTGAGGACCAGGCTGGTCTGGATCCCTGTAGTGATCGTCTCCAGCTGCATTTGAGACTGGGGGGGGGGTGTCTCTGGAAGGTCTCCATAGCTCAGAGTCATTCAGGAAAGGCTGGTCTTCTTTCTGCCATCCATCATCCATAAGAGCTGCCCTCTCCCTTATGCCAGGTTCTGTGGTAGTTAGATGGGGACAGGAGATACACAGAGCCCATGCAGCCCCAGTCTGGCATCTTTTCCTTGTGGAATTGGAAGCTGGTCATGTATCAAGATGATTTCATCCAGATAAGGCCTCCTGGGAAACACTTGTTCCTTCACGATCACCAGGGTCAGGTTGAGTCTCTCTGCCAGAAACTGGTAAGTCTCATCGTTTGGATAGGCGTCCAACTTAAAATGCTTCTTGCGCTTCAGGCATTTAACTCACGTTCCATAGGGACAGAATGACAACTCTATCTGGAAAAAGTTCATCTTGCCCATGAACTACTTCGTTTGGGATATGAGGCAGCAGTATGTCCTCACTTTTTAATTGAACTATAACATAACATAATATATGACCAATAAGAGAAAATAAAATTAGAATACAGACAGTTGCTAGTGATTGAGATTCCAGTTCCACATGATTAAGAACCTCTGATAAAGCTAAAGAACAGCAGCTTTGTCCATCTCCTATGAGACTGAGTAAGTTCATGGTGTGAGAACACAGAATCCCAGTTTACAGAGACTATCCACATTGTAAACACATGTAACTCTGACCCAGGGAGGCTGTCTGTGTTATGAACACATAGAGCCCAGCCTATGCCATCTACATTGAAGGCACACAGAGCCTGGAACCAAGACAGTCAACTATGTTTTATATCTTGATTGTATCCCAGAGTTCTTGGATGTTGTGTTTATGCTTAGTTATTTTTTTTCCTTGCTGCTTGAATGCAGAATTTCATTGACTTTGTCCTGAATCTCTTTTATTCTTTCTTTTGCCTGAGTGAGTCTGTTGGTGGTGTTTTCTGCTGTTTTTTAAAAATCTTTGAGTATTTATTTATAACATCTGTATTCTTTTTCAAATTTATTTTGCTCTCTGCATATTTTCCTCGGTTACTTTTTCATCCATTTTCTCACCCACTTTTCTGACTTTTCTCTCTGGATCCTGATTGAATTCATCTGCTTATTTGTATACTCTTTGAAGTCATTAACAATTTCCACTAGTAAATTTTCAAAATCTTCATCTAGCATTTTTACCTACTTTAATAACTTTTAATTCAGTAGTTGAATAGTTACATTTTTTTAAAGAAATCACACTCCCTTACCTTTTCATAGTATGTGTGTGTCTGTGTGTGTGTGTTTCTGTGTTTTGTTTTGCACATTTGTTGATTTGGATTCTTTTCCAGTTTTATTTGAGTGTCTTCATAATTAACAACCTTCTTTTGAAGACACAATCCCCAGTAACACTAAGATAATAGAAAACAAACCTCTACAACAAGGACCCCGTTAATTTGTACAAGATATGAAAATATGCTTAAAATTGATTACAACCATCAGATTACAGTCATTGTGCCAATGACCACAAAATGAAAAATGGCAAAGCTAATGTAGAATGTGCTATGAAATTAATTATTCAAGTATATATGGAAATAATAAATTAAAGAGATAAAAGAAGTAAAGAGTAAAATAGTTGAAAAGCAAGGTTAAAGTAATGAAAGGAAAAGAGAAGCGGTGAATAATATAGAGAGGAAGAGAAAAGAGCAGAAGACTAGAAAAATTAAAAATAGGACAAGAAAAAAAAGATAAACTCAAAGCATCACTAAAATAGATAGTTCAAATGAAAAGGGGTACACACTAGAAACAAATAATTTATAAATGAAGAAAAAGAAAAGAAAATGGTTGCCCAATAATCAAATATGCAGAAAAAGTAGATTAATGTATGGACAATAAAAATAAAAGCATTCAAAAGTTTAAAAATATGATAAAGATACTACTAAAAGGGACAAAAGAGAGATTTAGACAGACCAAAAAGAAAGAAAGAAAGAATGAATGAATGAAGAAAGAAAAAGAAAGAAAGGATGCAATTGGATAGAGAAATGACTCTGTGATTAAAACTTTTGCTTCATAAGCTCATATACACGAGTTCAGATTCCCAGATCCCACTGTAAAAATATCTAGCATAAATGGTGGTGGTCTTCCCTTCGGTCCTGGAAGGCAGACCCTGGAAAAATCCCAGAACAAAGCAATAAGGAGGTAAAGCAATGCAGGATGATTCCCGAAGTCACTCTTGAGCCTCCACAGGCACATGCATTCACACATGCAAAATACATGGAACAGCTTTTTTTCTGTGTTCTTGAAAATTAGAGACTGACTGCCAGTCATGTTCATGGGTGGAATGTGCCTGTGACAGAGAAGTGGCCAGTGTCTACAGGGCTGTTTTCCTATTAACAGCATCCCTTCGAATACTAGTGGCCTCTGTTGGCCACACTTGGCTTTGAGGTACTTGTGCTGGGCAGGTCTTCTTACCCTTTTGAAACTTCTCAGATCACTTTCTTCTGGAAGTGGCTAATGCTCTAAATGGGGGTATTCACCTAAGCGTGTTGGCAATGTGGGGAGCAACCACAGCATTCAGGTTTGTATAGAAAGAGGACCTATCTTCTCATTTTTAAGACTCTCTTGTTATGGTTGCATTTTGGTGTCAACTTGACAGTTGCTGACTGTTTGGGGTGCAGCTGTGGAAGGTTAATGGTTGGAATGGACCCTGAACAAGTCTACAGATACTTGATTGATTGCCGTGGGGAATCCAGCCCATAGTGGGTGGTACTTTCCAGTGGTGGACTAGATAATAGGAGGTGCAAGGAGGAGGGACTTCTTCTTTCCTTATCTGGTGTCAACATGCTGTGGAGTCCACTCTGCGAGCGTCCTTCTCCTTTAGAGCATCATGGCCTTTTTGTTGCTTGCTGCTGCTGCCTCCTTCCTTGGCTGACTTGGAGCTTCACCTTTTCCACTACGTTGTTGCTGTTCCCGCTGCCTTTGGAGCTTGATCTCTAGGCCTTGCTGCTGTTCGCTGTTCATCACCGACGTCGGATCCCAGCTGTTCTTCACTGACATGGGAACCCAGCATCTTCAGCCTTCCAGAGGAGCAAAGGCTTGAGAACTTCTCAGGATCTTTTGGCTTTGTGGAACATTCCTGTCAAGAACCAGGTAGCTACAGGCTGCTACTTTGAAGGACACTATTTTTATTGTGAGTTATTTTAATAAACTTATTTATATATATTACATTCTATAAATTCTGTTTCTTCAGAGAACCCTCACTAATACACCCCTAAATATTAATCACTTCCACTGGAGAGATATTCTATGGGTGTTAAATAGAATAATGGACACAGAATTCTTATGCTCTGTTTAAGTGACTAGCACGCAGGAGTTTTCACAGTTTGTTGCATCCTTGGCCATAGGCTCAGAGACATCAAGCTGCAGTATATTTTCATTGGTGAAACCTGCTCCTCACTGCAGAGTGGGGGCCACCTTTCTTGTGTACTTCATTCCCTGGACTGATCCTCCTGCTAACTGAACTTTTCGGTCTCGAATATCTGGCCTGTTCCCTCTTACAAGCTGCTTCTGAGGACTCTCTCTTCCATGGCTAAGTACAGCTCCCTGATTGGAGAGTATTCCCTGTTCTTAGGTCCCCAAGGTTACCCAGGAATGATCGTTCTCTCTCAGGATGTTTCCTGGCGACTGCCTTCCTAGACATACAGAGTGACAAGCAAACTCACCTCTGCTGACCTCTCTGTTAGAGGAATCATTGTCAGGAAGTTCTGTTACCGGAGGTGCATTTGACTTGGCTTACTTCTCTTAGGTAAGTTCTCCCTCTGTCTCTCTTAAAGTATTCTATCACTGTCTTTGTGAATTTCTAAAGCTCTTTGGAACAAATTCTACTTTTTGTTATTCTAACTGGTCTATTTTATCGGATTACATAGAAGCAGCTTCTACTCTGTCTTGTTGCTATTTTGTTGTATAATCTTGGACATCCAAGTTAGCAAAAAGAATCCAGGTTTTTCTATATTAATAAAATTTTGGAGATTCCTCAATAGTTGTGAACTTGTTTTTTTTAAAAAATTTTTATTTATTTCTTCAGCTCAACAGTTATGAATTTGTAAACCAATGGTTTCAACACTAGTACAGTAGTTGATTATGTCTCATTTGTAGGTTGTAAAAATCACTGAATTACTGTCAATATTTTTAATGAGGAAATTGATGGCAAATATTAGTTTACATTATACAAAGTATGAAGTATGAGAACTTGTGGTTTTAGTTGTGTCTATGTGGGTGTATTTGTATGTTAAGATGTGATTTCTTATAAGTTATTAACTTATTAAAACACTTGTCTTTTATGAATAAGCAAAGAGAATTTCTTATTATAGGTAACTGGTAAATAGTTTGGTTTGAAATGTTGGGTATGTCACCTAGCTTAATTAAAAAAAAAACTAACCGCCATTGTTTAGTGTATTAAAGAGAAGTGATGAAATAGTTGATGGTTGCTTTATCATGAAAGAAGTGTCATGCTAGGGAACATGTGAGGTTTAAAACTCGAGGGGACACAATTCATACCTTCAAAATGCAACCAGTGTAAACTTCAAATACCAGTGCTTGATGTGACGACTACAAGAATTGTATGGAAGATATATGAGATGTTAGGTATCTTCAGAATCTCTGAAAGCTGAAGAAATTGTGAAAGCTGCAGAGGAAGAAGGGTCAGGCTGCCTGGAGCTCAAACCAATTTAGATGTGTTGGTCTGTGTGGTGGGAAAGGCAGCTGGGCTGATGGTAGAAAGGTGTAAGCAGGTGGTGGACCAATAGTAATAAGTGGACCATTTGGCCAGGTGATTTTTATTGAGGTAGTGAAGATAAATTCTAAAGATGTATATAGATGTATAAGGACATATTTGAAAGTTCTCAAAAGGGCTGGCAAGGAATTTGCTATACTGACCAGGTTGCCCTGCACGTTGTTCTGTTGCCTCCAGAGTGCAGGGATCTTCAGCATCCGCCACTACTCCCAGTTCAACGTGCATTCTTAGGATGCATTTAATTTTCCAACACCAGATAAGGCTTGTAGCACACTTAACTGGTGACTAGGTGAAAGAAGAAACAGAAAATGACTTCCATGAACAGGAAGGATCTCAGCAGCTTTCCCAGAGATCCAAGGCGTGTCACGGGATGCAGGCAGTATATTTTTGGAGATTTTATCTCGGAAGAATCCCATCAACTCTTTGAGATTCCTGGCTCTTCAGCTGAACTCCCTATATATTTTTTTTAAATTCATTCATTCATTCATTCATTCATTCATTCATTTTGTGTGTGTGTGCATGAAAGGGCATCGTATGTCCCTGTGGAGGACCAAGGGTGACTTTGGGAGTCATCCTGGTTTGCTTCTATCTCTTTCTTGCTTTGCTCTGAGATTTCCCAGGCTCTGCCTACCAGGAAGTGCAGGCCACTGCCATTTCTGCCTAATTTTTTTACATGGGACCTGGGATCTGAACTCAGGACCTTCTGCTTGCAGAGGCAGAGTCTTGACCCCTGAGCCATCTCTCCAGCCCATGGCTTTGTCTTTTACTTGATAAGCAATACACTTGACAACCAATGATATAGTTTGTTATTCCTCCCTAGGTTACTAACATTAATGTTTCCTAGAATGATGAGGAATGGAATGAAATAAAAATCTCCAAAGGATTTTTGACTTTGTTGTTATTATTTTCTTTTTGTCCAAGAGTCAGTAAGCCTGAAGACCTGCAGAGTTCTGCCTTATCAGGAATTGTCCTTATACAGAATGAATCCAATTGGGGAAGATTGAAGTATATAGCACTAGACTGTGGAGTTTTATTTCATTGCAAGCATCCTAGATAAGTGGATATAACATCAAGGAAAGCATCCTCCTTCACTTCCATTAGCATTAGTCCTCATCAGTCTCTCAGAGAGGTGTAGACCTTCTTGAGATCTTTTTAATATTATGACGAGATGTTGATAAGACAGTTCCCGCCCTTTACACCCCACCCCGCTCCGCCGGTCAGGACATGCGCGCGGTCCAGCCAGGCCTCACCCCGTGCCCTAGGTAAGTCCCCCGTTCGGGCCCCACCCACCAGGACCCCAGGTCAGCCCACAGGGACCCGGCTCCGACTCCCACCATCCAGCTGGAGCCACACGCGGGGGCTGAGGGACGAGGAGGACCTCCCCCTGCGCCCGGGTCCCACCCCAGCTGCCCTCGGGTTAAATAGCTCCACGACGACGCGCCCATCCTCCCTTTACACCCCACCCCGCTCCACCGGTCCGGACGCCGCGCGTGGTGGAGCCGGGCCTGACCCCGCGCCCTAGATAAGTCTCCGCCCGCGTCCGCCCACCAGGACCCCAGGCCAAATAATTCAGTTTAATGAAATTGAGAGATCTTAAGAGTTAAAATGACAATGCCAAAGTCAAAGTGCAAATCCATGAGAAGCAACACTCAAGTAAACAAATTTCCCACTGAAGAAATTAATCCCATAATGTTAGACTCCAACAAGAACAAACCCGCGGAAAAAGGCCAAGAAAGCCTCACCCAGGAAAGTCTTTCAAAATATGATCATTACCATGTTCAATACTATGAAAGAGGAAATCCGGGAGGAATTACATAATCAAATCAATCGCTTTGAAGAGGAACACAACAGACATCTGGAGGAGTTGAGAAAAACAGTGCAAGAAACAAAAAGTGGCATAGAGCAGTTAAAACAAACTCAAGCAGAGTTTAAAACTGAGCTACAAGACAAGTTATCTTCAACCCAGAACTCCACAGAGAGTCTTATCAACAGAACTAAGGAAGCAGAAAACAGAATTTCAGACCTTGAAGATAAAGTGGGAGTACTAACCAGCTCAATGGAAGAGGTTGTTAAAGCCAAAAAGATACTTGAGAGAAATATCCAAGAGATATGGGACACCCTGAAAAAGCCTAACATGCGTATTCATGGAATACCAGAGCAAGAATCTCAAAATACCACCCCTGAGGAAATTTTTCAATCGATCATCAAGGAAAACTTTCCTCATCTAAAAAAAGAGAGGCCCATCCATATACAAGAGGCATTCCGCACCCCAAACAGATACGACCAAAATAGAAGCACGCAGTGGCAAATAATAGTTAAAACACTCCATATTCAAGATAAAGAACTGGTGCTGAGAGCTTCAAGGGAGAAAAAAAAAGTCACTTTTAAAGGTAAACCTATTAAAATAACAAATGACTTCTCAGTTGAAACAGTAAAAGCAAGAAGAGCTTGGAGAGACATACTTCAAGTATTGAATGAGCAAAAATGTCAACCCAGGCTGATTTACCCTGCAAAAGCTATCCGTCATGATCGAGGGAGAAAGAAAATTTTCCAGCACAAAGACAACTTGAAGGGATACATGTCCACCAAACCAGGCCTTCAAAAAATGCTAGAAATGATACTCAAGCGTGAAGAAAAAAACAGGCATATCCAGGAGAACAGAAGGCAAATATAACACCATTAAAAGTGAAGCAATATACTTATAAAAACTACTAAACATAATAAATGTCTGGAATTAATAGTTTCTCCATTATAACACTCAATGTTAATGGACTTAATTCACCGATCAAGAGACACAGATTACAAACTTGGATTAAAAATCACAATCCGTCAATCTGCTGCCTGCAGGAAACCCATCTCACCACAAAAGATAGGCACGCTTTAAAAATAAAAGGCTGGTCAACAATTCTACAAGCAAATGGAAGCAGAAAACAGGCAGGGGTAGCCATTATGCTATCAGACAAAGTGGGCTTCAAACCAAAGAAAATTATAAGAGACACGGATGGATACTACATTTTAGTCACAGGTACAATTCACCAGGAAGACTTCACAATACTGAACATATATGCACCCAATACGGGCCCCTCCACATTCATTAAGAAAACCCTACAGCGTCTAAAGCAAGAAATCAACCCCCAAACAAGAATTCTTGGGGACTTCAACACCGCCCTCTCAACATGGGATAGATCAACAGGTCAAAAGCTTAACAGAGACACTTTGGAACTTAATCAAACCTTAAAAGAAATGGACCTTACAGATCTCTATCAAACTTTTCACCCACGCACCAAAGAATACACATTTTTCTCAGCAGCACACGGAACTTCTCCATAGATCACATATTGGGCCACAAAACGAATCTACACATATACAAAAAAGTTGAAATTCTAACCTGTGCCCTATCAGACCACCACGGCCTAAAGCTGGACATCCACAACACATCAAACAAGAGAAAGTACACTAACTCCTGGAAAGCTTAACACTATGATGCTGAATGAGAACTGGATTCAGGAAGAAATTAAAAAGGAAATTCAAGATTTCCTGAAAGTGAATGATAACGAAAATACAACTTACCAAAATCTCTGGGACACAATGAAAGCTGTTCTAAGAGGTAAGTTCATAGCTCTTAATGCCTACATCAAAAAAATGGAAACATCAGAAATAAACAACAATGCAGCTTAAAGCTTTAGAGAAACTAGAGCAATCTGATCCCAAAAGTAGTAGAAGAGAGGAGATTAGCAAAATAAGGGGAGAAATATCTGAAATCGAGATTAAGAAAACAATAGAAAAAATCAACCAGTCAAAAAGCTGGTTCTTTGAAAAAATCAACAAGATTGTTACACCCCTAGCTAAACTAACCAAAAGCAAGAGAGAGAAAACTCAAATTAACAAAATTAGAAATGAACATGGAGTTATCACTACTGATACTCAAGAAATCCAGAGAATTATAAGATCATATTTCAAAAACTTATACTCTGTGAAGTTTGACAACACAAAAGAGAAGGATGAATTTCTAAGTAAACACAACTTACCTAAATTGAATCAGGAAGTTGTGAATTATTTAAATAGTCCTATAACATATAAGGAAATTGAGGAAGTAATCTCGAATCTTCCCACCAAAAAATGTCCTGGACCAGATGGATTCAGCACAGAGTTCTACCAGACATTTAAGGAGTTAATAACACCAATACTCCTTAAACTGTTCCATCAAATAGCAAAGGAAGGAACACTACCAAATTCCTTCTATGAAGCTAATATCGTTTTAATCCCAAAACCTAATAAAGATTCACTTAAAAAAGAAAACTATAGGCCGATCTCCCTGATGAACACAGACGCAAAGATTCTCAACAAAGTCTTAGCAAATCGATTCAAAAACATATTAAAAAGATCATTCATGGGGACCAAGTAGGCTTCATCCCCGGCACACAAGGTTGGTTCAACATACGCAAATCAATAAATGTAATTCATCATGTAAACCAGTCCAAAGTCCAAGACCACATGATACTCTCGATAGATGCAGAAAAAGCTTTTGACAAGATCCAACAGCCTTTTATGATCAAAATGCTAGAGACAGTAGGAATGGAAGGAACCTTTATCAATATAATAGAAGCTATATACAACAAGCCCACAGCAAGGATTATGCTCAATGGGGAACAATTGGAAGCATTCCCACTTCGATCAGGAACTAGACAAGGCTGTCCACTCTCACCACTTCTATTCAATATTGTACTTGAAGTCTTAGCTGAAGCCATAAGACAAGAAAGGGACATAAGAGGGATTCAAATCGGCAAGGAAGAAGTCAAGCTATCCCTATTTGCAGATGACATGATCTTATACCTGAGTGATCCCAAAAACTCCACCAGGAAGCTCCTGGAACTAATTGAGAAGTTCAGCAGGGTGGCAGGATACAAAATAAATGTGCAAAAATCAGAGGCCTTCCTATATGCCCAGAATGAAAGAAGTGAAAAAGCCTTGAGAGAAACAATCTCATTTACTATAGCCCCTAAAAAAATGAAATACCTTGGTATAAACCTAACTAAGGAGGTAAAAGACCTTTACAATGAAAACTTTAAAACCCTAAAGAAAGAAATTGCAGAAGACACCAGAAGGTGGAAAGACCTCCCGTGTTCCTGGATTGGCAGAATCAAAATTGTAAAAATGACCATCCTACCAAAGGCAATATACAGATTCAATGCTATACCAATCAAAATCCCAAAGCAATTCTTTAAAGAAGTTGACCAAACAATCTAAAAGTTCATATGGAGGCACAAAAGACCCAGGATAACAAAAACAATCCTGAGTAACAAAAACACAGCTGGAGGTATTGCCATACCAAACCTTAGTCTATACTACAAATCCATAGTTATAAAGACAGCCTGGTACTGGCTACAAAATAGACACACAGATCAATGGATAAGGATTGACGACCCAGATATAAGCCCACAAAGTTACAGCCATTTGGTCTTTGACAAAGGGGCCCAAAGAATCCAATGGAAAAAGAACAGCATCTTCAACAAATGGTGCTGGCAAAACTGGATCTCCACATGCAGAAGATTAAAGCTGGACCCGTACTTGTCACCATGTACAAGACTTAATTCCAAATGGATCAAGGACCTTGATATCAGGCCAGAGACTATAAAAACCATAGTTGAAAGGATAGGGAACTCCCTCGAGCTGATTGGGCTAGGCCAACAGTTCCTAAACAGACATCCAATGGCACAGTCACTGCTACCAACTCTCAACAGTTGGGATCTTGTGAAATTAAAGAGCTTCTGTTCAGATAAAGAGATTGTAACACGAGCTCAAAGGCAACCCACAGAATGGGAGAAAATCTTCACTAACCACATCTCTGATAGAGCTCTACTGTCCAGAGTGCACAAAGAGCTTAGAAAACTAAACACCAAGGAAACCAATGGCCCAATTAAAAAATGGGCCCTGGAACTTAAAAGAAATTTTACCAGGGATGAAATTAAAATGTCTAACAAATATCTTAAAAAATGCTCCACTTCCTTATCCATCAGGGAAATGCAAATCAAAACTTCCATGAGATATCATCTCACACCTGTCAGGATGGCAAAAATCCACAATACAAACAACAAGAAATGTTGGAGAGGATGTGGAGAGAGGGGAACTCTCCTCCATTGCTGGTGGGAATGCAGGCTCATACAGCCACTCTGGCGAGCCGTCTGGAGATTCTTAAAGAAATTAAAGATTGAAATGCCATATGACCCTGCTATTCCACTTTTGGGAATAACCCCCCATACAGCAGATGTTCACCTCGATAGCACAAGTGTGACCATGTTCATAGCAGCACTGTTTACAATAGCAAAGTCATGGAATCAGCCCAAATGTCCAACAGTTGACGAGTAGATAAGGAAACTGTGGTACATCTATACAATGGAGTACTACTCAGCCATCAAAAATGATAAATCACTGGAATTTGCCGGGAAATGGATGTCATTAGAAACAATTATATTAAGTGAAGTATCCCAGACCCAGAAAATTAAGCGCCGTATGTACTCCCTAATAGATGGCTCCTAGTACCAAACCCACCCAGCCCACCTAGAGACAGTAATTGCAAAGATTATGAACAGGAGGGATGGGGTAGGAGGGCCACACCAGAAACAAGGAGAGAAGGGTCCATGTTACAGCAGGGAAAATAGGCCTCCAGCAAGGACCCAAATAAGTAATGAGACATCTGATTAAGTTCACAGACTTTTGTTCCTGATCATTTACTACTGAGGGGGTATGATCTCACCAGAAGAGGAGGGCATATAGTCTGGCAGATAAAAAGTAACCATTTTGCAAATGGGTGATAGACCCCTCCCTTACTGTGGTTTCCCACTTTTATTACATCTACCTTTGAATGTGCTTTTATCACAAGACTCTAACAGTTTTTTGTCTCTGGCCAGGGGGTAACATACAACGCCCACCAGGATGGAGTGAAGGGCATTGCAGGAGCAGCAAAACTGCAAAAGAAAATCAATAAACCACAATCCAGAACTTCAGAGACTCTATATCAACCACCTAGAACTAGGCCAGCTTAGTCTCTCCCCATCTTGAAGCTTAGGGAAATTTGCGGAAGAGGGGGCGGTAAGAGTGTAAGAGCAAAAGGATGGGAGGAGCAACGATATATAAGATACTCTATACTAGTTAGGGCTGAAGCAATCATAATTGGACTTTGCATGCCCTGCGCATTGTCCAACCCACTGTGGGCCTCACAAAGTCTAGCATCTGCTAAAGGCACCAAGAGCCTTGGAGGTAAAGGATTGGCAGCCACAGCAGTGTTCCTATACCTAAGGGGAACACAGGAACGGGTTCAGGGAAAGGCCACTGGGTCCTTGTTCGTCATCGGAGAGGAGGGCCCAGAGGAAAATCAGACATGCACAAGAAAGGACTCTCTGGGAATTGGGGCGGGAGGCACTGGGGGATGGGGAGGGAGAAGGGTAGGGAGAGGGAGCAAGGGGTTCGGGGGGAGGAGGAGGAAGGGAGGGAACTGGTGTACCTAATAAGTTTTTATGAGCTGAAATAAAAAAAAATAAAGTGGAAAAGTATCATGAGGTAAAGAAAACATGTAGCTATAGAAGGTGGAAATGACCCTTGTCCAAAAACCAATCTAATGGAAACTCATTGCTACCACCAGGAGGAACTAAATTTGCAGCAACTCAAATAAAAAAAAAAAAGACAGTTCCCTTGCAATTCTTGTGTAAGTATACATATTTGACATGAAATCTTGTATATTACCTACTATGTCACATCCAGAAGAAAGTGCATAGCCTACCACCTTGCCACTTTAGGTTCTTACAATCTTGCTGCCTCTTCTTCTGTGATGTTTCCTGGGCCTTGGGGGTGGGGATGGGTGAGGCTTACTTGTCCTGTTTAGGGACAGTCTGCAGGTCCTTTTTTCTGCACTTTGGAAAATTGTACTTTTCAGTAACAAACATATTCTGCTGTAGGAGACATCTAGGTTGAGTGCTGTGTGCACTTCCAATCTATGGGTATACTACAGGTATTTATAGAGCAATTTGATATACTGCCTTCCTAGCTAAAGAGTCAGTGTGTTATTCCCTTGTGACTTATTTCCTTCCCCTTTATAGGCTCTTGTCCTAGTTAACAGTAACAGGAATGTGTTCCATTCTGACAAGCTGGCCTTAAATCCAATCAGAGCTATTGGTTGCCTCCTTGATACTCATGCCACTGTTACTCTGGTGATCACCCGTTGCCGTTTTGGTTTTTATTGTAACTTGCAGATCTCCCAGGTTGATGATACCTTTGATTATTTTTCTCCCCCAGTAGCATCTATAGTATTCCTTGGTACTGTGTAAGTTGTCCAGCAAGGAGGAAGCGCTCAAAACAGTATAGTTGATGTATTATGCCCATGTACTATGATCCGTATGTACTGCATCTTTAGTAATAAGATTTTACTGTCAGGTTTTTGGAGGGAACCAAGAGCAATGGCAAAAGTCTGTATTGGTCAGGTGGCCTTTGAGAACTTTCTGACCAACAACTTATCAGTAAGTATCTCATTCCTGCTACTTCTAGCACAGTTTTAATTCTCACTGGGTTCTAAGTAGATTATCTCAGGGCAATTTTTTGTTACATTCTGTTTTTCTCTCTCTGCATAAGGGCTGTCCATTCTTGTTCCTTTTTTAAAAAGAAACATTTATTGACATATTAATAACATAGGAGGTTCCTATGGGGTTCCATCCTACTATCTTAGAGTTTCTCTTTAAGTCCCTCCTTCCCTCCTATATTCCATCCCTTCATGCCTCCGAAGGTATTTTTTTTCCCTTTATTCCCTCTCTCACCCTACCTTCCAGGTATCGTATATCTCCCCCTCCAAAGGTTTCACTCTAACTGTCCCATTCCACCTTCCTACTCATTGATTCCTTTCGAATTTTTGGATTCTTATAGTAATTTCAAGCCAAATAATTAACAAGGAGCTCAATGTTAGTTAGCATCAGCATATAGGAGTATTTGTCTTTTAGTGTCTGAGATACCTCACTCAATAATATGTTTTCCAATTCTGCCCATTTAACAGCAAATTCCATAATCTCATTCCTCCTGTTGACTAAATAGTATTTCATTGTATATATAACACATTTTCATTACTCATTCTTCTGTTGAGGGGCATGTAACTGATTTCATTTTCTTGCTGTTGTGAATAGAGCTGCAATGAATATGGTTGAACAAGTGTCTTTGTAATAAGATACAGAATCTTTTGGGAATATTCTTAGAAGTGGTATAGCTGGATCATATGGTAGTTCTAGTTTTAACTCCTGCAGAATATCCACACTGATCTCCAAAGTTGCTGTATTAGTTTGAAATCTGATATAGTGGTATCTCCAGCACTATTTTTATTGCTCAAGATCATTTTGGCCAATTGGGTGTCTTTGTTCTTCCATATGAATTTTGAGATTTTTTCCCAGTTCTGTGAAGAATTGCCTTGGGATTTTGGTTTTAATTGCATTGAATCTTTATATTGTCTTTGGTAGGATGATCCTTTTCACAATATTGATCCTACTGATCCAGGAATATGAAAGGTCTTCCTACTTTCTGGTATCCTCTTTAATTTCTTTCAGCAGTGTTTTGTAATTTTTGTTGTACAGGTCTTACTTCTTTGGATAAGTTTATTCCAAGGTATTTGATTTTCTTTGAGGCTGTAGTGAATGGGATTGATGGCTTTATTTCTCTCTCAACTTGTTTGTCTCTGGAATATAAGATGGCTACTGATTTTTGCATCAGAAAAAAATTCTTTAAAAAGATCATAAAAACAAATAATTATTGAAAAAAATACAAGAAAAAATATTCAAACAGCTTCCAAAACATGCAGTCAAGCCTCCATCCTATTTCCAGAGATCACAGCTCCAAAAAGCAGCTTGCAGGACACCAGATTTCTAGATTCTTTGTGTTTCCTTCCCTCTGTGGATCAATAAATTAAGTAACACATCAATACTGTGACAGCAGATGAACATCTGTCAGGAGGACTGGTCCTGGGGGCTTTGTGCTCCGGTATGGAAACTGTTTGATCTCCGTGTGCCGTCATAAAAGATGGGAGAGAGTTTATTATCTTTTACTAGCCTGACTTACTAACAATGCCTGACAGGGTGACTGGGCCTTGGCCTCCAGTTGGACCTATGGATGTTCTTGGCTTGTCCTTGTATGAGGCACAGAACTTGCTGGTGAAACATCAAAACACCCCATAATATGACTCCAAGTGAGAATATTCAGAACAGCTGTAGAGTTGTGTCCTGTAGGGGGCTGGTAGAAAGAAGAAAAATGAAAGTAGGGCCATCAATCTCTGTAGCATTCTATATATTAATAATGGTTGCCAACTCCAGACATTACTTAATCAATGCCGGATGCAGGGGTTTGTAATACTGGGTTGTGCCTTGCTGAGACAAGCCAGAACCCATGGCTTGGGGAAAAAGGGAAGTCTCTGGTACCCACACAGAAGGGCATCATGTCCTTGGAAGTGAGTAAAGACAAACACAACAATTCTTAAATTCTGCATGTTAAGTTCTAAATTTTGTAAGGAGTTGTGTTTCCTAAAGAAACCAGCTGGCCTGCCTTTGTTCTTCTGATCTGCCTCAATCTGTTTCTCATGCCTTCAGTCAATGCGTAAAAATTTCATTCTCCTTTGGGAGGATAAGGGGAAACTCACAGTGCGGACGCCAGGGGGCGCGCACCCAGAGGAGGAGACAAGGTACTGGGAACTTCCCAGGCCCTAAAGAAACAACTGATTTTTGTGCTTAGAGATGACTGACCATACACCCTTCAATAGACTGGAACAGGCACACATTTATAAAGCAAAAAGGTAGAATAAAAGTTAGCTTAAATTAAAATGATTTGAAGGCATAGAGGAGGACTCTTCTCTTTGGAGGATTTAATTGCTAGGTGAATTTTGCTTAGTAGTGAAAGTAGACATCTCATAATGGACATGCAGTGAGAGAGGCATTTCAGCCTTCATCAGAAGCTCTCAGCATCACAGCTGGGAAGATTCGTGCCTATCAACTTCTCAGGCTCCTTGTCTATGCCTGTGCGTGTGTTGTGCTGCACACATAAAAAAAAATCATGTTGTTGCTGAAAAAAGAAACCCCACAAAACTCCCAGTCTCCACCCCAAACTCAAGTTTACTATACCTCTTTCCTGACCCTTCAACATATTTCGGCAAACCTCATTTAAACTCTGAATCTGCAGGGAGGCAACCATGTCATGGGGTTGTGCGAGCACACGTGCATCTAAGAAGCTGAGAGCCAAAGCTCAGGTGGCAATTTGCTCATAAACCAGATAATTAAGGATGTGCCAAGGTACCTGTGGGGAACTGGGGTTTATCAGTGGTTTTTATTTACTGTTTAATAGTATAGCATACATAAACCTTTAAGTAAAACGATCTGATTATAAACATAACTTTTCAAAGTCACAGCACCTCCCCTACAGAGTTCTAAAATCGCTGGAAAATGGGCAACATCAATAAACACGGTGCCTAATGCCAATAAATGTTCTGCCCACCGGGGCACTCAGCTAGCCAAGATGTGTATGAGGACAAGGTACAATTATGAAAATAAATCTGTGATTTTTCCATCACAAAGATTTCTACAGTGTAAGTGACTGTACACACACACACACACACACACACACACACACACGCACGCACGCACGCACCTCAAAAACTTATTTCTTTGAAGAAATCTAGTTAAGAACAGCTAACCTTTTCTACTCTGTGTCTTGTTTATGTTTTAAGATTTTCCTTTGCTGAGTTCTAGGAAATGCCACTGAGTCCTTACACCTCATCAGAGAGGAGGACCCAGAGGAAAGTTTGATATACACATTAAAGGATGCTTCAGAGATGCAGGGAGGGGGCAGTGGGAGAAAGGGAGGGAGGGGGGAAAGGACGGGACAAAGCGGGGAGGGAACAGGGAGATCCAGGGAGGGATAGAGGGAGGGAGGGGACAGGGGTTCTTATTATGTTTGTATGAGCAGAAACAAACAAAAAAAAAAAGATTTTCCTTTGCTTAAGGGACCAGAACAGTGCTCTTCAGATTTGGTGCCACATCAAAACAGTCTAGAGAAGTTAGACCGGTCTGGGGGCCTGAAGTGGTGGTACGCACTTGCAACTCTGGAGGCAGAGAGAGAGGCAGGAAGATGAGGAGTTCAAGGCCAGTTTTGGCAATGTAGCATGTTGAAGGCAAGCTGGCTGCATCATACTTTAAAAAAAAATGAAAGTCAAGCAAACAGACTCTAAAGAGCCTTGATACCTGGACTTTGATCGTCAAAGTTCTTGTTTAATTGCTCAGCATTTAAAAAAAATGATCTTTCCATGCTAATGTGCATAAGGTTTTCCTAGTGTTTCAGAATCTCATTTTAAATAGGTACTATCTGGGCTGTGGTGTGGATGAGAGTCTATTCTCCTCCCCTTCCCTCCCCTCTCCTCTCTCTTCTCCTTTCCTTTGCTCTTCTCTCCTCTCCTCTCTTTTCTGCCTCTGTCTCTGTCTCTCTCTCTCTCTCTCTCTCTCTGTCTCTCTCTCCTCTCATATGCTGGGAATTGAACCCAGGACTTCACTCACGTTAGGCCCTGTGACAGAGCTATCCCCGACTCTCACCCTCAGTTCCAGACTCTGTACCAAACTTCTGGCTGGTGCGTCTGATACCATGGAGCTCACACTTGAGTACTGAATGCCTGGGAAAAGTATCTGGGAAATGATCTAATCTATGAAAGCCAGAATGGAAGGGAGAAAAAGGCAGGTTCTTTCCATTATTCACATGCTCTACATATGTGGATTTTCTGGATCTATTTGGTCAGATTCTTTCACTAATTCTAGCACAGGCAAATCCTACTAAAAGATGAGATTCTCCTGAGACATAATCTGCTCTTGATTGCACCGTGTGAGTGCTCAGAGTGGGCTATTTCTAGAGACCATTGGAAGTAGGAACAGGTAAGGCAAGCATGAGTTCTAACCTGGTTTGAGCATTTCCTGTGTGCTATGTGCTAGCCAATTTCTTGAATAACACAAAGCTGAGAAAGTGAAATTATCCTTTCCTTTTCACTAGTGAGGAAAACAGGGCTGAAGGAGAGGAATGACCAAGACCAGAAAGCTAACATTGGTGGTAGTGGTGGCGGTTGGGAAAGAGGGGTGGTTTTCTATTAAAGCTTTCATGGTCTGTATTTCATGATGGTTCCCTTGTACTTATCATAGTTTTGAGTCTGTCTCTGCAAGTCCCTCTTTTCATGTTTAGATGACCTGTTTTTTTTTTTTTAAATCAAGAATATAAACTCTTGTCTTTTGTTGGGCCACAGCTAGGCTATCCTGATAAACTAATTTATGTTCACATATTAATGGGCTTGTGGGCTACTATCACATCCCATGTCACAATTTATAAATGTTTTCTCTTTTATCTTCATTTTAATATGATAAGATTTTTCTGGTTGATTTCACTGAGTTCTTTATGCTCTTAAGTGTTGCCAAAGTAACCAGTCAGTTCCCTAAGGAAACAAAGCAGCCGTGTGGTATGTTTGAGGCCTTGTGGAACAAGTAATCGTTTGACCGACAGTGTTTTCTTTCCTCTAGTTTAGTTGGCATCTGATGGACCCAACCACAGAAAGTTTTCTTTTTAAAGTACTTTCAGAAACCTCTGGCTGACTTCCAGGTAGATAGAGTTGTGGGCACCCAAGTCTGGGGGTTCCCACGGGACTTGCACCCTAGTCTCACCCTATGCCTCTCGTGGTTGGCTTTGACCTTCCACTACCTGGAGTGATCATGGGACAGGATGGGGATCTTTCCAAAACTTAGGGTACCTGAGAGCGCTAGTGCGAGCGCGAGCGCTTGGGTTAAGCCCAGGATAGTGGTTCTGATGGACCACTGAGCAGGCAGCACATTCTCCAGCGGCCACACACGCCCTAAGCTGCCTCTCCCTTGAGCCGCAGCTGCTAAAACAATCTTGTTCTTTTGCTTTTTGCAGTTAAGAAAGACCTTCAGCCAACTGTCGCCCCTGACCTTGTTTTATATTTCCAACGTGTATTTTATTAACTCTTTGTTCTTGTGGTGCACACGGAGCCCTGTCACCAGGGAAGGAGGTACACGGGACGGGCTCAGCGGGCTTGAAGAGAGGCTGCAGACACTTTTGATGGCAGATCTCTCTCAGGCCAGGCCCAGCTCTGCTTGTGCAGGTGAGCTGGGGGTTCAGCTGGCTGCAGGCATTCCGTATAGAACCTACACACCACTCTGTCTTGAAGTCCTCCTGCAAGGCCAAGTCATTCTGATCAGATGAGAACTGAGGGGGTAGGTTGTGCTGTCAGGGTGGAAATTTAACTTTTATTTTTTGGCTTGGCCTTTTACTCTGTGAATTAGGAAGAAGTTGGAAAAACATCGAGAAAGGATTCTTAAACAAATAAACAACCAAACAACTCCAAAAGAAGGAATCTGAATAAAACCCATTTCACACAGAATTTTATCAGATTCTAGCGTCCCCGTTCTTCATAGAACAGCCGGAAAAATCATTTCTGTCTATGGAAGAATGATGAACTGCATTTTCTATTCCAAATCCGAAGGCAATGCCGCTCCCCACCCCCCTTCGCTTCCCTAGGAGTGTGTGTGCTTGTGTGCAGGGGTGTCTACCTAATTGGCCACAAGAGGGAATTAAACTAAATAAAGTCACTATCCACGGGGGGCCTCTAAATATGCCTTTTTAATTTGAAAATTTTTGTGGGTTATGGTGTAATTCAAGCTTTTTACGGTTTATTGGTGCATAGCTGTTCGCAGAACTCAGGAAACTCAGACGGCAAGTCTGATACGCTGGGCCCCTAATGCGGAAGGCAAGAGTGGCTTTCATCTGCCGGGAGCGCCGTGCAGCAAGCAGCCTGCCGCCGTCACCAAAGAGCAACTGAACGAAGGAACGTGATGGAAGGAGGCTAAAGTCGTAGTCCTCCCGCCTGCCTTAACACTGAGTTCCTCGCAGCCAGGATAAGGAGCTCGTAAGGCTCCCTGCTTCCTCGCCGCACGTCCGCTGGGCAGATGCCGCTGCCCCTGTGCCCAGTCTAAACACCGCTGCCCGGCGCAATTAATTGTTGCAGGAGGAAACGCACCAATGGCGCCTTCTGCTGTGAAACTGTTAATGGAGAACTTATGGAAAGAAAGTCAAGTCCTCCCATCCAAATTGGAATGTGAAAGAAATCTGTTGGAAGGTGATGACAGAATGAAGTGGAACAGTTGTTTCCTGATCCTCGTGCCAGGTGTATCCCGCACTGTGATAAACAAGATCTGTGTCGCGCACGCCAGAAACCGGGGAATATATCGCAAGCGTTTATTATGGCGAGGCGCGCGCGCGCGCGCGCGCACACACACACACACACACACACACACACACACACACACACACAGCCCTAGAGAGGACTTTGTTGGCCCAGGAACAAGGCAGGTAGTCCGTTACTGGTTACTGCACAATGCCTGGAGCTGCTAGTTCCTTTGTTAGGTTCAAGCCAAAGCCGCCTAGTAAAAGCTTACATTCCATTTTATTGTTAAGGTATTTATTAAATGATTATGCAAAGACATTAAAAGTCTCATAATTATACTAAGTTGGTCCTTATCTTGATTAATTCCCCCCTTTCTTGTACAATAGAAAATATCCTTGTGTCTGGAGGTCACAGTTCATTATGTGACATTATGGACCACGGCAGAGCCTAAATTGAAGCATCAGTGAACACCAGCTGCACGTTTCCCCAGGTTAAAGGATGCGCAGTGCTGGTGTGCAGCCCAGAAGCTGAGCCACAGCGGTGCGCGTGGGATTCTTGACGGCGCTTTAAAGCACCCTCGCTGGCTGACTTCTTACTCTTTTTGAAAGCCTGTCTCTAGATAAGGGGGGCAGGGTTGTGTCCAGCCAGCCAGGCTGCTGCGGTGCAGTTGCACCGTGCGTGCCCTGGTTCAAGCCATTATTCCACTGAAATGACTTTTCTTTTTCTGGTTAAACATTTTTTAAATATATTTTTAAATATATTTAAATATTTTTTTGATATATATTTCATTTACAAATTGCTTCCTGTAAAACCTGCAAAACAATTGTTTGTAAGACAAACAGTTATTAAAATGATTGGAAAGCCTGTTTATTATCATCCATTTAGATCTATGAAATGTAAATTTAGCCAGGATTGATTGCACGAACCTTAAAACCATCATGGGAGGTAGAGACAGGAGGATTGCCATAAATGCCAGGTCATTCTAAATTGAGTAGTGAGTTTCAGCCGAGTCAGGGCTACACAACTACAGCCTGTTTCGAATGAACAAACAAGTAAGCAAATCAAAAGCCATAAAATAAATATAAAAGTCTAGCTTTTTGACATTGGAACTTGAACTGTTTACAGTTTTACAACTTTTCAATAGCAGTGATTGCTCTTTGGATAAACTTCAGCTGAAATGTCACTAACTATAAAAGCAGGATTTAAATGTAAAAGTATAAATAATGGAAATGTTAAAGTTGAGAGCACAAATATCTAGCTACCATTGAATCGTAAGTTTTATTAAAATCTTCAGTTTTAATACATATCTCCTGACTACTGCTCAGTCACTTAAAATTGGTTTAAAAGCTAAGAAACTTAATTCTTTTTTTTTCAGGATTAATCTTTTTTAACATTTTTTATTATTATTTCCGCTCATAAAACTTAATAGGTACACCGGTTCCCTCCTCCCTCCTCCTCTCCCCCCCGACCCCCCTGCTCCTCCTCCCCTCACCCCTCCCTCCCCATCCCCTAGTGCCCCCCCAATCCCCGGAGAATCCTTTAATGTGCATGCCAGACTCTCCTCTGGGCCCTCCTCTCCCATGATGTACAAGGACCCAGTGGCATTTCCCTGAACCCTTTCCTATGTTCCCCTTAAGTATAGGAACACTACTGTGGCTGTCAATCCTTTGCCTCCAAGGATCTTGGTGCCTTTAGCAAATGCTAGACTTTATGGGGTCAATAGTGTGTTGGACACTGCACAGGGCATGCAAAGTCCAATTATGATTGCTTTGGCCCTAACTTGTGTGGAGTATCTTGCATATCATTGCTCCTCCCATGCTTGTGCTTTTACAATCTTACCGCCCTCTCTTCCGCAAATTTCCCTGAGCTTCAGGATGGGGAGAGATTAGGCTGGCCTAGTTCTAGATGGTTGATATAGAGTCTCTGAAGTTCTGGATTATGGTTTGTTGATTTTCTTTTGCAGTTTTGCTGCTCCTGCAATGCCCTTCACTCCATCCTGATGGGTATTATATGTCACCCCCTGGCCAGACATAAAAAGCTGAAAAAACTTAATTCTTAAGCACCCATAACCACGGTAAGGAAGTTAAATACAACACTAACATAGAATTGCCTGAAGTATGAGTATGACCTAAAAAATTATAAGCTATCAATTGCAACTGTATTTCTCTTAAGAATATCAGTTACAGCTTTGTAATCATATGCATGACCAGAAATTAATACAGTTTTAAATTTTAACTTTTTTCTTTTTTTCATTACATTTTTTGTCTAGCTATACAAGCTCAATAGGTACCCCTTTCTTCTTCCTTCTTCCCTGTTGTCCCCCCTTCATTTCACTCTCCCCCTTCTTACTCTCCCCCCTTCCTCTCACCCCTTTTCCTTCCTTCCTCCTCTCTTGGTGCTTCCTGCTTTCTCCCTCCCATCCTGCCATGTTTATGTAGGTGCTGGATTTCCCTCTGAATCGTCTACACTAGTGGGGTTCAGGACTCAGTGGCATAGCTTGGGGCCCTTCTCGGGCTGCTGGCTAATATGGGAGCTCTATTATGACTGTTTAACTCCTGCCTGGAGCCTTCTCCCCTGTGATTCATGCTAGACTTTGGGGGGTTGTTGACATGTCAGCCATTGTGCAGGTCAGGCAAGGTCCAATCACATTGTGGCTGTATCCTGGTTCTTTTTTTAATCTTTTATTAATCTGAGTTGGGGCCAATGTGAGGTAATTGAAACTTGGTATTATGTATTTTTTGTTTACAATTCAAGTGCTGAGTCACTGCTTATTTCCAAAATCTAAATTTCTTGCAAATAATGTTCATACTCTGTTCAGTAGTTTCAATTCACAGTTATCAATATAAAAGACTATCAATCTATAAGCAAAGTTTGTCTTGCATGTTATAAAACTATTATTTGAGGGACAAGTTGTTATTTTCCAACTAAATTTTTTTTTTGTGTGTGTGTGTGTGTGTGTTTATTTGCATGTGGATATATATGCTGTATGCATGCATACAAGAGAGTGCTTGAGTGTATGTGCCTGTGAGGCCCAACATGGCAATGGGAATCATCCTGGGTTGCTCTACTTTCTTATTGCTTTGCTCTGGGGTCTCCCAGGCTCCACCTTTCAAGGCTGGAATTACAGGTCACTACCATATTTACTTGGCATTTTTACATGCGATCTGGGGACCTGAATTCAAATCTTTTTGCTTGCAAGGTAAAGGTTTTTAACCATGGAGCTATCTCCCTAACCCTATTCTTTGCTCAAGAATATGACTGTGATTGTATCTAAATTATTTTCCCTTGAATTAATTTACCAATTATTCTTCATTCAGAAAAAGTCAGCACGGAATCTTTTTTTTATTTCATTCACCTTCAAAATATAAAATTGATTTGATTCTTGGCAGGCCAATAGGAAAGATTCCATTCATTCATTTCATTCATACTTTCTTTCCTTCTTCCCTTCATTCATTCCACAAAGGGCTTGAAATGTTAGCAACAGAGTTCTTATCCTTGAAAACCTTAGTTGAACAGATGATTTGTTGTAAAAAGAAAACCTGGAAGAAAATATGACCCAATCATTTATTTTTTTCTTTAAACTTTAAGAAGGAACTTAGAAAAAATAATCTACAAATAATCCAGACTTCATTATGGATGGAAATCTACTCAGCTGCCTAGTTGCTCATCCCATCACTGGGTTTATGAGTCTCCTTTCGTATCTGTCTACTGTCCTTTCTCCAATTCTCACACCACATGAATCATTTTCAATACATGCACAGCACACAGTGCTTTTGTGATTGTTTCTGACATCAAACCACTGGCAGAACATAGCCCCTCTGTCTCTAGATCTGCTTTGGTCAGAAGAAAGCACAATTCCCACAGAGAGGTGTATCTACTCTTGTGACCTCCCCTGCAATGTCTGTGTTTTGTTTCATGCTTACGACAGACTTTTGGACAAGTCGACAGCTGAAGAATAGCTCCTTTCAGAGGTCCCCCGCCCCAGCCCTGGAGGTCCATAGAAGGCCAGCACGGGCATCATGAAGCTGTATCTTTACAAGCTCCCCCCAACCTCCATCTCGTGCCAGCAGCATTTGCCAGGCATCCATCTTACCTCCCAATACCCTAGTCAAGACCTGTTGGCAGCTACAGGGGTAAGGTGCCAATGGCTAGTGCATAATTATTGTGGACAGAAAAATGTAGACGTGTTAGCAAAGTCAATATTATGAAGACCTCCGTCTTCCTAAATAGTGCAAGTAAAAGATATTTCTAGGGTCTGGCCAATTACATTCTCTATTTTTATGACCAGTCACAAATGTATTTTTTATTAGCTGGTACGTTCAATGTTTTGAATACATAGCCCTTATTTCAATCTCGTTTTAGTTTGTGGTAAGTGCAAACGGATTTTTTGCTGACTTGAAATAGTAAAGCTGTTCTCTTTAAGCTGACCGGCTAGGCCTGATGCCCTGAGAGTTTATTCCACAGCCTTCTGTGACTTGCCTGTAAATTAGTCTCTCAAGTGGTGTTTATTGCTGAACCAAGAGGTTAAGACAGCCTAATTACATGTTTGTGCCGGAGAAAACACCATGCCCCACCATGAGCAATTATCCTGTTGCCCCCCTCCCTTCACAGTTCAATCTGGCTCTAGCTAAGAAGAATGAGGAGCTGGCCTGTCTTCACCACAAACTTAGCTGCCTCTCATTTTCAGTGTTAATTAGAAATTTCATTCACTGAGAGAGTGACTTCTCGGCATAAGTCAACTTCCAGCCAAGGGGAGGGCAGCTGGTAAGGCGGCTTGAAGTGTCTCTGTGGATTAGATCTCTAATTCCACCCATAGGGCAGCATGTGGGTGGGACCCGAGCCACACTCCACTTCTTTGCATGATGTCTTTCTTCCTCCTCCTCCTCTTCTTGTTCTTCTTGTTCTTGTTCTTGTTCTTGTTGTTCTTGTTCTTGTTCTTGTTCTTGTTCTTGTTCTTGTTCCTGTTCCTGTTCCTGTTCCTGTTCCTGTTCCTCTCCTCTTCCTCTTCCTCTTCTTCCTGTTCCTCTTCTTCCCCTTCCCCTCTTCCTTCTCCTCCTTCTTCTTCTCCTCTTCCTCCTCCTCCTCCTCCTTCTTTAAATACAATACATTTAAAACTGAACCACTACACATGAAAGAAGAGAGACTATTAGCCTACTGGGCTCTGCATATTGCAATTTTTTTAAAGTAAAAATCCTGCTTTTCCTAAAGGACTGTTTCTTATGTTAAGAAGGATGCAGCCAATAAAAACCAGAGCAAGATCAACAGGTCAATGTCTTTTAAGTTGGTCATAAAATGTATCACAACAAGAATCTGTAGGGCAGAAATTGCCTGCAGAAATGCATGTCTTTGTTCTTGGACACTTCTCTGTCACAAGGGCAGCATACTTCTGTTTCTCTTCAAAAGCATTTGGCTCATATTTTCATACACAGGCATGTGCCGAAGACTCACAAAGCATAGGTTCAATTTCCTCTTAGGAAAATAAAAGATGCCCTTCATGTCTCCTCGCACTCAGCCAGAAATGCTTGCTGTCATTGAAACGAGCTGAGGAAGAGCCGTTTCTCTAAGAAACAGCATTTCCAGCGTGGCCCCCAGTGCTCTGCTGGGACGGGCTCCCTCCAGGGAAATAGACTTTGCATTATTAGCAAATTTCCAGTCTCTTGCTCGGTCCTCTCATCTTTATCCCATTTCTATGAGTTTGCTTTTGAGGATGAATCTGTCCCTCTCCCTCTGCCCTGCCCCACTTCCAGTCCTCAGTTTCCTTTGCCTCTTTAACAATCCCTCCCTTCTTCATTAGCTAACTTTACTTTCTCAGCCTATCTTATCATTTCACTTTTCTGAAATAGGCTATTCAGACTTTGTCCTGCCTGCACAGGCAAATAAAGCCCAGCTGGAAGCAGCGCAAGCTTGAAGATGCTTCTACTCCCCTCATTTATCTGTTCATGTATTTATTTCTTGGAGCAAAGTTTATGCGACAGCACAAATATGTCTGTATGCTTTACACCCAAGGAAGAAGCTAGTGTGGTGGCTAAGGCAAGCATTGGAACAAGGCTTCTAGGAGTTCAGATCCAACTTTTGCCCTCTTCTGTCTGACAATTTCATACATATATACAAAGAGCTTGAGTAATTTTCACTCTCGTTACATTATCCTGTTCTTTTCCCTCCTTTTCCCACTGAAAATTGTCTTCTTTCCAACCAGTCTCTTTCCTACTTTCATGAATTGTGTGTGTGTGTGTGTGTGTGTGTGTGTGTGTGTGTGTGTGTATGTCCATGTCTTCCTGAGTTTCATATGGGTGGAATGTGTGTCTGGGCATTTGCTGGTCGTTCCATTTATTTTAAAGTCCTACCATGTTGTAGAACATCCAGGCACCTTCAGGTGATCCTTTGATAGGCTCTGTCTATCTTTCTCTTCTCTGCTTATGAAAGGAACTGATTTTGTCAGATGCTAGCTCTCATGCAGTAATTACTTGCTGAAGGCCTGCTGTCTACCTTTATTCTCATTGGCGACATGTGCTCAGATTTCTTTCTACTCTATCTTACAGCCCTATCTATCTATCTATCTATCTATCTATCTATCTATCTATCTATCCATCCATCCATCTATCCATCTATCTATCTATCTATCTATCTATCTATCTATCTATCTATCTATCGATCATCTATCAATCATCTATCTATCTATCTATTGATCATCTATCGATCATCTATCATCTATCTATCTATCTATCATTTATCTATCTCTCTGTCATCTATCTCTCTACCTCTCTATCATCTATCTCTCTATCATCTATCTATCGTTTATCTATCTCTCTATCATCTGTCATCTATCTATCTATCTATCTATCTATCTATCTATCTATCTATCTATCTATAGAGAACATATATGAGGTCAGAGGGCATCTTTCAGTAGTCCCTTCCATCACGTGGGCCCTGGGGATGGAACTCAGGCGGCCACATCTGTCTACAGCACTTTCTTTACTCACAGAACCATCACAGGTCCTACATTTTTTTTTTTTTGACATGCAGTGTTCCTCTTGGTTAGAATTGAAGTTCCCTTGGAATAAATAATTTTAAGTCCATCAAGTAGCCTTCTACCTTCACTGGAGAGTTGACATATCACATTTCCAGGAATGTGATGATGTCATTGGGAATTTGAGAATGATGACCCAGTGGTGAGAGGAGATGCCGTGACAAGAGTCTTCTCCAGAAAGGTCTCTGATACTATGCCATCACTGCTTTTGACAAACATCTGGCTTCAGATTTCTTTTTGTCCCAGTGGCCACATAAAAATGCTTGGGAAATTTTTGTTTTTCAATGACAATTTTTGTTTCCTAGTGAACAAATCTGAAAGGCATCTTTTTAAATTTAAGAACACAAAATTTGGTCTAGTTGTGGAAGGCATGGGTCTAGTGTCTGTATAGTACCTGCAGAGAGTATATATATTTTGAATTTTCTTTATTTTGTGTTTGTGTGTGTGGGGTGGATATCAGAGGACAAACAATAGCAGCTAATGACTATGTGGGTCCTGAGGCTTGAACTCAGACCATCAGATTTAGCAGCAAAAACTGAGTTGTCTTGCAAGCCCTGAAATATAGAGAGTTTAAATTCCTAAGAAAAAAGCCATGGAGTTAGTGCAATGTCTGGAACAGATTCCAGGATCCTGAGCTACATTCATCATTCTCAGGAAAGCTCATGGCACAAGGTTACTCTTCACTATCTGAGTCAACATTTTTATCCTGTGTATTAGCAAGGACTCAAATCTTACTAGCAGCTGATATCATCTAAAGAATCTTCATACAGAATATCACTGCACCCTTCTCCAGGTTCATTTGAAAGCCTGGAAATAATTATCAAGCTAAAATTATATAGCTTGTTATATTAAGTTCTCACTTGACATACATGGCTTCATTCCTACCTTGAATTTTAGTTTTGTTGGAATTTCTTGAGGGTTGTCAGGTCTGAATTAAGGTCCAGGCTTACTCTCACTTATATAAAAATGTATATGTCCTATATCTGTCCTTGAGTTGAGAAAGAGACGATTAGTATAGCCAGCAGGGTCAAAGAAATAATAGGGTGACCACGTAAGATGCTGGGAATTTTTAGAAAATCAACCTGACAGAAGAACAGCTACTTCCTTGCACAGAGAAGGAGGTGAAGAAAGAGATAAGAGAAGCTACCATGTGCATGGCAGAAAGATAGGCTATGTGTCCTGGAGTAAATTTTGTAGCCTTTCTGAAAAGGCTAATGTAATAACCAACAGGTTTTAACAAAAGAAATAGAAGAATAAACATTAAAAATGTTTTCAGTGTGCATATGCATGTGTATGAATATACACATACATATACATTGCCATGTATGTATTGGATTGTTGTAGTATTTCTTGCTATGAATACTTGTAGAAACAAGATTAAAAGTCACTGGCCAGGTAACTGCTGAACCTTTGGGTGCTGCTACATGAATGCCTCTTTTTCTCTGAGCTGTGCTAAGATAATTCCTGCTCTCATGAGTAGCTGAGTTGGCAAAACCGTCTTGCCTTTTCCAAACCTTAAGCATTTCCATAGCCAAATCCAACTTAAGGTCTGGTTTGTACAAGAAGTGTGGAGAAAGTGCTGATTTAGGCTGGAGAGCAACACATGAGCTCACCCACAAATCATGAGGTTGTGTCTGACAGTATTCTACATTACAGTAAGTAGTCACTTTCTTGTCAGTGACATGAGCCAAATGTAAGGTAAACTGAGGTACAGTAGGACTCCACTACAGATGGAGAAGCTACATACACATGTGTTTAGATGTTAGATATACTGCTGATAGATTTTTGAAGGAAACAGGTTCAAAGATTTTCCCAGGATTTATAATAACTAGATTTTTTTATTTGCAAGTGCAGTCTAGAAACACAGAACAAGATATCTTCAGATTGAAGACAGAATCTGTATTGAAACAAAATGGATCCACATAGTGTAAAGGAAATCAAAGTCTAAAGATGGCAGCTAGTCGGGTCCTCACTGACAGATTTGCAGCATCAAAACCTGACTTCAGGCTCAAAATTTCAAGACAGAGTTTGTCAGTGACCTCTTTGTCTTACTCTCAGATGGTCAGCAAGATATTCCAGTAAGAAGATCTCTAGCAGGATATAGACTAGGTAGGTTCCAGTCCCACAATAATTTACAAGACCTTAAGAAAACTTTTGTCATTCTATTATGGGATTGCTATCCTGGCTCTTGCACTCAGATTGAAGATCAAAGTCAGGATGCAATGAAATGGCTTAAGAAAAAGTTATTGAAAACAAGGAAAGGGACACCTGATTGCTTGGGAGAATGGGGGGGGGGCAAGAAAGCTGTTCAGGGAGCTGGAGGAAAGGCAAGATAGTTCCAAATCTCTCTCAAAAGACTTTGAGCCCTGGGTGCCCCTTTTATGAACTTTTGTGGAATCAAAAATGGAAACTTTCTATTTGTTTCCTCTCTGATCTCTGATTAGTAGTCTTTGATGGGGCCAGGTTAGAAAATCCTGCTGGCAGGCTTCGTGGTAGAACACCTTGTGGAGTGCCTACATGCTGAATGTGGTTGGTGAAGACCTCAGGTCAGCTTTCCCAATGTACCTGCTGTCTTTCACATAGGCTTGTAGCCTTGCTTAATTTCCTCTCTGTTCTCACTGCCTGTGCAAATGTATCTGTCAATGCTGCCTAATAAAAGGCTAATAATGACCTTACCTATGGTCATTCTGATACCTGCTCCTTCCTTTCCATTATCCAGTTATATTAGTTGGGATCTTGTATGACTTCCCACTAAGTCAGGTGTTCAGGAAGCAATATAATCAGGAAGCAAAAAGGTTAGGCAATGGGGCAGCCCAGGCAGTCTTGAACTTGTGATTTTTCTGTCTCAGCCTCTCGAGTGGCTAGGATTACTGCAGCACAACATCGTGACTGCCAGATGTTAAGCATGTGGTCTGTGGCATAAAGCAGTTCAAGTTAATATCTTATTAGCCATGCAGCCTTGACAAATTCCTCAGCTTCAGCTTCCTTACTTATGCACAAGGTTTTGTGAGGGTAGCGCAGAGCATCACAGGAAGTGTCTGCTGAAAGGTACCATTGCATGCATTTTCCTGTTATCCCAAGTATAGATTATGGAAGTGTAGAATTAGTCTAAGGAAGATATTTTGTAGCATTTAGCTAGTCTTCCAGAGGACATTAAGGGCATAAATATCTTTTACTGCTGCCTTCCTTTCCTTATGCTGTGAACTAGGAAAAATGACAGCTCAGCGTGACCTCCCCCCCAGAGGTTCATGATCCTGCAGTTTCCCCTGAGAAATAAGATGAAAGAATCATTGTTGCATAATGATGCAGTTTAATTCTTCCTTTGCAGAAGGAAAACAAATCTAGCTATGAAGTAAAACTTAAACTAAGCAAATATTTCTATCCATTTGTAGCTCTCTATTGAAATTATACAGCAGCCATGGAACTGGGATACTATTTTCCTTCTTGGTGAGCAGGCCAACTTACTTCATAGCTAGGCCTTGAAGAACCAAGAGGCTGACAGCAGACCTGACTTCAACATGTACTATAAGTAATTTTTTGCACTTACATTTTCCTTTCTGTAAATCCTGCACTCAGTATGGCTAAACAACAGACAGTTAATGAAACCCATCTTGGTTTCCAAATTGAAAAATATATTATTCCTTAAACATTTGCTAGCAGCATGGGGAAGTACATCAAAAAATTTCTATCTATCTGTCTATCTATCTATCTATCTATCTATCTATCTATCTATCTATCTATCTATCATTATTTTTAAATTTTCAGCTTAAGTGACCTTGTCTTATTAAGATTGCCTGGATAATAGATGCATTAGTCCTGTTTTAAGTAATTTTTTTTCTCGTAAGTCATTCTTTCGTTCTGTACATGGAAATCCATCTACATAACTTTCCAGAAATGCTTTGCTCTCTAGTTCAGTCTTTGAAAAATTTTGCCAAATGCAAAATGGGAGCAACAAGAATGACTTAATGTCATGGTTAGGCAGAGGTGTCAACTTGATAGTTGAGGATTTGAGCTCTTGGCACATTTGTAGAGAATTAGTGGTTGAGTTAGGCTCAGAGCAAACCTGCAAGAGATTGTTTAGCTGATGGGGAAAGCCCAGCCCATGGTGGGTGAGACTAGGCTCTGAACAGATGAATAAATCACAGAAAGCTGGTTGAGGAATTCAGCATCCTTTTGTACACTTGGCCAGACATGCTGGTCTGGCAAGTAAGAATCATCCCTCTCTCAGCCATTATGTAGAGATGATGTGGCCAGTTCCCTTAGCTCTGGTATTGGTTTGTGCTCTCCTGTCAAGCTGGACTAAAGACTGTAACTGGGCTATCAGTAAGAAAATATATCCTTTGTTTCCCTAAGCCATCTGATGATCATTTATCAGCAACCGTGCAGGCAAACTGGAATACTTAAAAAGGAAAAAAGTCTCCATTTTTCAAATGGAGGAGTAAACTCACATACCAGGTCAATAGAATGCACATGCATATATAATATTTATTACACAGATCCATGTTGCAGTTCTCCTACATAGTTGCTGATAAATGAAAATCAAATGGCTTAAAGGAACAAGGGGTTTATTTTCTTTTATGATTGCTGGTTAAAGTTCTCAGTCCAGCTTGATGGAAGAGCATGCACCTACACCAGGGCCGAGGGAACTGGCCACACCATCTCTACATAATGGCTGAGAGAGGGATGATTCTTACTTGCTGGGGATCTATCTCTTCATGTCCCATGCATGAGTGGACTGAAGAACTAGCACCATAGTAGCTCAATGATGACCTAAACCAGGAGTGATCTAGGTGTTTGATGCCACAAGCTTTATTTATGCAAAAACAGTGTCATTGCTCATTGGGTCTATGAAGAGTAGAGCTGGCAGTTGCACCTCTGCAAAAGATAATAGAATAAACATTCAAGCGACAGGTTAGCAAAAGGAGGCAAAACCATGTGCTAGAATTTTAGATTATGTTAAGAAACTGGTTATACAACTATAAGAGCAGTTAAATAATAGTCTATGATACTGTAGAAAACAGTAAAAAAAAAGACATCAACATTCACCCATGTCTATTGAATGATGTTTATTCTCAAACTCTCTCTGTCAGAGCACCTGTCAAGATCCTCTCAGTTCTCGGGGAAAGAGCCAACTCATGACATAGCAGTAGATGCTTTCTGATATTCTGCAGATAAAGCTGTCTAGAGAAGGGGACCCATTTTGGTGGCCCAACATCCATGCCATCAAGTCATACCAGATGTAAGGTTTTCACAGGAGGGTTGTAGATGAGCAGATGCAAGGAAACTGATGTGGTTGCAGATGGTTCTGAGGGAAAAGGACGGGAAAAGGACTGCGTTGGGTCTGACCAGAGCTTCCCAGTGCTTGGGTGAGGCTGTCTGGAGAAAAGAATGCACAAACAGCAGCGCTGAGTAGGACGACATGCGCAGAAGGCTGCAATCATCGAGCTGGAGGTGCCTGTTAGCACATGACTGACTGAACACTCTGGAACTGAGAAGATTCAAACCCATGTTAAACAGTTTCTTCTGAGGCTGTTCATGTTTGTAAACTTAAATGGAGGATAAATAAAAACAAATACACACAGGTTAAACTTTTCTATATGTGAAAATTCAAATTCTTTTTTTAATACTATTTGTACCTTTTTCTCTTACATTTTATTTTTTCCTAATCATACAGCTCAATAGATACCCCCATCCTTCCCTCCCCTATCTGCTCCCCAGTCATTCCCCTTTGCACTCTACCCCCTTCCCCCTTCCTTTCACCCTCCTTCCTCTTTCCCTTTCTCCAAGTGTCTCCCCCTTCCTCCCTCCCACCCCCTGGAGCATCCTTTTATGTGAATGCCAAACCTCCCTCTGAGTCCTTCACCCTGGCAAGGGTTCAGGAGTCAGTGGCACAGTGAGGAGCCCCTTCCTGGTCTGCCAGCTAGTATGGGAACTCTACTATGACTCTTAATCCCTTGCCTCTAAGGATCTTACCGCTTGGAGCCTTCTCCCTATGATCCATGCTAGACTTTGGAGGTTGTTGACATGTCAGCCATTGTGTAGGTCAGGCAAAGTCCAGTTCTGGCTATTGCAGCCCTAACTTGTGTGGACTATCTTACATGTGGTTGGTCCTCCTCATCTTTAGGCTCTTACAATCTTGCCACCTCCTCTTCTGCAAGGTTCCCTGAACTTTAGGATAGGCAGAGATTTGGCTGGTCTGGTTCCAGGTGAATAATGTAGAGTTTTTAGTGTTGTGAATTGTGGTTTGTTGTTGTTTTCAGTTTTGCTTTTCCTGCACTGCCCTTGGCTGCATCCCAATTGGTATCGAAGGTCACCTCCTGAGGAGCAGGGAGTCTGCCCAGGTCTGGGTCAGGGGTAGAAAGAAGGAAAATTCAAATTCTTAGATGTGCAAAAGTATTCAAAATAGTTTGAATGCTGATGTAACACAATGAAACACTCTGTACCTGATCTTGTGTGCAGAGTTGCCGCAAAGGACTGGAGAGGTGCCTTGGGGGGTTCAGATTTTCCCTTGCAAGCAGAAGGACCTGAGTTTAACTACCAGATCCCGTGTAAAAATATCAGGCAGAAATGGTAGTGACCTGCATTTCTAGCCCTGGAAGGCTGAGCCTGGGAAACTCCAGAGCAAAGCATAAAAGAGATAGAGCAATCTAGCATCATTCCTGAAATCACCCTTGGGCCTCCGCACACACACACACACACACAGTGCCCTCTGACACACACACACACAAATAAAAAAGAGTGCGGTAGAAACATAGGCACGATGAAAGTCCTGCATAAATCGTCTTCAGGAAAGTGTGTCAGGTGCACATGAAACAGAAATGCATTTTGTGTTTACGCCTGAGTCCTACCACTAAGGTATCTCATTACATACAGCAAATATTCCAAATCTGAAATCCAAAGCACTTTTGGACCCAAAAATTTTGGAGAAGGAATCCTCAGTCCCTGTCCTTCTGTAATGGTGCCTGGCTGTCAAAGCACTTATCCGCACAGCTGTTGTCATCTGCACAGTGGTCCTTATCTGCACAGCTGTCCTTATCCACACAGTTCCACTATATAGAGTCACGATCCTCAGTTTTTGGTGGACAATGATTTTGATTTTCCCATCCCTCTGCTCTTGCTTCCTCCCTTCTCCACAGCACAAAAGCAGGAAGGTCAGGTGACACTTGTGTTCAGAGAACAGCAAGCACAGAGTCAGGTGGAGAGGAATTCTTTGCTGAGGATCTTCTCAAGATAATCAAAGGGACCTGCTGACAGTTGGGCTCTTGAGTCATGTGCTCTTCTGTGGTTTTGTAGAAAATTCTTTGTGTTTGGGTACTAAAAATATGAAGAAACAGAGGTTTGTACTTCTCTTAGGGTGCATCACCCCTAGCATTCTATGTGATGAATTCATGTAATCAATGTAAGGTCAGTAGAGAATTGTGGGGGTCACAGATCCAAGAGGACAAAATGTTGGTTGTGGTATTACTAGGTACACCTCAGCATTAACAGTAGCAAATGTCTGTGCTGGCCGTTAGTGGTTTGCTTTCAAATCCATTCTCAGGCCTTCCCGCCCTGGTCTATCCTGTAGACGGCTAATGGACCCCAGCTTCCCTCAGACAGTCTCTGTTCCCTATCTTGGTCCCTCCAGCCTCAGGTACGGCTGTGCCTTGCTGTTTTGACATGAAGCAGTTTCCTTCATCATATGCTACATGGCTTTTCAACTCCCCACTTGTGACAACGTCCTCATAGTAAATCCTCCTACGAGCTCCCTGACATGGGCTCTGTTTTCCTTACTCACCCACATCCAGGGAATTCCTTAATCAAAATTTGTCACAATAAATTTCAGCGTTTAGTGCCAAGAAATAGAACACACTTCAGTTTACAAGACATGTGATTGTTTTCATGGAAGAATATTCTATGCAGATGTTAGATTGTGCTCTGGGGAGGCAAGGTTTCCTGGTCTTCCAGGGACCTGTGGCTGATGATGGACTTGGTTTGTGGAGGAACCAAGGTGTATAGATGGTAGAAACAAGCAAAAGAGGCTCCAATCAGAAAGGATTTAGTTTTCCTCAGTGACAAGTAAGGCTGTATTTTCTGATTCTGTTCAGCCCCTTCATTGTATCAGGACTTGAGGCTAATGTTGCTGTGGGTTCTGCTTCTTTCCTCAGAGAAGCAAGATAGATAATGTAGCTGCCTTGGATTCACATTCAAAGTAAGAAGAAGGAAGAAAGGGAAACAGAAAGGAAGAAATGAAGGAAGGAAGGAAGAAAAAAGGAGAGAAAGAAGGATGAAAGGAAGAAAGGAAGAAGAGAGGAAAGGAGAGAGGAAGAAAAGAGGAGGGAGGGAGGGAGGAAGGATAGAAAGTAGAGACAAGAAGGGGAGGGAAGAAGGAAGAAATGAAGGAAGGAGAGAAGAAAAGAAAGAAGAAAGGAAGGAAGGAAGAGACAGAAGGAGAAAGGTGAGGGAAAAAGAAAGAAGAAAGGAAGAAAGGAAGGAAGAAAGGAGGCAGGAGAGAGAAGGAAGAGAGGAAGGCAGCAAAGTGAGAAGGGAAGAAGAGAGGAAAGGAATGTAGAAAGTGAGGGAGAGAAGAAGGAAGAAAGGGACAGGGAGAGCAGATGGTGGCTGCATCTGTATCTTTTATCAGGAAACTAGAAACACCATAATTGATTCTTTCTTATCTCCCCTTTGCCAAAACTGGATTCCAGGTCACTTCTAGCTGCAAAGGAAGCTTGGAAAGTAGCAGACAGGAGTTTCAGAGAAGTGTGTTCAGGGGCTCCTCTTTTGCTTTTATTCTGTTTGTGTTCTGTGTATAAAATCTAATTACATTTTTCTGTCAGTTTTACACATATATGCAATGAGTTTAAGTCATTTTCACCCCATTTTATCCAATTCCACTTCTGTCCTATTGAAAACCTATTTCCCAACCAATTTCTCTACTACTTTCATGCTTTTGTGTGTGTGTGTGTGTGTGTGTGTGTGTGTGTGTGTGTGTGTATGTCCCACTGAGTTTCGAAAGGGCTGCCTGCATTAGCATGTCCCTGGGCACCTGCTGGAGCCAGGATGCTGTAGCCGTGGACACACCACTGAAGAAAGTGGACAGCCAGCATTAAACCTCGAGAGTCCCTCATGCAGGGGTGGTGCCTCCTGCGAGCTCCCTTTCCCTGAGGAAAGGTTGATAGGCTAAATTGTGTGCATGTTTTGTGGACATAAACACGACCTCAGTGAGTTCATGTCCAGTAGTCACTCCTCCACAGTTATTCTATAATATGATGTGATATTAACCAACCATTTACATGAATCAAGGCAAAAGGAAAGAACCAGAGCACATCAGTGGACATCTAGTGAGGAATAGACTGACTTCAATCCACCAGCAAATGCCAATAGTGATGGTAAAAGAGACCAAGAAATTTATCAACACAATTTACTTTTAGTCTTATTTCTCTTCTCAGGCATGTGTAAACATTAGGGATTTTCTTTAGAGTGTCTCACTTATATTTCAGATAGTTTGCAAATGTCAGTTATTCTTGTTGTCAAAGGGAGGGGACTGGTCTCAAGGAAGGCTAATTTGCTTAGAGGATGAGAGCTGGAAGAGCCTGTGTCGAGGGGTTTGAATATCTCCCTTCAGAATAACAAAATATCCATGTGGAAGAAAGTTCTAAGTTTGGGCAAGAATCCCAAGGAAGTGGAGATCTGTTTGTCGTGGCTGTCAATCATTTGGATGGAAATATACATTTGAAAATCTAGGTTCTTTTAATCAGGAAAAGTCCTGCAGCCTACCTAATACAAGATGTTTATGAAAAGTAACCAAGTATTAACCAAAGCAACCAATAATTAAAATAAGAGTTAAAAATTGATTTCCATGTCCTCTCTCACAGCCCTTTTAACTCTTCTGTGAGCAGCTGCGAACTCAGTGCAATAATGGTTGCCAGATGTCATTTCTTGGAAATGTTGATTGTCTGCTAAGGGGGAGGGGACAGAGTACATTATAAAATGTACTTCTTGTTCAAAGTCACAGTTGAGGGGGAAAGATTTGAAAAACGTCAATTGCTTGAGAAAAAAATGAATGCCTCCTACATTTGTGTCCAATATAAGCCATTAGAAGTATTTGTGGCTAAAACATCAGATGAAGCTATGTTTTGGTTTCCAACACTTACCACGGGCACAGCATTGTGTCCTTGCCACAGAACGCTGAGAAGGTTGCTGAGAGCCAGCATGTAAAGCTATGGATGGGGTCCTTCAGTCTTGCCAGAGACTTGATGCTTTGGGTGAGAAATGACCCTGCCAAGCAAACATGCTTCAGTGTCTTGGAGTCTTGCTCTATTTCCTGTGCCCTGCTTTGTATTCACTGCCAATCATGAACCATGGGAACAAAGAAAGAGTTTTAGGGTTGAATAGGATTTTAGGAGTGAGTTTAATCCCTATTTGTAGCCAACAGTGTATTGGAGCTTCTCTTCCCACATTTCTCCCTGGTTTCATGATGCTCTTTTCAAATGTGCATTTGGCTTCCCAGTGCAAAGCAAAGTCCAGATGTTTCTCTGTGACCTAAAATGTAATCCAGTATCTCCATGAGTTCTGCCTTGTAGGTGTCTTCTCCTCTCAGCCACAGTGGATTCTTTCCTTCCTGAAACGTTCCTGCTGCATCCTGCCCTTAGACCCTTTTTCCATCAACTTCTTTGCCTGGGATACCCACATGCCGCCTTCCCTCTTCTCTCGGTGAGTGCTTTCTTATCACCCAGCCAGCAGCTCTCTCATTGGAGCTCTTCTTTTCTTTTCTCTTAAAAACTATTTATGCTATTTAGAATTACAATGAGTTCTTATTGTTTTCTGCCTCCCTATGACTTTACCTCTTCCTGCCTCCTACTACTAAGCTTCACTCCTATCCCAATGGCCCTTCTTGTGTATGTGACCCCTGAGTTCCATCAGGGGTGTCTCCTTTTGCATGTGCTCGAGTACCTGCTGTAGCATTGCATGCAGTGGGTGTGTCCTGATGCATGAAGGGCCTCTTCTCGTAGCCAGCTCTAGCCATTAGTGGTCACTCCTATAGGGGTGGGGCACTTAACTTTTTCCCTCATTTGTTGTATATGGCATCAGACCTAATTCTGTGTTGGTCTTATGCAAGTGAACTTGGTTGCAGTGTATTCCTGATTGTATTGGTTTTATATCTAGAGAGTGCTGTTGTCATGTTCTTGGTGGATGCCATCTAGGGAACCCTCACCCCTTCATAGCACCCTCCCTATCTACAGTACTGCTTTCTCTCATCACCAGAAATGACAGGAGTTAGTGTGTCTGACACTTGGAATAGGAGCTGGGCTTGGCCATATCTCCATGCAACGGGGGAGAAACTTACCTGGTGGGCTTACCCTGAGATAAGGAAGAACAATGAAGTGAATTCTAGAAGTCTATGGGATACCTGTTGCTGCTGACACCACCGACTCTTCTCAAGCGATAATTCAAGTCGTCCTACTCTCTGACCGTGGTGTTTGGGGACAGGGTTAAAGATTTTGTTCTGCCTTACCACTGGACCCCTTGAAAATATCCCTGAGTAGAATTTTGATTATCAAAATTGGTTAAGAACTTCAGCTAGCCACTTATTCTATTCTATGATATTCTACATATATATTCTATAAATAATGTGACATTAGTCAATCATCTGTATGAATTAAGGCAAAAGGAAAGAACCATTTAACTGAGCAAGTAAAATGCTCTGTCCACATCACTCACGTTCTAGAAAGGCACTTCTTTGTCCCTCCAGTTTTATCAGGACCTGTGAAGAGCACTGCGAAGAAATGGTGATGAAGAAGATCAGCAGAAGGAACAGCCTCTATCTGGGAAAAACTGTTTCTACCACATTTCTATGAGATACTGAGCAGAAACAAATGAATGTCTAGGCTTTCAAATTTTATAGGTACTAATGGTCTGATAGCTCCATTACTGATGTTCCTTCAGAACCATGCCCCTGCACAAATGCCTCAGGAGACACCTCTGACATCTGCCCTCAGACACTGAGAAAATGTCAGTGTCAGAACCGTGATTAAAATGATCTCCGGCATTTTGTCCTTATTGGCTGGTGGCTAGCCCACTACTTATGACACAGTACAATTGTAATAATAAATATTTTTGACATGCTTGCTGGGATATAAATTGTTTCCAAACAATCTTCACTAAATTGTGCTTTTGGCAGTATCTACGATGGATGGAGCATAGAAAGAAGGAGGAATATGACTAGTTTCCAACTCCAGGCAAATGCCAACAGTGATGGTAACAGAGACCAAGCAATTTATTAACACATTATTTTTCAATTGTAATTTGAAATACATTTACATCTTTCATTTTCACAGCAAGCTAGTCCATGAATATTATGATTATGCTTAATATCAATAGTTCATGAATATAATTTTATATCAATAAAAGAAAATAAAATTGAGGAACAGAGGTCGATTAGGCAACATACTCCAAGCTAGTAAGTTTAGAGTTCTGAGTTCACCTTCAGGGATACAAAGCAGTGAGCAGATCCCAGAGGGGAGAGAATGACAGGGAAGTGAGTATTCAGCCCGACACGTGGCCATACAGACAGCAGATGCACTGTGCTGAACTTAGATTTCCTTCCAAAGGGATGCAGGTAATCTGCAAATTTATCAACTCAGAAGTTCCTTGACCTAATAGAATGTTGATTTGTCCTGCAAAAAACCCAGTGCTTTTGTGCATCTGTTTCTTCTATTATGACAAAAGGACAGCTCTGTATCAAAACCTAAACTCTAGATTTAGGTAACAAATAAGACTGGCTATGCCAGGTTTGCTGCATTCCCCTTTGCCTCTAAGAACATTCTCTTTCTACTTTCTCAACTCACAAACATCTGTTTTTGACCATCCCACTAATTGGGCTCCACTGAGCGTTCTAATGAGGGCAGAGTGAGCGAGGGGGTAGGTTTAATGCCCATGGAAAAGCATGTTTCTAATTGTGCATCCGGTGAAGGTGGAAAGGTTAAAGTAACGAGCTGCTCTGGAAAGTTCTGGTTGAGAAGGAGACGGCTTTGTTGTTTCACATTTCATCTTTGTTATTGTCACCGGGACCTGCTCTTTCTTCCACCATGGTGTTGCTTGCCAAAAGGCTCTGCTATTACGTTCCATTATCATGCCATTTCTGAAGCAGGCAAATCTGCTCTTGGAATGATAGTGTGCAGGCAACTGCAATCACCCTTTTCTCTGCTGCACTCCCCAACATCTTGTAGACAGCTGTGAATGACTGCATTAGTGCCAATTAATCTGCGGATAGGGTTTCTTGAAGGGAGGGTGCTGTACAGTACAAAAAGGACAGTCCCTGGGTTTTCCAAGTGGCATTTCTAGAGAAGGAGCTCGCTGACAAGAGCAGTCATCCGAAGAGACTGTCTTAGACTGTCAGTTCTAAGTTTCAGTGGGCCCTGGTATCTTTAAAACAGCTTACTCTTCCTGTATTGCCCAAAGAGCACAGAGTCAGGCTCCAAATCAAAGGCCTGTATTTGAAGTCTGCAATCCAAAGGATTGCAGTTTGAAAAGTGTGGTGGGAGATGCTGTGAAGACATGCTTTGGGCAAGTCACAGCAAATTTAGTGACTATGGATAGTAAGAATGGGTGGTCATTTTAGCGATGGACGGTTTCCAACCCGGTGAGTGTGCTGCTCTTGGGGGTAGAGAATAATTGGGTGTGGTGTGGAAACTTTCACTTTCAATATTGATGACTAACATATTTTTCTAGTATCACTAAATGATTGAATTTTGACTTCTATGTCAGAATTCAAAGTTCTGAGTGGTATGCTTGCTTATTCCTCTCCTCTCTAATAACTGCATCTTCTTAAATTAACATGTTGGAGATTGCATGTTCTATCTAGTTAGTTTGGAATCAAAATATAATATACATTCTGGTATTTGAATATATAGTTGTCCATTGGTATATACACAGGATTGATTTAACAACCCCTTTGGATTTACCAGAATCCAAGGATGTTCATGACCCTCTATGAATTTCCTTGTGACCTCTGCACATCTCCTGATTATGTGAAATCATCCTTAGATTACTTGTAACACCTACACAATGTGAATGCTATGAAATAATTTCTTATATTGTTTAGAAAATCATTGTAATAAAAAGTCAATGCACGTTCAATGCAGGCACATTGTTTTTTTCAAATATTTTTCATGCTCAGCTCTTTAACTCATAGTTGAAGAATGGATGGACATAAAGAGCTGTGTTCAAATTCAGAGAAAATGAGCTGAAACTCCAAACCCCTTTCTTGTTTTATGCACTGCGACTTGCCTTGATCTCTGCCTAGGCAACTGCCCACCACTGTCCGGTGCCACCAAATGCCCTTTTCCTTGTCCTAGGATCACCTTTTCTTTCACTCTCCTCATCCTTCCAGCCTTCCGTTTGTCCTTCCTCTTTCTCTTTCAAAGTGCTCTTCGATTCCTGGCTTCTTCTTTATAGTCTTCCTCTTACTAGTTTAGTTTTCATTTAACTTCTTTCTTGTTTTGATAGTAAAATCATGCTAAAGAGACTTTGAAGTTGCAATTTTCTATTTGATAATAAGTCGATCTTCTGTTTTATTTTTAAACACTACTTATTTTCTACCTGGAGGCAAGAAAGTGTAAAATACAGTCGAAATCTACAACCCATGCTGCTGGGTTTGAATTCCAATTCTGCTGTTGCTTCACCTGTGTAACTGGTGGACTTACCCAACTTTGTGACTTGTTTTCTTCCTTTGTATTATTGAAATAATTTTAATAATTTTTGATAGAGATAATTCATTCTTCTGAGTCGTTATAGAAATTACATAGGATTAATTGAGAATAATTCATATGAAGAAGTGTGTATGACCCTTGCTTTTAGCAAATAATAGCCATTATTATTTGGTATATCTGTGGAACTATCTTTCCTGTTAGATTGGTAGCTCCAAAAAGACTAGAGTGCGACCCTGTCATTAAATGTGACCAAATTGCACACTTCAGGTATTTCAAAAATATCTCCTTTGATAAATTACATGTTACTTTATTTCATTGTGAAGTGCACTACTTTTTTTTCACATAAAAGGCTCATTGTTCACAGTAGAAAGAGGGGAAGATGGTCAAACAAAAGTTGTATTCTAGCCTGGGCAGCATGGAAGATACATATGTTGTCTCAAGACAGTCATATATCTCAAACCAAAAGAGATTCTGAACACAAGAAATATGCCTCTGGATACATCCTGATTTAGAGAGCACTTCTGTGGTTTTTCAAGCCATAGTGATAATTCATTCTTGGCTCTGAAATAGTGGGTTTCTTGGCTAGCACCTTGTGGTAGTGGTGGAGGGGATGCAGAAGTGCCTTCGGAAAAGTCAGATGGATGCACTTTGATGTATATTAATAGAAATTATACAGAATAGGGAGATTCACACAACATGAAAAATAGGTCATGCTTTTCTCTAGGAAGTAGGCTATATTTCTTCTGCCAAAGCAAAGCCTTTGAAAAATCATGATAGTGGCCGCCTTGGAGGACAAACTTTCTCCAGTATGTGTGACAGGAAAGATGAGACTTTTTTTTCCCAAACCCACAATTTTTATTATTATTATTATTATTATTATTATTATTATTATTACCGCTCATACAAACTTAACAGGTACACCGGTCCTCTCCTTCTCTCCACCTCCCCGCAACCCCCTGCTCCCTCCTCACCTACCCCCTCCATTCCCATCCCCCAATTCCTCCCCTCCAATCCCTGGAGCATCCTTTAATGTGCATGACAAACTCTCCTCTGGGTTCTCCTCTCCAATTAAGTGCAAGGACCCAGAGCATTTCCCAGAACCCTTTCCTGTGTTCCCCTTAAGCTTAGGAGCACTATTGTGACTGTCAGTCCCTAGCCTCCAAGGATCCTAGTGCCTTTAGTCCATCCTAGATTTTGTGGGGTTAATAATGTACTTTTGAGGATTTTTCAGTCACTTCCTTGCTCATAGGCTCATCACCTGAAACCACAAGGCATCTCTTTCTGTCTCTCTCTTTTCACCCACAGAGGAGAAAGGCTTGTGGAATGACATTCCTTGTTTCCTGCTTTGCAGGCATGCTTTCCTTGTCTTTGAATGGCAAACTGGAAAGTCCAAGCCAAGTGCAGAGGTGACCATGTGCGCAAGCCCCAGTGTACGGATAGTAACACTGTCCCCCTCTTTCTCTCTCTCTCTCTTTCTCTCTTCCTCTTTCTATTTATTTTATGTGTGTGTGTGTGTGTGTGTGTGTGTGTGTGTGTGTGTGTGTGTGTGTGTTTTGAGGGCACTGTGTTTCCCTGTGGAGGGCCAAGGGTAACTTCAGGAATCATTTTGGATTGCTTCTAACTCCTTTTTTGCTTTGTTCTGGGATTTCCCAGGTTCCACCCACCAGGGCCAGGAAGTACAGGCTGCTGCCATTTTTGCCTGGTGTTTTTACATGGAGCCTGGAATCTGAACTCAGGACTTTTTGCTTGTGAGGCAGAGTCTTAATTCTTGAGCCATCTCTCCAGAAAAATGATCTGGCCTGAGTTGTCCACAGCAATCTACAGAATCACATCCACAGCTTTTTGATAACTGAAGCAAATTCCTTTCTACCTATTTTGTTTTTCTTCTTGTTTCCACTCCTATAATTACTCTTCCCTCCTTTGTCTTTAAAAATTATTCTTCTTTTAATGAATAGATTGTTATTAAAATATAGGCCTAACAGGGACTGGCTTTTCTGGATTCTATATGCAGCCCCATTACTTACCAATGAAATGATGTAATGACTAAACCCAGTTACCAGCTTGATGACATGAGTCATGGGGGGGGGTCTGTGGGAATGTTTGTGGGGGATTATATGGATTAGGGTTACTGAGGTGAGAAGACACATTCACCGTGGGTGGTCCCATTCCCTTGCTGGAATCCTAGACTGTACACGAAGGAGAACCTGAGCTGGGTTCAGGATTCATGGCGCTCTCCTTCCTTCACTGATGGAAGACATAACATCATCGACTTCTTAAGCCTTTGCTGCTATTACTTCCCCATCATTGCAGACTGTGTTCTTGAACTGGGAGGGAAAATACCTTTTCCCTCTTAATTTGCTGTTGTAAGGATATTTTATCACAGCAACGGAGGCGTAAGACAGGCGATCTCAGGCAAGTTACTCTTTGTGCCTTAGCATCTCTACTGCAACATGGTGTTGCACTTAAAGCTTCTCTTGCTGCAAGAGAGAACTCAGGGATAAAAATTATTTATGTGGCCCACTCTTCCAGAGGAGATACAGTTCCTTTACGGACTGGAGGCAGAACCAAGAGGCAGGATTGGCTCATGGGAAAAGAAAGCAAGACGGAAAGAGGAAGCAGCGTCGGGATACCAAACCTCAAGGCCTTGTCTTTCCCCCTAAACACTGAGGTTACAGCCATGCATGACCTCTCCTGGCTTTGGTGTATGTGTGTGTGTGTGTGTGTGTGTGTGTGTGTGTGTGTCTGTGTCTGTGTCTGTCTATATATATCAGGGGCACTGTGCATGTCTGTAGGTTCTCCTTATTTATCTCTGTATATATCAGAGGCACTGTGTGTATCTGTGGGTTTTCTTTACTGATCCTGCCTTGCCTTTTCATATGTCTCCAGAACAGGATCAGAGAACTCACCCATCACTCTTTCAAACAAATGTACCTGACCACTTACCCTATCTACCTTGTACCAGAGGCTGGTGAGCCAGCTGGATCCAGTCCACAATGGATCCAGGACTTGGGAACCAGACTCCATCACTCCAGCCTGTAACTTTTCCCATGCTGACCCCATCCAACAGGAAGTAGCTGAGAAAGAATACATGGCCCCTTATCACTAACAAGAGGCTGGAACAATAGGATTCCCCTGGCTCTACTTAATGGCCACTGTCCCCACTAGGGGTGCTTTTAAGAGTGTGTGCTTGCCTCACTCTAGCACAGGTTCAAGATCCAAAAGACGGATCCTGGCCACACCTCCTGGGCTGGGCAAAGATCTTAAGAAATCACCTCCAGACCCTGCCCCCTCAGCCTACCCACAGTCCTGTATGAAACCCGTCATTCCCTCTCTCCACTCTCTTTTTGTTCTTTTCCTTTCCTTTTCTCTCTGGCTTTCCTTTCCTGCTACTTGTTCTGTAGTTTCAATGGGTTCAGTGGTTCTGTAATTCCATTGAAGACATCCATTGAAAAGAAAAGAGGCAAGGTTTCTTGCTTCTCACAGTTTCAGAGGTTTCAGTGCATGACTGGCTGGTCTCATTGCCTTTGGGCCTGTGGCGAAGCAGAACAACATGCACAGCAGTGGGAACCTTTGGCCTGTGGTTGGCCAGCAAGTGAAAAGAGGAGAAGACCAAAGTCCAGCTGTCTCTTTTGAGGGTAGGTCCCCTCAAAATGATGACTAGTGCTAATTTGTCAGCCTGACAGAATCTAAAATCACCAGAGAGATAGGCCTCAGGGCTTAGTATCTTGATTACGTTGAGGCAGGAAGATCTGCCCATCATGGGTAGCATCATCTCCTGGCTGTGATGCTGAATTGGACGAATGGAGAAAGAGACCAGAGCAGCAATATGCAGTCATCCATCTCTGCTTTCTCACTGTGCATGCAGTGTGACCATCTGTTTCACATCCCTGCCACTTTGCCTTTCCTCCCGTGGTGGACCATACCATTGAACTCTATGTTACAATAAGCCCTTTCACCTTTAAGCTGCTTTCATCAAGTATTTTATCACAGAAGTTGGGAAAAAACCTAAAATATCCATACAAATGTCCTACAATCTTTCACCAGATCCCACCTCTCAATAGTGCCAAACTGGGACCAGGTATAGCATATGGGCCTTTGGGAGCCATTTCAAGTCCAAACCATAACAGTGGCCTAACTTGTGCATTCCCTCAGCTAATACACTTCATGGAGGCTCTGCTATATGCCAACTGTGATGATTGACCCTAGGGCTAATCTAGGTGCATTTGGTGCCACAAAGGGATTTCTTCTTATACACAGTCAACAAGCTGAGACTCACAGACTGTTCCTGTTTCAATAGAATTTCCCCCATATCCACTCATGCAGAGGTTGTGGTTTGCCATGTTGGTCTACTTGTGTTGAGCAAGGGATGCAGGCTTCACTTTATATTCCATGGGATTTGACCTGCAAATTGGCTTCATTTTCCTGTGTCCAAGAAATAAGCGTGTAGAGATTTATTTCTGTTGCTCTAACTCCAAAACCACCCTTGATGTTAAAAGTGTCATGATTAAATAGTACTGAAAAAATAAGTGCACTTCAGAGTCTATGGCATAAAAACTCCTACCTATAGATTTATTGGCTGTCCTATTCCTTATTGATCTATTTCCTTCCCTTTTAGGTTCTTGTTCTAGTTTAGAGTAACAGGGATGGGTACCATTCTGACAAGCAGGTCTTGAATCCAATCAGAAAGCTGTTGGCTGTCTCCTTGATGCTCATGTCACTATTACACTGGCATTGGTGGTCACTTGTTGCCATGGTGATTTATGCTGCAACTTACAGATAACATGAAATTGCATATTTTACTCTTATTTGAGACAGTGTTTTACTAGATGCCCAGGCTGGCTTTGGAGTGTGAGCCGGCCTTAGCCCGCCAAGTAGCTAGATAGCAGGCCAGCAATTACAATTCTTTTTATTTATATATTACTTTTACCAATAGTTCTTTTTATAAATTTAGTTATATAAATATAGTTCTTTTTATACATTATCCCTTTCCAAAGAGCAGTGACTTTCTATCTTTTGATTTAGAACTCATTTTATATGTATCTTATACTTTTGTATAAGTGCCATTGTATTCTCATTTTTTTTGCAGGCAGCCTGCAACATTGCTGATAAATGACCATCACACAGCTTAAGGAAACAAGTTTATTTTCTTATGACAGTCCAGTTACAGTTCTCAGTACAGCTTGACGGGAGAGCACACACCAACACCAGGGCTTAGGGAACTGGCCACACCATCACTGCATAAACGGCTGAGAGATGGACAATTCTTACTTGCCAGACCAGCATGTCTGGCCAAGTGAACAGAAGGATGCCAACACTCTCAACCAGTTCTCTGTGATTTATCCAGGGCCTAATCCCACCCACCATGAGCTGGGTCTTCTCCATCAGCTAGACAATCTCCTTCAGGTTTGCTGTGGGCTTAACTCAACCATCTACTCTCTACAACTGTGCCCAGAGCTCAAACCCTCAACAGTCAAGTTGACACCTGTGCTTAACTATGACAATTTTCAAATTTTAAATATTTCTGTTGACTTTTAGCTATGAAAAATTAAGATTTTCATTTTTCTGTATTACTGTTTAATATGTGCATGTATGTATGTATATGTACAAATCTTCCTTTCTCTCTCTCTCTCTCACACACACACACACTATATATATATATATATATATATATAACTGTCTCTTATAATATATATAATATAATTATATATAAGTACTAATTTGTCTATATAATTAGTACTAATTTGGTCTAAATTTGTTCTTGTCTTATGGATATAATATCCCATCTTTCTTAAAGTATTATTCATAAATGTATTATTTAGCATTTATTTGAGAAATAAGAGAGAAATAGAAATGAGAGAGAAAGAGAGAGAGAAAGAGAAAGAGAGAGAGAGAAAGAGAAAGAGAGAGAGAGAAAGAGAGAGAGAGAAGTGAGTAGTTACGCATGTGCCATAGCACACATGTAGAAGCCAGAAGACAACTTTCAGAAGTCAGTTCTCTTCTTGTAGCCTTCAGATTCCAGGGTATGAATTCAAGGCACCAAGTTTGCATGCACATATATGTACATACTGAGTTATCTTATGGTTTTGAACTCCTAATCCTTCTTCCTTCACCTCTGAAGTGTGGGGCTTACAGGCATACACTATTATGATTAGCTTAGCAAGAGCTTTTATGAAATTTTATTTTCCTGAATTGACTTGCTCTAATTGGTGTGTGTGTGTGTGTGTGTGTGTTTGTGTTGCTAGAGATCAAACCCAGGACCTTATACATGTTAGGAAAGCAATAAGCTACCTCCCTAGTCCTCCATGTGAGTTTTAAATATTTATTTATTTCACCTTCTGTTTTCCTATCAGAAGCATAGATACATATTTGGAGAGTCATGTCTTTGCATCCATATTTGAGGGTAGGGCACACCAGAGCTAGTACAAGTATATGAATGTGACAGCAACTGTGGGCTGAAAACGAGAGTGATCTGCTGGTGGCTGAAGTGGGGCAGACTGGTTCACGGTATCAACAGACTCTTCAGATTCCTTGGTGTGTGTCACCAGAGAAAGCACTACTGTCCTGGCAGGCAAACATAGGCAACAAGCAAATGGAGACTTTTACTGCTCTCTACCCAAGTACTGCTATCTCCTTTATCTGAGTCTGTTGTTTGGCTGCTAAGAGACCTTGTCTTTTACCTTCTCCGGAGGGTCAACTTTTATTTTCTACCTTGATAAGGAAGAACTTCCTGACTCTTGATGTGGAGAAACTATCTGAAATTCACACACCTCCTGTCAAATTCTTTTTATCAGTTTTTATTGACTCTACCCCTTGTGATAGTTAGACACAGGTGTCAATTTGACAATGGAAGGTTCAAGTGAAGTAGAAAAATATAAACTTTTGAGTTACTGCTAATATAAGTTGAGATGGAAAATTACCGAAATCCTCAAGGCAATCAAGTAATGACGTTTCAGGGACACCACCCCACCTTCCTGCTTGCACCTGGCATCGCTATGTCAAGGTCATGGGCCTTATGTAGTCAGCTGCCTGCCCACACTTAGCAACCTTTGCTTCTGCTTCTGGAAAGTCCCACTTCACTTGCTCTACCCCTGCCACTTTAATATAAAAATGAAAGTACAAACTAAGTTCTGGGCTAACGTCTTGGAGAATGATCTTGGCTCTAGACTCTCCAGTAATAATCTCCTCTTCTCCACCCTAACTTGTGTTTGAGAAATTGCTCCAGAGCAATTTCCACAAGATATGATCTGGGCATGTTTGTTAAGTATTGGTTAAAACCTAATTGAGCCTAATTTGTGGCCCATAGTAGGTGGGATCATTGTCTGGGCAGAGGGTTAAAATGATGGTAGCTGGTTAAGTAAGTTGGCATTCTTCTAAGACTTGAACATGCATGCTGTTTGGAAAAGGGAGTGTGACTCTTTGAGCAATCCTGTGGATATGGTACAATCCTGTGGATATGGTACAATCCTGTGGATATGGTACAATCCTGTGGTATGGTACAATCCTGTGGATATGGTACAATCCTGTGGTATGGTACAATCCTGTGGATATGGTACAATCCTGTGGATATGGTACAATCCTGTGGATATGGTACAGTCCTGTGGATATGGTACAATCCTGTGGTATGGTACAATCCTGTGGATATGGTACAATCCTGTGGATATGGTACAATCCTGTGGTATGGTACAATCCTGTGGTATGGTACAATCCTGTGGTATGGTACAATCCTGTGATATGGTACAATCCTGTGGTATGGTACAATCCTGTGGTATGGTACAATCCTGTGGATATGGTACAATCCTGTGGATATGGTACAATCCTGTGGTATGGTACAATCCTGTGGATATGGTACAATCCTGTGGATATGGTACAATCCTGTGGTATGGTACAATCCTGTGGATATGGTACAATCCTGTGGTATGGTACAATCCTGTGGATATGGTACAATCCTGTGGATATGGTACGGCCGGTTCCCTTTGCCTTTGGTGTTGGTGTGAGCTCTCTTGCCAAGCTGAAGTAACTCCTTTAACCAGACAACTATAATCCCGAATAAAACCTCTTGTTATTTTAAACTGTTTGATCATGAATTTATTGGCATCATGCCAAGTAACTGTGACAGCCTCTACTTTGAAAAGTCCTGGTGTAGAGGTGACTTAGTGAGCCACACATGGTGAAGGACATGAGAGCAGGAGGGACTGGTGAGGAAGAAGAAAGTTTGCAGTGGGAGAAAGTAGTTGATTGGGTTTGAGTAATGAGGGGTGAAAATGACATGAATTATGTGTATAGACTTAAAGGAATTTTTAAAAAGGCTTGACTGCCAGTTCAAGGGACTTGTGATTTCTGTACTTAAGTCCTGTTTGTTTCTCTTACTGCTTTCTTCTTTAGGTGCCCTAAGTCTTTCACTGGTTTGCTGTGACTCAGAATACATAATTTTGATTCTAGGGGCTGGAGAGATGGCTCAAGGGATTAAGCCCCTGGCTCTCAAGACGATAGACCTGAATTCAGATCCTGGATCCTAGGAAGAAATACTAGGCAGAAATGGCAATGGCCTGCTCTTCTAATTCTGGAAAGTAGAGCCTGGGAAATAGCAAAGTGAAGCAAAAAGGAGAGAGAGCTGATCCAGTACGACTCATGAAGTCACACTTGGGCGTCCACAGGCATGTATAGTACTCTCTGACACTCGCGTGTGCACACACACACATCTTATGCACACACTCAATTTTTTTATTTCATCTTTTTCTCTATTCTTTTGGCACTATGGGTTCATGATTGAAATGACAAGGCAGCAGGAAAGCAAGCAATCAAATTAGCATTCTTGCAGAGAACATGGTTAATATAATAAGCTTCCATCCTTAACAATAAGTAAATATATAATAGTACTTACCTTTAGATAAATTACATGAAATTCTTAAGTATTTAAAATGAAAATTGACTGATTTGGGCATCTATTAGAAGCTCCCCAAAGCATAATTTTCTTTGGTTTAGCTTCATAACTAATATTTTGGTGTTCTATACTTTTAAAATTTCCTCTGTAAATGGAAATGAATGGGAGAAACACTAAAGATTGGTGGTACCAAGAACATAGTAACAGACATCTTGTCTTGTGATCTGCAGCCATTTGTGATATAAATATCCAAAGCTTGGATCTACTGCTCAGTAGCAGAATAAAACATAATACCTCTGAGACTCCTGTAAAATAAGCATGATAAGCCAATACTACATTTAGCTGAAGATGAGGCTAAACAGGGCTGGATGAAGTCTCTCAACAATGCCTGACTTACACAGAATCTGGTTCTCTTCTCTGGCACCAGGAAGAAGAGAGAGAATGATAGTCACTGTCAAATGAGGTGGAAGAGGATGGGGTCAGGAGATGATCCCTATTTCTTAGAGTCCTTGACAGTTCTCTGGAACTCATACTTGCTCTTGTGGAATTTGTATTTCTGCTACAGTAAAGGATTTAGGAAATGGGGACTTTTGAAAACAGTGGGCTATCTGGTTGTAAAGAAGAAAAGAACGAAGGCAAGAAGGTGTGCCAGTTAGATACAGCTGTCCACCAGACAATCTAGGGCTGATTTGATACACCTGAAAAGAATACGTATTTAATTCAAGCCCTGAGCATCCATGTGGGAGATTACCTAACTGGTGTGGGAAGACCCAGCCCAGGGTGAGAGGGCGGGTTCAGTAGTTTGGCACACTTTGGCATACAGACATTCTGGCAAGGGAGATAGTCTGCCCCTCTCTCAGAAATTCCTGTGGGCATGGTGTGGCCAGTTTCCTTGACTTCTGATATTGGTATGAACTCTCCTGCATTGCTCATGAAGTGTAACCAAGAATCGTAAGCTGAAATAAAGCCTTTGCTCCTCTAACTTGATTTGGTCCTATAGTCATTCATCAATGGGAAGATGAAACTAACCCAGAAAGCCAACAGGAAAGACACATTGATAGACATACAGTGGACAGGAGTGAAAGTGGTGGGACGCTTGGTCATTCTAAGTATTAATATCCAGATTGAAAATACAATCAGACAAGGTTGAGGAGAAAGCACATGCAATTTTACTGATTTAGGAGTGATTATTTGGTTAAGGTATTATATATTTTTCTTCTTGGTGTTTGTATGCTCGTGTGTGTGTGTGTGAGTGTGTGTGTGTGTGTGTGTGTGTGTGTGCAGGTGCACATGCATGTCTGTACATATCCATTGGAAGTCCAGAGGCCAATAACAGGAGCCATTCATCTTATAATTTTAGACAGGATCTCTTTCTCACCAAGTAAGACTGGCTAACTTTCTGGCTTGCCAGTAAGTTCCAGGGACCCACCTGTCTCAATTTTCCCAGTATCAGGGTTAGAAACATGTGTCGGCACACTCAGCTTTTTTAATGGGTTCTGGGATTAAACTCCAATCTTTATACATGCAAGGCAAGCACTTTCTCCACTAAGCCATCTCCCCAGCTCAGGTATCCCTTCTCTGTTGCCTGACTTCAGTGTCTCATTACATCTCTCACTGAGGAATAGAAAGATAAATGGAAGAAAAAACTTGAGCCACCTTTCAGATGCTGGCTTGTCATTTTGGCAATGGAGAAGGTAAATGATCTTTCTTGATTGTTGGGATTCAGTTAAGCCTGTGGTACCTAGTCTCCATTCTTGGGAATAATTATGAGTTGGCTGCATATCAATGAAAAGGAACGATATGTCATTTAAATAAATGATCTACATCTGGATGTTCCTGTTCCATTAAGAAAAGAAAATCTAGGACTGAGTTAAAAAATTGGATCACCTTCAAAATGTCGAGTTTGTCAAATTGTAGTGGTCATTGGTGGAAAAGCAGAAATATTGGTAAAGGTAATTAGTTACCTGGGGACGGAGGTTTTATTTTACTTTATTATTATATTATTATTAATTTTTTTTTGCTTACCAGGGAGGCTGCTGCTTAATTAACCGTTGGCACTTCCAGAACTGTAGGCGCAGGCTCAGTTGGAGCTACTCTAAATAAGTACTTCTGTAGAAATCAAGAAAGAGTTTTCTGTACCGGAGAATTTGTGAACGTACAAAGGGGTTTGAAAATGATAGAATCTTTCCTGCTGCATGAGTTCTGCAGCCTGTAAAACAGTCAGATATATGCTTATGTGAAGTACAGTTAACAAACCCATGCTGATATGCAGTGCTGTCTGATACTGTCTCCCGCTCCCCACCCCTCAGCCATCCATCCGCAGGACCCTTGCTATGGGTTGTTATGGGCCAGGTGTGATGCCTGGCTTTTGTTTAGATCAGCTTCTTCTTTCATCATCTCATTCTGTGTCGTTTCAGCCTTGTGTCCCATGATCCTCTGCATCCCGACACAGAGATCCTAATTGTGGCCATTTTCACTGCCTGCTGCAGATACTCAGCATTCATGCATTTAAAGTGTCAACACTAGCCACGTTTCTGCAACAACCACACCGTTTGTTTCTTATTGGCTTACACAGGGCAGACTCCTGCAAGGTCAGGATACAAAGAGACCCTCTCTCTTCACTGTGCTTTCCAGCGTCATCAGATCCTCCAGTCTCTGGGCTCTGTCTGAGTTCTGCACATGCTCAGGAGTGGCAGGATTTTTATACACAGCCACAGCTTTTAGAAAGCACATTAAAATAACATTTTCACCCAAATCCCTACCATCTGTCCATGTCTCTCTGCTTTTTGAGGTCATCTGTTGCCAGCTGTCCTGATACTTCCAAACGTCTTTCTAAACATGGAGCCACAGGCTTGCTATTTAACTTTTGAGATCTCTTACATGTGGTGACAGGATCAGATCATCGTTTATCTCACTACTATAGTACACAACCTGATTTAAAGACTCTTTGGTGAAGTACATCATATAAAAGAGTATAAGACATATGTACAATCTGAAGAAGACAAAAAACACTTGTTTACTTAACCATTTAGCTGGAGAAAGACAACACTGCCCACCTTTTTCAAACCCCTTACCCCATCCTCCTCATGTCCATCAAAAGCAACACCAGTTTCAGGTTTTGTTAATTTATCCTTTTGATTTCTAAACATTTGTTTTCATTGTTTATCTAACCTTTTGATTTCCCAATATTTATATGATGTATTGATTTTGAGGTTTAAATAAGTGAAGCCAGGGCTGGAGAGATGGTTCAGGGCTTAAGACTGCCTCGCAAGCAGAAGAACCTGAGATTGGATCCTACGTTCAAATGCCAGGGAAATGATGCAGTCTGCACTTCTGGTTCTGGAAGGTGGAGCCTGTAAATCTAGAGCAAAACAAAAAGGAGGTAGAAGCAATCCAGGATGATTTCCAAAGTCACCTTTACCCCTCCAGAGACACACAGTGCTCTCTGATTCACACGCACACACACACACACACACACACACACACACACACACACACACACATAAATAAATAAATAAATAAATAAATAAAATAAAAATAAGTGAAACCCTAGGAGGAATTGGGTACATTTTTCTGTGAGATTTTCATTGATTTTCTTTGTGTGTTCCTATTTTATGTCATTAAGTTTTGCTCATTTATCTATTCTTTCTACTTCTATCCCTGAGTTTATTAGGTTTTTCTTTTATCAGGCCTTTTAAGCTATGCAGATATTTCAAGCATCTTTATTTTTTACTATAAACTTTCATTGCTTTAAAATTATTTCTAAACATTATCTGTAGATGACTCCAATACAACTCCAATACAACTCCAATACATGTTCCAGGTGTGCCTATGAATGAAAGATAGTTTCTGTTGTTCAGGTATCTTGTTGGCTTGGCATTTTCTAGAATACATCCACTGCTTGAATTACATATCAGTCCCATCACAGTAATGGTCTTGTTTTTTCTTACAGTAGAAATATGTGCTTTTGACATTTTAAGCTGTAAATCATCTATTGCTGCTGTATCTAAAAATTGATTATAGATTAATCAGTGGACAGGTCTCTCTGTTCTTGAGTTGTTTTTTTTTTTAATCTTTGGAATTACATAGTTTTTGTTTTTTTTTGGAATTACATAGTTTTTGAATAAATGAAATAGAATTCTTATAGCATTGGTGAACTAAGCATGCTTATAATCATGAGATAATCCTAGTTTTAATGATGCCTTCTTCCTTATAATTTGTTTTCTGTGATGTTTATTATGATTGGTATTTGCCAGATTTATCTGTTTCCAGATGTTTGCTTTCATTTTCCCATATGTTCTTCAGTAGAGTAGGTAGAGTATCTTAGCAGACAGCCAACAGGTTTCTTGAATTTGGTCTAATGCTGTTTGTCTTTGAACTGGAGTGCCTGCCTCGTTTGCACTGAGGGTGACTCTAACATAGTTGTACTTACCACCATTGCTATATTTGATGTGTCAAATTTTGCTCAACCTGTTTGTTTCTGTTTTCTTTTGAGTTGGGTTGACTAAGGGTTGTTTACACCTCTTTCAATTTTTGTATATATTAACTTTATTTTAAAATTGTATTAACTATGAATTTATGTGTTTTTGTTGTTCATTATCTACCCTCCACCCCATATCCCTTCCCACACTTCCCATTATCACTCCCACCTGTTTTCCTCCCTCTCCCATGTCTCCTTACATGTACAACTGGGTTACCCCTCTGATACCTGCACTAGTCAGTGCCCGGGGACCTGTCAGGCTGCAAACGGTCCATCAGTGGGTAGACTGTAGAGTAAGTATAGAGGCTCCTACTCTGTTGTCCAGCACCAGTCTTACATGTGTGTGTGATGTGGACGTGCACATGTGTACGCTTAGAGGACAACTTTAGCAAGTCAGTTCTAATTTTACACCCTGTGGATTCTAGGGATGGATCTCAGGTGATCATGTTTACATGGTGAGGGTTTTCCCTTGAGTCATGTGTTCAATCCTTTTATTTTCACTTTCAATATCACATGAAGCTATATAGTTAATTTCTATTTATTCTCTCTCTGAAAATGTTAATGTGTAAATGTGATTTAATTCTAAAATTGAACAATAATGTTACTATTTTCTTGAACATACAGGAGACAAAGTATGCTTTACTGTCTATTATCCCTGACATCTTACATGTCAGTACAGTCTCACTTTTTTCTTTTAATCTTCTTTTTTTTATTTATTCAATTGTGCGTGTATGCATATGTGCGCATGTGTGTATGTATGTGTGTGTAGAATCACACACACGAATTTGGGAACCACCATGGACGCCTCCACCTCCTCCTTGTTTACTCTCCCCCGGGATTCACAAGCTCCGCCCTACCAGGATGGAAACGCAGGCCGCCCCTGCTTCCTCCCGGCATCTATATGTGGGGTCTAGGATCCGAACTCAGGACCTTCCACCTGCAAGGCAGAGGCTTAACCCGTGAGCCACCACTCCAGCCCCTTAATCTTATTTCTTAACCCAACATGTAAGTGTCAGGTTCCGTTTTTATTCGGTTTGCATCACATTGTGTGAGGGTTAATCTTCATTTTCAACTTGACAGGATTTAGAATCGCTCTGGAGACAAACCTTTCAGTGTGTCTTTCTCTTCCTTTTTCTTGGCACTTGGAGTTGGAATATGTTGAAATTTATGATCCTAATGTTTGTCTCTTGTCTTTTTTTCACTTCCTTTTTCTTGTCCTGTGGAATTCTATAGTTTTTCTTCAGATCCATCTTCCAGTTTTTGAATAGTTTTCATTACTTGAGTTAAATCCTAATCTACCATATAATACATTAAATAGGTTTCAAATTTCATATGTCTATTCTTTATGCAGTTCTATGTAAATTCTAGAAATATATATATGTATACTGTATAATTTCTGAAACACACACATACATTCACACATCCCTTTTAGGAAACAAAAATCTTTCCAATTCCTTTTCAAGCCACTTTTTGCAGTTTTGACTGAATTTTGTTGATCTTACCGTATTTCCATTTTGATGTTTCTATTAAACACACTTGATATTCTGAACCTGGCAGTTTCTGCATTTACACTCTTTTTCTGCATGACTATAGAGAGTTTGACACATGCTCTTGGTCTTTTGTCTTCTAAGGCTGAAAGCCTCCTGATCGTGTGCCCATGTGGAGCCTTTATGTTTCCTACATGGAAAGTTCATCCCTCCAGAGGTGGCTTTCCTGCCCATTCCTCTGATATCAGAGTACCACCTTCTGAGACCATTTAAACTAAAATTTTGGTTTCTTCCATTTTAACCAGATAAGAAGTACAAATTTCAGTCTGTATGTCTGCTATTAGGTTAGGAATGTGAAGGCAGAGATAAGTTTATGTTGTCTTCATTACATCACCCATAGAAGAACCTTATCTCTCAGAATTCTGGTTTTTAACTTGGCATTACAATCAGATGCTGGCCTTCTCTGAATATCAAGACTTTACATGTATATCCTGGAGAGAATTTACTTACCCCTGAGAATTTGCTAATTATTTTATTTCTGATATATGAGGCATTACCTTACTTCCTGATCAATTTATCTATGCATTCATATTAAGATTTTTAATTTCATCTATTATTTTATTTGTGTAATACTTGGAGGGAATATCAATGATGATAGAAATTTATATAATTTCAGAAGAAGTTAGAGCAACCCAGCACCAAACTGTAATTCTAGATGACATATCTCTCAAATTTAATTTTCTAATTGGAATGTTTGAGTCTGGGAAGAAATAGTGGAGCTAAAAATAAATGGAAAAAAAGCTAAGAATACAGAGGAATTCTCAAAGCTATTTTTATCTGCCAGTACAAAACTTCTACTTCTGATCTCTGAGCTTTTCTATATCGATATTGCTACTTTCCAGATTTGTGATGTTTTTATAAGATAAACACATGAAATTAAAGCACTTGTGAAGCTTTAATGAAGTAACATGTGAAACAAAATCAAATGTACATTTAGTTTTGCCTATAGTATAATAAATATAGATTAAGGTTTACCTTGTGTCTTTTTGGTAAGACTTTTTATAAGTCTTTATAAGTTTTATAAGTCAGATAATGCTGGTTTGGGGAAAGGGAGTTACTTTCTTTAGTAGTATAGCTACTGAGAAGTTGCCCATATCCAACCAGACACATACTAATACAGGTAATCCTTATTAAACTCAGACACACACACACACACACACACACACACACACACACACACACACACACTTGTTGGGAGGAAGGTTTTTCTCTGGGAGAAGGAAGAGGTAGGAGTGTGTGATAAGAATGACTAGCATTCATCACATACATGCATAAAACTGTAAAAGAATAAAAGAAAATTAAAATATTTTTAAGTTTTTAATTATTATATAGTAAATATACATATTTCTCACGCTCTTTATGTATTTTTGGTATGACTATACGGTGTATAACAACCAGGTTAAAATGATTTATAAATATATTTCAAATATTTATAATTTTTCTGTATAAAAATTTGAAAATCCTCTCTCCTAGCCCCTTTGAAAGATGCAATTTATTGTTGCCACTCCTTATTTATCCAGTTGTTCTACAAAGCATTGTGAGTTGTACCTCCTACTCAGTTGTACTTTGCTAACTTGTCTCTTTCCTCCCTCTTTCATATCTTTCCCAAGTGTCAATTACCACTGTTCTATTCTACTTTTATGAAATCAACTGCTTATCTTCCACAAATAAGTGAGTACATGTGGTGATTGTCTTTGTGTGTCTGTTTCTAACTTACTTCACTTACTCTCCTTCAATTCTGTTTCTGTTGTCAATAACATAATAACCGAAGTTCATTCTTTTATGGCTAAATAAGTACTTTTTATGTATAGCAGCACATTTTTTTAAATCCATGTGCCAAGTTTTGGCCACTCACCTTGATCTCATAGCTTGGCTTTTGTGAACAGTGCTACGAGTAGACATGAATTCAGATGTCTTTTTGATATATTAATTGTATTTCCTGTCAGTATATACCCATGAGTGGGAATACTGAATCATACAGCCTAATGAAACTCTAATAAATGTTTCCTAAAGTTTGTCTGGAAGCATTGTCAATGCCCTCTGTACATAGCAGTGTCAAAATGAGATCTAACAGAATGACAAAAGGCAACTCTTGGGGAAAATTGCTTTAAAGAAAACATTATGATGGATGTGAAATAAAATACGTGTCTAAAGGAATCCATGCAAAGTTCTGAGAGATATGAACCCTTAATAACTCAAAACTCTTCCAAACTGATAGATTTTATATACCACCCTGGCACTGTATTCTCAATAGCTCTTCTAGTTTCGTTCCTGATCATCTACAACTGAGGGGGTGTGATCTCACCAGAAGGGGAGGGCATATAGTCTTCTAGTTTCTAATAGTGGCACTTCTTTGAATTGTGGTGTCGAACATAGGATGCCTGATTTTCTTTCATTTGGTTTCTTTTCTTTTCTGTACATGTTTCTTTTCAGACTGGGTTTTAATCATTGAAAGGTAGAGAATTACCTGAGTCATTTGGGCACGAAGCCTGGATGCCCCTTGATGTCACTGAGTCTGGTGAGGCGTAAAGGCTGAGCCTTGGCTCACTCAGAGTGAGGCCAGATTACTTTTGACATTTATTGGGTGGAGACACTCCTACCACAGGAATGAAATGTCTTCCAGTTATTTTAAACTGAGAGCTCAGTTCACTGTGACAGTCAGTTTGGCAGACCTAGCAGCCATTAAAACTCTCTCATCTTGAATGAAATTTTAACTGAATCCAAGCCTGAGCAGAGCAGGAAAACTTGAAACACCCTGGGCATTGTCGCCCTGTGACTCATGGCTCAGAAAACACAGTCTGTCCAGCATGCCCTCTAGTTGTTGGCTGAGGGGCTCATGCTGGCGGGTGAGGCACATGGACTCTTAAACCACCCAACCCAGACTTCAGGGAGACATTTCCCTAACACTAGAACTCTGAAACCACAGAGAATCTGCACATATAGATCTGCATCAAAAAAGACAATGGGGGCAAAGGGATAAAGGTGAAACGGGGGGTTTTCAACAACAGTGGAGGGGAAGAGGAGGAATGTGGAAATAACAGCTGGGGGAAAAGTCATTGAAGACAAATTATGGTATCAGCTGTGCTTTTCTTACCTGAGCCTATACGCATATACATAAATAAATAAGTTGGAAATAGCTACTACACAATATTAGGCTCTTTTCAAGGATTAGCTATGTTATGTAAATTACTAACATTATTAGACTGAATTATATTTAGTCTGCAATGACAAAGATGACCCAGGGAATATTTAAAATTAGAAGTATTTTGTTGGGAAAACAATAATTACTGTTATTATTCATTTGATTACAAAACTGGCCATAAAGACCCTATTTATTAGTTTATTATGTTGTCTTTCTCATCAATAACATCTTAATAAGCTTAAGAATTATTTCCAGGGGTTGGAAAGCTGGCTCAGCTGGCAAAATGCCTGTCAAACAAGCATGAGAACCTGTGTTTGAACATCAAGACAATGTGCATGTGCCTGGAGTCAGAAGGATTCCTGGGGTTTGCTGACCAGTTAGTCTAAGTAGAATCAGTGAGACCCAGGTCCGTGAGAGATTCTGTCTAAAAAAATAAGGTAGAAAGTAGAAAGAGATAGAGGAAAGACATCCAGTGTCTATCTCTGGCCTCTAAATATACCCGTGCACGTGTTCATAAAGATGCATGCACACCAATATACATGTGCATGAATAGGAACATCTACAAACAAACACAGGGACCATATTCAACAGACCTGTGCTCTGAAGTGAGATGCATTTGTTTGAAGAATACATTAAAAATTTAATGACATTTAGTTCTTTATTAAATTTGATTGTAATCTATAAGTCAAATGTTAATTTTTAAGTGACAAGTAATTGTATACTTGTACAGTGTGATTTTTGGATGCACTTACACATTGTATAATTAGCCACTAATTAGAATTATCTGTTATATCAAACATTTATTTCTTTGTGATGAGAAAGTTTATAGTTTTAGAGTTTTCAAAAAGGTTAAAAGAAAAAGAGAAAGAGGAGAAGAACCAGAAGAATAAGAAAAGGGAAGAGGAGGAAGAGGAAAAGGTGGAGGAGGAGAAGGAAGAAGAAGAAGAGGAGGAGGAGAAGGAGGAGGAGGAGGAGAAGGAGGAGGAGGAGGAGAAGGGGAAGGAGGGGAAGGGAGAGGAGGAGGAGGGAGAAGAAGAAGAAAAGAGGAGGAATTGAATTTGTTTTGTAGAGACTACTGCATGATATTGGAGATAATAGTAACAATGACCATAATTAATAAATCTTGACTACCTCAGTTTTCCCTTATTTATTACTTGCAATTTGTTTCTTTGAGAAATAGAAAAAAAAAGAGGCACCTATCCCATTAAGCAGGAAAAAAATAGTTGTCCTCATTAAACTAACATCTGATCTACTGTAGCTCTGACTTTCATTTTGAAGCATTAGTGACTTGTCATTTATGGAAACGCTTTGAATCACATAAGGCCTTGATTGACTGCAGGGCTGTAACTCAGACGCCAGCCTCTCCTGACATCACAGTCCCTGGGGTGCAGCTGTGGCCTTAAGAATGGCAGCAGAGTCCCAAGCCTGAATTACAGCTCCGTTATTCAATCCAAGCCAGGTTTTGTTATTTATAGGATATAGAAAAAGAGTTTGTACTTTCCAAAAGAGGAAAATAATAAATCAAGCTAACAAGATGACTAGATCTAATATTAAAATATAAAGCGCTATGATGTCGAGGTAGAAAGATTAATGAGGATGTGATGTAGGGTTATTAAAGGTGTGATGGGCAGGAGAGGGGATTATGGGGAAATGAAATGAAGTATTTCACTAGAAGGCAATCAAGTGCCATGCAAGTTGTTAAATGACCAACTAATAGAACCAGTCTTATTACCACAGGGACCTGACCCAAACCATTTTATTTCTAACACCCTTTCTTAGAAAACTCCTGTTCAGCTGTGTGAAATACAACGATGGAATGCAAACACCTCTGCAGTTACCCATCCCTCTGATGATCCTTCAAGTGTATATGCTCCTGGAATGGACAGTCACGATGCTTAGGAAGGCTTGAAACCAAGGAATGATAGAGAGAGATTTTTAGGAGAAAAACATGTTTTGATGGTCTTGAAGTAATTAAGATATGTGTGAGTTTCTATTAGAGGGTTTTGGATGACTGGCTTCTGTTTCTTTGTAACAGAATCAGTCTCTAAAACCAATTTCTTAGTGCACAGCCTTTAACCTTTCCTGTGTTGTTTCTGCAATCCATTTACCTGCTCTCTCTCCCTCTCCCTCATCGTCCTTTCAATATTTTAAGCCTCATTTCCTGTCTAACAGTTAATAAAAGAAAAATGTCACCCCCATAACCTCACCCAGGCCACCCTCCCTTTCCTTTAGATTTATAGGTCTTTGTTTTAAAGGTAGCTTTTTCACCTTTGTTTTAAAGTTTGTCAGCTTGTCAGACTCAGACAGTCCAAATGTTTAGAGAACTGCAATTGATGCCCAGAAGAACCACTGAAGACTCATTTGTTTACAATTTATGAGGCATTGCCATAAGAACTATTATAAAATATGTAAATAGGCTGTATACACCTGGTTTTTAAAAAACAACAAGAGCAAAGTAAGAAAATGTATGGTTTCTACATTGTTTTCAGGACGTATGAATCTCTCTAGGGCATGCTCCATAAACATTACTTCATTCGCTTGCACAGACCTCAAGAGAAACCAGTTGTTCTGTTAAATTTCACTCTAGATAACGAAGATAAGTGAAATTTCGATTTTATAATATGGTTGTGGAAAGCTACTAGTAAATTAATATACCTAATGGCTGGTGTCACTATTAAACAATTGAACTTTAAAAAGGAATCTCAAAAAATTGTCATATAGGACTTAGTTTGCTATTTTAATTGTTTGAGGACTAATGTGAGGGGAGCAATTTCTAAAAGTCTCACATTGTTGACGTCTTTTATGAGTTGACTTTCCTTGAGAGGAAAGACAGGCCTGAGCTGGGGGTACTAAAAGGAGCCTTAGTGACGTGCATTGATTTGCCGTCAACAGCAACACAAACTATGGTCCTTAAACCAGAAAAGAATCTTCCCTCAATTCTAGGGGCCAGAAATTCAAGACCAAGGTATTGGCAGGTTTGGTTTCTCCTGACATGTTTCGCCCTGGTTGCTGATGGCTGTTGCCATACATGGTCTTTATGTCAGTTTCCTTATTTTCATTGTTGCATCCATATATTTTTATTCTTTAATAGGTTCATGCGTGAATGCAATGAATTCAAATCATTTTCCTGTTGTTACCTGGTCCCTCTTCCCCTTTCTTCTTTCTTTGACTGAATATCTTTCCAATCAGTCTCCTTCGTTTTGTGTGTGTGTGTGTGTGTGTGTGTGTGTGTGTGTGTGTGTGTGTGTGTGACCTAGTTCCCTCTAGGTTGCTTGAGCTCATGTGCTGGAGCAAGGCAGAACATGGAGAGGGGTACTGTTAGGTTGTGTCTTCTGGACATGACAAGCTGCCGCATCCATGAACTTATTGCTATGTTTACTTCCACAAGACCTGCACAAGATTTGATTCATCAATTTGATGATGGAAGAGGGAAGGTCCCATGAGGCAGCGTACCTTTCTGAGGGACTGCTGAGGGTTAATGTGGTGGGATCAATGATATATTCACCTCATTTTCTTAGAAGAACAAGTATAATGGCTTAGGGCTCACTCTGACGATCACACCATTTCTCCAGCTCTTTAAAAACTCCTTCTCCAAGTATTCTCATTCTGGGGTGTTGACAGTCAGAGAATTTCAGCAAGGAAAGTCCACAATGCTGTCCTAGCCTCTTTATTTTGAACAGTGAGAAATTAAGACCTACAGAGAGAAATCTAGTTACATAGCTGATTATTGGCATATTTGAGCCCACATTTACTTGATGAATAACATCAAGTGTAGTAGAGAAGAATGTGAAATAGCAAATGTTGAAGAAATATAGCAATTTAATGCATAATTTTGAATGACTGATAGCTTCTCTACAATTGGGATTCATTGTAGTTTTGCAGTTTTAAAATATATGTGAGGATAATAAATGCACAGAGAAATAGAATAGTAAAACAGAAAGAAAAATGGTTAAGAATTCTGTGTGAGCCTTATCAGAGAAGAGGACCCAGAGGGAAGTTTGACATGCACAATAAAGGATGCTCCAGGAAAGGGGGGGAGGGAGCACTGGGAGAAAGAGAGAGGGGAAGGAAAAGAAAAAGGGGAGAGGGAGCAAGGGGATCCAGGGAGGGATGGAGGGAGGGAGGGGAATGGGGTACTTATCAACTTTGTATGAGTGGAAGAAATAAATAAAAATAAAGTGGTGAGAGAGGAAAAAAAAGAATTCTGTGTGAGGAATTATCTTGTGTTTTCATTTTGCAGGAGTCTACACCAGCAGCAGGTAGGACTTTCCTAGTCACCTTCATTGAGAAAGCTGGGGATTGAATACTGCAAGCATCCAGCTACAGGGAAAGAGATTCCCGGGGATGAACTCCTCCGTGGCGACCCAGATGCAGCCAGTGTAACCTGCAGGTGCTGGAGCCTCAAGGAGGCAGAAGCCAAAACCTTGGCACCTTTCATTAGAACATGGCGGACAGTGGTGAATGAAAGAAAAGAGCTTCAGTGTTTTATCATTTCTGAACACCAGAAAAGAAATAAGATTATATTTTCAGTAAGCAAAATCTAAATGTAAAATATAGCAGGAGGGAAAGCAACGGACCCAATGTATTAATGAGGATTTTTTTCTTTATTTCTTTTTCTTTTCTTTTTTTTGTTATTGTTATAAATGCTGAGAGAAACATCTTAGAGGAAAAAAGTTCTTTCGGACTAGTGGTTTCAGTCCAAGGTCAGTTGGATCTGTTGACTGGGCTGGAGATGGGGCAGAACATCAGTTTCAGAAACAAGTAGTTGAGGATGCAGTTCACCTCATGAGAGTCGATAGCAGAGAGTATCAGGAAGAGGCTAGGGACAAGCTAAAATTTCCCAGGATGTGTCCCAGGCACCCCTTCTTCCTAGTAGGCTACCTTTCCATCCAAACTCCCCCATGAGCCTGTGGGGTCATTTCATGTTTAAACATCAAAGCTTAATGGGCATGGCGGGGCCAAAAGAAAAAAGTGAATGGTACTCAATCTATATCCTAGGAAGACTTCTAGATTTGTGTGTGTGTGTGTGTGTGTGTGTGTGTGTGTGTGTGTGTGTGAGAGAGAGAGAGAGAGAGAGAGAGAGAGAGAGAGAGAGAGAGAGAGAGAATGTGTGTGTTTCTGTGTGTCCGTGTGCAAGTATAGGATGACACTTTTGGATGTATTATCCATCAGGGCTCGCATTGCAAGCCCTAACATTTCCTCCCCGCATTTTTCTTGGGATCTGAGATCCAAATTCAAGTCGTTTTGCTTGCGAGGCAAAGGCTTTATAAACCCTGAGCCATTTTTCCAAACCCTGACTTCCAGAATTTTAAAAATAGGTTTGTAATGTGCCTAGTTATGATGTGGTAAAGGCCATATCAAAAGAGTCATGCAAACTCTACTTAAAGGAGAATATATTTAGGAAAACAAAGATTAATAATACATACATGTAAAAGTTGCCTATAAATGCTTACACCACAGTATGAGATAACTAATGATTAGATCAGCAAGAGTCATTTAAGTGTGAGGTTAAGGAGTAGCGTGACCTGGGTAGAACTCAATTCAAGAGATCATTTTCCATTACAATGTATAATTAGAGTCTGTCTGTGACCAAGCCCGGAATATAGCTAGGAGATGGGCTGTTTTCAGGTTTCAATCTACCATCCGGTGTTTGGAAGCTGTTCTTTCACTTGTGTGTTCTTTTCATTCATTCTCCAGTGGCCACCATATTTTAATATTAGGTGTCAATGTCTTGACTTCTTCTCCATTGAGTTCTAGCACCTGCTAGAGATGTACACTAAGATGAATACATCTGGGTTGCCGAGGGAGCTGCACAACCCAGTGGTGGAGTTCATTCACAGGAGCCTGGATGCTCTAAGACACTCCGCTCAGTTATCTGTCACAGAAAGAAAAAAAAAAGCCTGATTCATACATTTGGTTAGTTGCTTTCCCTCTTTCTGTATTTTGTGTTCAGAGTTTGTTTACAGGAAATGTAATCTCATCTTTTCATTTGTTGTTCAAAAAGATTAAACATTGGAGATCTTATGGATTAATTATTGGGGGCTCAGAGAACAACTTTTGGTGGTCAGTTCATGACACCATTGGGTGAATTTAGGGATGCAACTCAGATCTTCAGATTTGTGCACAGGCAACTTTTACCCACTAAGCCATTTTGTTGGCTCAAAAAAAAAACTGAAATATGATGATATTAGTTATGGAACTAAGGTAGCAATAATGTATCATTATGCCATTATGCCAAAGTGAGGTTTTTGATGCATCTTTAGATCACCTTCCTCCAAATCCTTTATTAGCTTTTTCCCTTCCCCTTTCCTCTTCTTCCCTTCTCTTCCTTCCCCTCATCTCCCCTCCTCTTCTCTTCCTTCCCTTCTCCTCTCTTCCTATCCTTCTCTTCCCTTCTCCTTTTCTTTCTTTGCCACTGTGTAACTCTTAGAGAGACTTTTGGTTTTATAGCAAAAATGGCAGCTAAGTCTATTATATAGCAGTATACTATGCAATATCGTGCTACCAGGAAGCACATGAACACATTCTCAAAAGGTACACATGTAATAATGCTGCTCCCTCCTCCTCTCCAGGTGCTTTCCCCCTTTCCTCCAGATGGCATCTGCTGTTGCAGAAGGTGTAAGTCCAGGAGATGCTAAACGGAGGAGTGATGTACTTGCCTAAGCTTCCAAATGGTGCACAACATGGACTGCAAAGAGTCATGATACACTTAGCCAAGCAGAGAGCAACCCAAGAGATGCTAAGACCACGTGTTGATGCTTTTAAAGGCCAGAAATAACACTCTGATTTAAGACTGAAACTGTCACCTGCTATTTTTGAGAGACTCTGACACAGTTTATGCAGTGCTGCAGATCTCCTTTGTCTGCTTAGCCTGACTGAGTGTGAAATTGGCAGTGAGAGGGAATGTTCAATATTGTACACAGGGAGTTGGGTGGGGAATGTTGGGAGGTATGCATATCAATTTTGATGAGAGCTAGAGAGCAGCCCCTCCTACTCTCCCTGTTCTCTTAAAGTTGTCTGGAGCATGTTTTCTTGCACTCCCTAATTTTAAATCTCCCAGGACTCAAGTGAATTCTGGGATTGCTTACTCTCAGGGCATGTCCTGTGAATGGTACAGTCAGTCAGTCTGGAGGGAGGTGATGCAAATATTTTGTGTTTTTTTTATCTACAGTTATTTCTGTTCTTTGAACTCCTTTGTATCTTTTGGTTTTACACTGAATAATTCTCCATGTTGATCTACAATCTGTTTCCTTAGCAGCGTACTCACCTCTCCTATGGATCCCAAGCCCTTCAGCATCAGGACCAAGTTACACAGTTCTACTCTACTCTCAGACCATCTAGTGTGGCATTCAGTAAATATGGTTTAATTCATGAAAAGTAAGAGAAAATAATTCGACAGAAGAATAAATAAAAAACATAGAGAACTTTCTAACAAGACATTGCCTGTGTCTTTCTGTGGGCTCCTATTGCATGAACAAAGACTGTTCACAATGTCTCAGAATCTCACCATCCCTGAAAACTACTCCAAATGCTGTTTCTGCACAGTCTGAGTAATTATGATCCAGGTTGACTGTTCCTAACCCCAAAATCCCAAACCCCCAATCCTAAACAATCCAAAATCCAAATCTTCTGAACATTCACACAAGTTCTGTAAATGGAAAATTGATATCTGGAATCTTTTTTGATGGGTCACAGTCTAAGTGGTATATAAAACTACATCCTAAGCCATGCACACGAGGAACAGAAATGATTATGTACACACAAATATTCCACAATCAGAGAAAATACTTAAAATCTGAAACACTTCTGGCCTAGTGATTTAGATGTAGGATACTTGACCTGTACTCCAATGTAGATAATGACATAACAAAGTTCATATAGACATTACTTCCTAAAATTTTAGTATCTTCTGATGTGTGAATTTTACCCACTGGAAATTAAGAGCTAATCAACACTGGCATTGACAGACAGGCAGTACCAGAGATGGTCCAGATGTTTGATATGCTTCAAAAATGATTCTATGTATAAAGTCTGAGAATCAGTATTTCAAAGATGAGAAAAATGAATCTCACAGAAACAGTGTAACTCGCATGAAGTGGTCTGACTCATAAGTGGTAAAATTTATCTGTTTACCTCAGAGGCTTGAAATCATTGAACAAACCTAACATATTTTACTTTTGAACCAAGAATCCTATTTTTGTCTTGCATTTCCCCTAAGATAAGATGTAGAAATGCATTTGTAAGAACATGAAAAGGGAGGAAAACTTATCCCTGTAAAATTTGAAATGGTTAAGTAGGGAATAGACATTTCAAAAGTTTTTTTAAAAAGATGCATTCATTGTTGTGGAAGTAGAATAAATGTAATTTGAAGGATAAATATATGTTAGAAAGAAAGTGTTTCTATTAAATGGTAAAGTTCTCCATTTCTTTAAAAATAGATATATATTTTTTAAATTTATTAGTATTATTATTTATTCAATTGTGCATGTGCGCACGTGTGTGTGTATGTGCGTGTGTGTGTAGAGCCACAGGCGAATTCAGGAACCACCATGGACCGCCTCCACCTCCTCCTTGTTTACTCTGCTCTGGGATTCACAGGCTCCACCCTACCAGTACCAGAATAGCAGGCCGCCCTGCTTCCGCCTGGCATCTATACGTGGGGTCTGGGATCCGAACTCAGGACCTTCCACCTGCAAAGCAGAGGCTTAACCCCTGAGCCACCTCTCCAGCCCCCAAAATAGATATCTTAAAATAAGGTGCCAGAAAGGAATTTGTGCAGGGGTGGTTTTATTTTGCTTCTTTAAAGATGAATGATGCTAAAAGATTGCATGTTAAACATATTTTATATTCAACAATGTGTGTGTGTACATTTCTAAACATAGAAATGAGACAAGAACAGTTATTCTCAGCAATACAAATAATAAGCTCTTCTTTACACTAGATAAAAACTATTTTTTTGGAAAAAATCACTCTCATAATATTCCTTATTTTTAATCTCTTAACATACTATAAATATGCTTTCATTTCAAAATTCAATGTCTGGATTTAGCTGTAATTTGGAGCCTTATTTGAACCTATTTCTTTCTTCCTATTAACTTTACTTGTGGTTTTAGGGAAAACATGTTTCAATATTATTATTGTTATATATATATTATTAATAAATCCTGTATATTAAATGGAGAAATTTAAAAGTGTACATTGAAAGAGACTATGCTTCCAATTGAAATCTGGTTAAAAAGACTTTTAGAGATATTTGTTCTAGTTTTAATAATGATTGATTACATATATTTATGATGGAGAATGGATATCCAGAATCTTTAAGGAGTTAAGAAAGCCTGAATACCAAAAGTCCTAAACAACTCAATAAATAAATGGACTATTGAAATGAATGGATATTTCTTAAAAGATGTTCACCATCTTTAGCCATCAGGGGAAGCAATTTAAAATACATTGGATTCCATCCCACCCCATTCAGAATGGCTATTATGAAGAAACAAAGAATAGCAAATGCTGGAGAATAAGGCAAAGAAACCACTTAAACACTTCTGGTAGGAATACAAATTGTTCCAGTCACTATGAATATCAGCATGGAAGTTCCTCAGAAAAACAAAAATAGAACTTCTATGTGTTCAGCTATACTGCTCTTGAATATTTACTTGGAGGACTCTGAGTCAACATGCCACAGAGATACTTATGCATCCATGTTTATTGCAGCACTATTTACAGTAACTAAGTTCTGGAATCAGACTAACATGCAGCACTGGATGAATGCATAAAGAAAATGTGTACATATACACAATGGGGCTTAATTCAGTCATGAATCAAGAAGAATGAAATTAATAGTATTTGCTAGAAAATGGATGCAATTAGAAATAATCATAGTAAGTTAAATAATTGAGAATATTATGTATATTTAATCATTTTTGGATCTTATATTGTACATAGATACATTAAAATACATGCATATATGACATGGGAAGGAAGGAGACTAGCAGGAGAAATGTAGAACAGAAAAAATAGGGTGGGGGATTGAATGCAGTCAAAGCACGGAATATATTTAAAATAAATTGCTTTTTACAAGCAACAACACCACAAACAGTGAATATACACCAATGAAAAAAATCAATGGAATGGAAAAAAATGACCATAAGCTTAAAATCAAACCTGCTTAGAATTTCTGTATCATTTTGTAAACTGTGAGGCTGAGCCTTCTTTTCCTTCTGTGTGACAATTTCCTGCATTTAAATGCAGGGATATATGTAAAATACCTGGCTCTAGGTGAGCACTTGGTGTTTTGATTTTCTTCTCTCTTTCTATCAAATTCCTTTTTTCCACTGAAAATTGTAATTATGGTGAATTATAAGAGTGTTTGGGACTAGAGTTTAAGACTGATTACTTGGTAAGTTCATTGGTTACTCCTACTAACCTGAACCCAAAGCTGTCTCTGTGAAATCTTGCCAGGGGACTTTTGGAGGATGGCATTGCTGTACTATGGACAGCTCAAGAAACTGGAAATAAGCCAATGGCCATAAATTGCAAAGCTTTCACAATCTGACCATGATGGAAACTATATGCCATTTTGGGGTGATTTAAAAAGCACATGGTCTGGAGTTATTTTGATGGATTAAGTATTTCCCCTGTATCATCTAGTTTGGAAGATTAAAACTTGATTATAAAACACGGAAATGTTTTTCAATGTGGAAATATTAAAGAATAAATCAAACACTCCAGGTTCATAAGAAAATAATCAAGAGAACAAGTGATGTGGTATTCTTTAAGATTGGGCCCAAGGAACATTACAATAGTTTATTGTTCTTAGAATAATATATTCTTGCAGAATTGTTTTGGAATGTAGGCACTACCCAGAGTTGATTGGTGCTTGGCTACATACCAGAATAATGCCCATGATGAAAGAAAAGTATGAGATTGTAAACCTTTTTCTCTTTTAGTACCTTGTGTCTCCATCGCTTCAAACCAGAAAGAGGTAATTGCACAATTTGCGGGAGATGATGTCCCAGAAGAGATGCTTTGTACCGTTGTCCAGATAGAGGACTGAATCTTCAGGACATAATATGCTAAATAAACCGGAACTATTAAGATTTTAAAAGATGATGTGAAACTTCCCAAGTGGCTAAAAGTGCCACTGTAGAGTCATGATAATTGTAGACAGTTCTGGAAGACTTGTAGTGTCATAGTCAATATCTTTACTCTTGATATGAAGTAATCTTTTCTCCATTTTCTGCAACAGTTATTCCTAATTTTCTCTGAAATTCTGTAAATTTTTCTTAACATGAAGTTTCAGCAGGACCCCTTGTCTTCAATGAAAAATAAAAAAAGATGGTATGAGAAAGAACCATCTTAGGATCCTTCTTACTCTCTCTCTCAATACCTTTTCCTTACTCTTTCTTTTTTCTCAAAGTTAACCAAATCACTATGCTTCAAAACCTAAATCTCTTATCACCTTTGAAACTTTGCCACATCAAGGAACTTGCCTTCCATAATTTTTAGTTTCCTTCCTATTTTTAACATCTCTTCAATAGTCTCTCTAAAGTCCATCTTAAATTATGTAAAGAAAATTAGAAATAGACACACCCTATGTATGCATATAGAGCAAAAGAGAAGAGATGAGACTGTTATTTGGGTGTCAGTTAGATATAGGTATCAACTTGACAATTGAGGACAGAGCAGTGGCATGTAAAGAATTAATAGTAAGGCAAACGAAGGAGATTAACTAATTATTGTGGAAAGATCCAGCCCGTAGTGGGTGGGACATTCCCCTGGCAGTTGGATAAGATGGAGGAGCTGGCTCAGTGCTTTGGCATATTTTGACATGTGTTGGCAGACATTCAGACTGGTGAGTGAGGTTTGCCCCTCTCTCAGTAATCCTTAAGGATATGATGTGACCAGTTCCCACAGTTTCTACTGTTGGTATGAACTGTCCTACCAAGATGGACTATGAACTCTAATGGAGAATCCTAAGCAAGAATGAAACCTCCTTTTTTTCTTCTCCCCTCGACCCCCTGCTCTCCCTCTCCTCACCTCTCCCTCCCCATCCCCCAATGCCTCTCCACCCAATCCCCAGAGAATCCTTTAGTGTGCCTGCCAGTCTCTCCTCTGGGCTCTCCTCTCCGAATGAAACCCCCTTTTTTTCTTCTCCCCCCGACCCCCTGCTCTCCCTCTCCTCACCTCTCCCTCCCCATCCCCCAATGCCTCTCCCCCCAATCCCCAGAGAATCCTTTAGTGTGCCTGCCAGTCTCTCCTCTGGGCTCTCCTCTCCGATGACGTACAAAGACCCAGTGGCATTCCCCTGAATCCTATCCTGTGTTCCCCTTAAGCATAAGAACACTATTGTGGCTGTCAATCCCTTGCCTCCAAGGATTTTGGTGCCTTTAGCAAATGCTAGACTTTGTGGGGTCAATAGTGTGTTGGATATTGCACAGAGCATGCAAAGTCCTATTATGATTGCTTCGGCCCTAACTTGTGTGGAGTATCTTGCATATCATTGCTCCTCCCATCCTTGTGCTCTTACAATCTTACTGCCCTCTCTTCTGCAAATGTCCCTGAGCTTCAGGATGGGGAGAGATTAGGCTGGCCTAGTACTAGGTAGAAACCCCCTTTTTTTCTCCTAAGCTCTTTGGTCATGAATTTATTGGTAATGTGCAGAAAACTACAATACCTGGGCAGTCAAAATGACAACAACAGAGGAAATAGATGGAACTTTGAGTGACAGGAAAGGATGCCCAGACCACTTTCAAGAACCAGGTGTTACTGAGAGAGCACTGTGAGACAATGACTAGGTGCTGTCACAGTGAACTTAGAGCAAAGCCCTGGAAGGGGTGGAGGAGAGCACCACAAACAATGGCCTTGTATGCCTGCCCAGAATTCAGGTACAGGTGTCAACTTGACTGTTGAAGGTTTGGGCACAGTTGTAGAGAGTTGATGGTTGAGTTAAACCCAGAGCAAACCTGAAGGAGATTGTCTAGCTGATGGGGAAGATGCAGCCCATGGTGGGTGGGATTAGGCCCTGGATAAATCGCAGAGAGCTGGTTGAGAGAGTTTGGCATCCTTCTGTTCACTTGACCAGACATGCTGGTCTGGCGAGTAAGGATTGTCCATCTCTCAGCTGTTATGCAGTGATGGTGTGGCCAGTTCCCTCGGCCCTGGTGTTGGCGCGTGCTCTCCCGTCAAGCTGGACTATGAACTGTAACCAGACTGTTGTAAGAAAGTAAACTCCTGTTCCCTTAAAAAAAAAAAAAGACAGCTCAGATTGTGAACCATGGCTTTACATGCCCACCCCAGAGCCAAGTGAGATGGTTCATGTGAAGGGGTGGTGCAGATGGAACTCACAGAAATGCTCAATGGCTTCAGGCTTTGCCCTGGATCGCTGAGGATATAACTTTTGAAGTCCATGAGATGTTTTGGGTGTCTGTATTGTAGAACTATTCATTTGGCATTTCACAAATTCTTTTAAGTGGTTGGGGTCGGAATTTGAGTAGACAGAAAAGGCCTTACAAGATAGGAAAAGTACTACCTGGTTTAGAGCTACCAATAATAGTCACATAATTGATACCTGATGGAAATGAGTTTAATGAATGATGGCTTGTTTGTCAAGCAATTGGATAAAAGGAAGATCCACCTACTAACCCTAAGAATTCTGTGAAAATAACTACTCCAAAATACTTAAAGAAGGGATGCTTCTCATGCTTTTTTAAAAATTAATCACCACCATCTGACACTTATGTGGATAAAGAAAACACCAATGTGCCAATCTTTGATGTCAACTCCTAAGGCTTCAAGTCTTATAAATTTCTTTGTTGTTTAAGTATTATAGTTTGGCTCTTAATTTTTTTCCACAAAGCCCATGTATTGAAAGGCTGTCTCCACAGCACTGCTGTCAATTGGTAGACCCTTTCAAACCTGGATCTAGTGGAAGTAAGTTAGATCACTGGGAAGGGATGTCCTTGAAGAAAATATTGGAACCTTGGCCCCTCCTCTTCTTTCCTTTTCATTTCCTACCTGCAATGAGTAGGCTCCTCTTCCACATTTTGCTTCAGGCCCAAAGACATTGGGACCAAGGAGACTCCAGCACTAAACCAAAACAAGCTTTTCTTCTTTTTAACGTGAGTATTTCTGCTTTTTTTCACTAATACAAAGCTAATTGGCACAAATTAGGTCAACCAAACTATAAACTTTTGTGACAGTAGCTCAAACAGGCTAAGAGGGAAAGAATAGCATAGATTCTCGCCTACCTATCAGAGTTCTGTGTAGTCAAATGTGAAGCTTCCATCAGCTGTGGACCATGGACACAGGTAGAGACTCCAGCGCCCTGCCCTCCCACACCACTGTTGCTGGCCATTTCCTTCCAAGCAGTACCAAGACTTGTTCCCTGTTTTTCTGGGCTTCAAGTAGTTTTTGATTGTAAAAGTCTTATTAGGACAGTTTTGTTGATACTGTAAACACATCTTTGTCTGATGGAAACTAGTTTAGCAGCCCATTGGGGCAGGTTGAAAATGTACACAGGGAATGAGTCGAGTTCCCCAACAAATTCCAACCAAATGACTTTCTACCATTCCTAGTGAGCTTTATGGTCATTTTCCTGCTAAATTTTTCTTCATTGATACATCCGAGCCCTCTGATCTTGTAGGATGAAAAAGTGTGGACACAGTCTTTTAAAAGTCTCTGATTTGCAGGTCACAGTCTAAGTATCTGTGTCCTTGAGCCACTGTGGGGGTTCAGCAACCTTGAGGGGAGAAGAAAATTTGGCCTTTAAAAGCTCTTGTCCAGGACTAGCAGATCCTATAGGAGTGGGCACTTCGCCCTTAAGCCTGGAAGTGAGTGACTTCATTCTTTAAAGTAAACTATTTACTTGAAGCAGTCTTCAATTTACTGAAAAATTACAAGGATGGTGCAAGGTCCTCCTTGCTCCCCACTCTCACTATCCAAGCTGGCCACATCTTCCACTAGGATGGTACATTGTTGCAATTGGGGGCTGATGCCATCTGGATATCTTGAGTGATAGTCTTGACCTTAAATAGTGGCCACAGCTTGTCTAGATTTCCTTAGTTTACCCATAATGTTGCTTTTCGCTTTCAGAATTGCACCTCAGATGCTGCACTGTGTGTGATCACTTCCACTCAAATCTTTTTTACTGTGGCAGATTTCTGAGCCTTTTCTGTGTGTCTGTGAGATCATTATGTTAAGGGGGTGACATCCAATACCCATCAGGATGAAGTGAAGGGCATTGCAGGAGCAGCAAATCTGGAAAAAAATCAACAAACCATAATCCAGAACATCAGAGACTCTATATCAACTACCTGGAACTAGGCCAGCCTAATCTCTCCCCATCCAGAAGCTCAGGGAAATTTGCAGAAGAGGGGGCGGTAAGATTGTAAGAGCACAAGGATGGGAGGAGCAATGATATGCAAGATACTCCACACAAGTTAGGGCTGAAGCAATCATAATTGGACTTTGCATGCCCTGAGCAATGTCCAACACACTTTTGACCCCTCAAATTCTAGCATTTGCTAAAGGCACTAAGATCCTTGGAGGCAAAGGATTGGCAGCCACAGCAGTGTTCCTATGCTTAAGGGGAACCCAGGAAAAGGTTCTGGGAAATGCTACTGGGTCCTTGCACCTTATCGGAGAGGAGGACCCAGAGGAGAGTCTGACATGCACATTAAAGGATGCTCCAGGGATGGGAGGGGTAGGTACTGGGGGATAGGGAGGGAGGGGGGAGGGGAGGGGGGCATAGAGTGGTGGGAGGTTGGAGGAAGGGAGGGGACCGGTGTACCTCTTAAAGTTGTATGAGTAGAAATAAATAAATTAAAAAAATAGTCCAGACTCAAAAAGAAAAATACTGCTCCTTTTTTCATTTGGGGAATTAATATATTATATATTCCCCAAATAAATAAATAAATAAATAAATGGATAAATAAATATGAAAGTAGGAGGAAGACTATTTGGAAGGAGAAGGGGAGAGAAGAATTTGGGGGTAACAGGGCCTTTAACTCCCCTCCTTTAACTTGGCATGTGGCGCATGCCAAGTTAGCTGACACACAAGATTTCAGGGATTCTCCTGTTTCCACCTCTCATCTTGCTATTGTACACGAAGGTTATAGACCATGATAATTAATCCTGGGTGTCAATCTGATCACCTGGCATTAACTAAGATCAGCTGTCAGGACAACCTGAAGCGATCATCCACATCAATACATTTACAATACAAAGACCAGCCCTAGGTCCGATTGGAACCTCCCAGTAGCAGACCAGATAAAAGGAATCATAGAACAGAAGACGTGGAAGAGAGACTCTCAGAAGCTGGGCTCGAAAATGCGCTTCCCTCTTGCCTGGTTTCTTTGCTTCAACTTCCCAGGAATCTTCCAGCCTTCAGCTGTCACCCACTGGCCTACTGGACTGAGCAGCTCTGAGCCTCCAGGATATTTGCATTGACTTAGCTTTCTTCAGCTTCAGCCACCAGCCACCACCATGAAAGACCGTTTCTCCCCTCTGGAACTGTAAACTGAATACATCTCCCTTTCTCCCTTAAGTTGCTTGATTTTGAATGCTGCCTCACAACAAGAGTAACTATTACACAGATGCTACCATGCCCAGTTTTTTACATGAGTTTTGGGGATCTAAACTCTTTCTCATGCTGTTGCAGCAAGTGCATTATCTAGTGAGACATCTCCCAGCCTAGCCACAAGGTCTTTGACACAGTAAATCATCTGAAGTTGTACTTTAAAGACACCATAGGCAATATCTAAACAAGGGCCTCTTGAACTTCTTGCAAACTTTTACATATAAAAATAGGATATGTTGGGCTGGAGAGGTGGCTCAGGGGTTAAGCCTCTGCCTTGCAGGCGGAAGGTCCTGAGTTTGGATCCCAGATCCCACGTATAGAACACCAGGCGGAAGCGGGGGCGGCCTGCGTTTCTGGTCCTGGTAGGGCGGAGCCTGTGAATCCTGGGGCGGAGGAAGTGGAGGCGTCCATGGTGGTTCGGGAATTCATCAGTGGTTCTACACACGCACAGACACATGCACGGGCACACATACATACGCACACACGCACAATTGAATAAAAAAATAATTAAAAAAAAAGATTCCCTTTAAAAAAAAATAGGATATGGGCCTATTTTAGACTAGACTGTTATTTATCAACTTTGCAGTTTTCGAATCAGTTATTTTATTGTGTTTTTTGTAGACCAAAAAAATTTCTTTTTTTTTTAAAGAATCTTTTTTTTAAATTTTTTATTATTATTATTTCTTCAACTGTGTGCATGTGCGTGTGTATGTGCGCGCGCGTGTGTGTGTCTGTGTGTGTGTGTGTGTCTGTATATGTGTAGAACCACGGACGAATTCGCGAACCACTATGGCCGCCTCCACCTCCTTGTGCCCAGGGATTCACAGGCTCCGCCCTACCAGGACCAGAAGCGCAGGCCGCCCCTGCTTCCGCCTGGCGTCTATACGTGGGATCTGGGATCCGAAGTCAGGACCTTCCGCCTGCAAGGCGGAGGCTTAACCCCTGAGCCACCTCTCCATCCCCCCAAAAAAGATTTCTTAAGTCATTCATTTCTCTGGTCTCAGCATTAATCTAGGCCTAACATTAAATTTCTTAGTAAATGCTACATAGGTTGATACTAAATAAATGAATTGATCAAATAGAGAACTAAGCTCTTAACATGTCAACAGGAACCTGATTAAATGAATCCTGGTGAAAATAGAAACATATGAAATCTGTATGAGGAGAAACTTTTTTCTGTGCATGTTAGGAACTGAGATAGCACTATCACTCTTGTCTGGATGGGCATGATTGGAGAACTTTGACCTTGCTACTGTCAAATTGCACTGGCATAAAAGTAATGCGCAGTCTTGGGCCATGGAATCAGTTCTGTACAGCCCACATTTCTGGACAAATAATGTTAAAGCCAGGAGGAACATTTTGAAACTTGAACTACTTTCCATGACTACATTCTTAGTCACTAGTGGGGTTTGCTCCAGTGAGCCCTTGGGGTATGAATATGCAACCATTAGCCTTTATGTGATTCAAGACTGGAAGCGTCTAAGCCTGTGATTTACTAACACTACAAGAGTTGGTCATGTCTTACTCATTCAGTCTAAGTACTGCAGGGGTGATCAGCCCCATGTGGTAGAAAGGTTATAGACTTTCTAAGTCCTCTGAGGAGGACTAGGCTATCTGGAAAATTCACCTGAATTTCTCATTTCCTGACAAAGATGGAAAAATTAGTGTTTTAAAGGAAAGGCAGTTACCATATATTGACTTTTAAGACATATTTTTCAAAGAACTTTTCAATGTTATTAGAAATTTTACAGAGTCAGGCAACTGAAGAAATTGTGTTAAGCTTCATTTTAGTATTAATTTTGATTTGGTAGGAGAATGGAAAACTGTGAGAATACAATACTTTTAGAATACTTTCCCTTACATGGAGTGAAACAAGGGAACACAGGGCAAATAATTAAGAAGAAGAACCAGTGATTTGTACTGAAATGAATTGGATTCATTTTAATTTTCACTAAATTCTTTCCTCCATTTTATTCCCATTTTATCTTTTTAAAATTATTTTATTTATGTTTTGACATACAATGAATTTGTATGTTTTCACTACTTATTACTCAAGCCCATCCCCTCCTGCCTCTTCATACTTTCTCCTTTCTAGCCAGTCTCTCTTCTACTTTCATGGTTTTTTGCATGTGTGGCTCACTGGGTACTAGCAGGTGCCTGAGTAGAGTTGGGGGTAATTTTTGTCTCGTTTAGGACTGAGGCACTCTATAGTCATTTATTTTATGCACCTTGGCCATTTGTGTTTCTCTGCATAAATGCTTTCCATTGCAAAAGGATGTATTTTGATCAAGTGCCGAGAGCCTCTGTAATTCATGGGTATAAGGAAAGTGTTTACATGACAGTTTGCTATCAAGTTCTTCTAGTTATAATTTAGTAGTGTGTTCCCACCTAGGGCCTATGGTCTCCCCTTATGCAGGTGCTTGACTTGGTTTACAGTGCCAACCTTGAGAGTGAGACGTGTTTCCTGCCAAAAAGTGGGCTTTAAATCCAATTAGAATGCAGTTGGTTACCCCTGTACCACTTGTGCCACTGTAGCACCAATGGTCATCTCTTGCCAGAGTGGTTGCTATTATAGCTTTCAGCATTAACAGCTGGGTGAAGCTGTTGATTTTTTTCTCCTCTGACAACCTGCATCATGCCTTCTGGCACCGTGAAGTTTAGCTGCTTGCTCCAACTTTTTCCATAAGATTTCAAACAACGAAGAAAGGAAAAGTAGAGGGATGTATTTGTGTGAATTCTGAAAACATTGTATGATAGTCATAGTTCATACATTTCTTCTATATAATTTCCATGCCAGTAGTGAAGGTATCCAAAATTGTATAAAATTGAGCAGATATGCAAAAGTTTGCAGACATTAAACCTCTAGCACATCCAAATCAGTAATTGGTGTGTGTGGCACTACTGATTCAGGGAGGCCCTAGTTCAGCTCCTGAATTCAGGACAAGCCTAGACATACAGACATGCCCCGGAGGGTCCCAATAGAGGACCATGCAGGTGGAGGGATGAACAACTGATGGGAAGCGGCCATCTAATCTGCACCTGCAATGGACACCTAGTAAATAGTTAAATGACTGGTGGCTGTCCCTCCCCCTCCCCCCGCCCCCAGGAGGGATGGCAACACCTGATTGGACCCTGACCCTATATAAGCCCAAATGCCCTTAATGACTCTGACTCTGCTGCAGCTCGCCTCTGCCTGCTTCTCGCCTGATTCCCGGGATCCCGTCCGCTGCTCACCCCTTTGCCTCTAGCCCCGAGGCCCTGTTGTTTCTCCCTCCTCCCCACGGCTGGCCTGGCAGGGGATATGGCAACAGGTGTGTGCCTTCCTCATGTCCTAGTATTCACAGTACAACTGGAGATACAATGATGACTGAATTTGTTCCTATCTTTCAGGAGTCTACAGGGTTGTTGGGAAGTATTCTAGTTGTGCATTGTGGAATAACAACCAGCCACAAACTTAATGACATAAAAAAATCTTTTTGCCCTTAGATTCTATAGTCAGAGATCCAGATAGGACTCTGTGGATGTGGGTTATTTTCTTCTCATTTGGGAAGACCATCATGACTAGGACAGGTATATCTGACTGGGGTTACAAGGATCCGGAGGCTTCCTCACCTCATGACTGGTTCCTGTGTTAAGATGATCTATGGGGCTTGACTGAGCCTGTTGACTAGAGCATCTATACATGGTTTTTCTAAGATGACATATGTGGCTTGGCTGAGACTGTTGATTAGAACATCTGTACATGGTTTTTCTAAGAAGATTCAGTTTCTTTTAGTATTTTCTGAATTGAGAAAGAGAGAGGAGAGAGAGAGATGTGCACAGACAAGGATATGAAGCTAAAAGATCTCTTGAACTAACAATGGACAGCATACTGCATCATCTCTACAGTATATAGTTAAAAGAAGTGACCATTCCAAATTCAAGGAAAGAAAAATTGAACTCTACTTTTTCATGTATAAAGTTAGTTCTATAATTTCATAGAGGTATATTATGTATTCCGATTACCTACTTCCCTCCCCGTCTTATCATTTTCCCATCTTTATCATCCCCCAATCAATTCCTTTCCCACATCCATGAAATAGATGAATAGCTAAACCATCCCAGAAATGGTTTTATTTTCTGGCCAATTTAGTGTAACCATGGCCATATATGTGACTGGTGGACTTGATCTATCCATTGGAGATTGGTAGAGTCACTAGTGAGCAGAAAACTACAGCAATATCTCTTCCTGTCCCCAAATCTATGAGTAGCAAATAGTTCATCAGTGAGGTATCAGGCTCCCCAAGTTACTTCTCCATCCTGGATGTTGGGTCTGTTCTTGGGCAAACTTGAAAGCTGTTGAAGTACATTGCAATGGCTATGTCTTGCCCAGGAGATGGCATCTCATAGCCCTTCTCCCTATTTCAGACTCATTCCTTCCATGGTGTTCCTTAAGCTCTACAAGTTACTGTACAAATATCTTGTTTATGATAAAGTCTTCATCAATTACTTATTCTCAACATCTCAGCTAGTCTTGTGCTCCACTTTTTGACAGTGAAGTGAGAAGTCACACAGCAGAAAAAGCACAGGCAAGGTGATATAATTGCTGGCATTTTCAGAAAATCCAATCTGTCACAAGTATATATCTATGTCTCTATTTCTACACATCTATATAGCTATTCATCTGTCTCTATACTATCTGTCTCTATCTATCTTTCTCTATCTATCTATCTATCTATCTATCTATCTATCTATCTATCTATCATCTATCTATCTATAAAATGATAATACACCTGTTTGAATGTTTCAGTTACCTCTTACTAAGTAATGGTCAACTAATAACTTGATAACTGATAAGCAATTATCAGTTATTAGCTGGGTAGCTCTGTAGTACATGGTATGGAAAGGGATCAATTATATGACTTCCTTTGACTAGAAGCTTACAGTGCTCAAATTGTCTCTACTTATGCATGGTATCTTATGCTATTTTTCTACCTTTTGGGAATTATACTCTTATACTTGGTACTATTAGTATTGTATTTGAATTCTCCTATTCCATATGTTTTTATTAGTCATGGCATTATCAGAGCTATCTCTTTGGAGAAAAAAGTCCAAAGTAGTATACAACAGCCCAATAGTTTTAGAATTTCTGCCTTGGAAACAGAGATTAGGCAAAGACATATTGGGGAGAGATATGTATATTAGAGAGTTTCATTATGACATAGATGAGATCTTCTCCATTTCAGAGCTGCTTACAGTAGAAAATAATATCCACTTGCTCAATTGGTGCTTGTCTAGTGTTTACCATAGGCAATACATCATCTGGAAGGTATGAGACAGAAACAGGTGAAATAACATTGCATTCATAGGCCTTACTTGTATTCTAGTGCAGATATGGGTTTGTCAGCCTCTGAGAGACTTTTAAATTGGATACATAATTTATCTGTTTAACATGGCATAAACATTAACGTCTCATAAGTGGAGCACATGAGTACAGCATGCTATCTCAGATCATAGACTCAACTATAGTAGTCACTTATTAATTCAGACAACCACTTATCTTTAACAAGGAAGCTGTGAAAAGAGATTGAACACAGATGTGATATCAAGTAACCTTCCAGAGAAGAAGGGAATGCTCCTTGTTGGCACCTAAAGTTTTGCATTTGTTTCTCTCAAAATTCTGGCACCTGATGAATATATTCATTTCCATTCTGTCTTCTATTGGGTCTATTTTCAATGCCCATTAACCCTCATGCTTTCTCCATTGAAGTCTTAAACAACTACTCAGATGAAGGCACTTTAGCTGTGAGGGAATGTGTTTCCAATTGCTGCCTCATTTAACATCATCAGAGGTATAAAGGAGGGGTGTGGAGCCAAGTGGTTCAGAAAATTAAATCAATGTTCATTCTGGGGTTAAAGATAGGTACTTTGTTAAATCTTCATTTTGCTATTCATAAAACTTAGAGCTACATAAAAATATTAAATATGTCCTCGCTAAGCTTGAATTTCATGTCTGTGTTCCAGGTTCTTTTCAGATTTTTCAATGTATGTTGCTAATTTGCACACATGTAGCAACACTCTTTTAACTGAAATTTTTTTTCTCTGCCACCTACTAAGATAGCTAATGATTCACTATGGAGTTTCATGCACTCAAAGCCTTTATCTTCCTTTCTTGGTTGCTTTCAATTCATGGTGTGTGTGCACGCGCATGTAGGGTGGGGGTAAAAGATTAGTATTGAGTGTCTTCCTAAATTGCTATCCATATCATTTTTTTGAAACATGGTCACTCATTGAATTTTGGGCTGACAAATTTGGCTAGATTAACTGGCCACTAAGTCCCAAGTACTCGCCTGTCTCTGCCTCCTCAGCGTTGGGGTTATAGATGTGTGCTGCCATGCCTGACTTTTACACGTGTCCTAGGGATCAGACTTAGGTTTTTATGTTTGTATAACAAACATTTTACCTACTTAGCCATTTCCTTAATCACAGCTACTTGCATTTCTTTTGACTGTGTTTGTTTTTAAAACCATACATACATACAGACAGACAGATAGATATAATGTATGTTGGGTATATTCATACATGCCATAGAAGAGTGTTGGGTGTCTTGCTCCATCACTTTCTGTCTTATTCCCTTGAGGTGGGGTCTCTCACTGAACCTAGATAACTCCCAGTTTGTTGGCTGCCCAACGAGACCTCCTGATCCTTTTGTTTGCCCTCCACACGATACAATACTGGGATCACTGGTACATGCCACATGTGACCACATCCATCTTTTTATATGGGTTCTGGAAGTTCAAACTTGGGTCCTTATGGTTTCATTTTGCTCTCACCTGCTTAACCAACTCCATAGTTCCTTGGCTTTTTCTCTTCATTTTCATGTATGTATATGGGGTTTTTGCACGTGTAGAGGTACATGATGTGGGGGGTACATGTGAACATCAGTATGTTTCTATGTGAATATGGGAATCATCCTTAATTGCTTTTCCACTTTACTATTTTGAGGCTGGATCTCTAATCAGACAGAGTTCATTGACAAGTTCATTTGGCTAGCCAGTTTTCTTTGGAAATTCCCAGGCTGTGCCTTCCAGGGCTGAATTACAAATAGATCAACATACCTATTTGGCATTTTATATGCGATGTGGGGATTCGAATTCTGGATCTATGAAAATCATTACAGTAGGGGAAAGATCCACAAACAAACTACTGGTTTTGACAATCAATAGCCGAAAATGCCCAAATTCATTCCCTGGGGTACATTTCCCTTCAGTGGGGAGTGGTGGCTAGGGGAGTGGTGGCTTGGGAAAGCAGGGTGGTTAATTGTGCAGCCACTCAAGGCAGTGGATAAACCATGTTCTAGCAGAGAACTGCACAGCCTCAGGCAAGCAAAGTCTCCCTGCAGTAACCTAAATTCACTGAACAAATGGGAGGAAGAAACATCTGTGGCTTGAACCTGCAGAATTAAATTTGGTTGATAAATCATACTTGAGCTCTTCATTATGTTATTCAGGAAAACTTTCTCTGGCACAATATAAGTTTATTTTGCCAAATTTTCTCACTTTTAGTGTAGGTCAAGCCTTTGCTTTAACCTGCAAGTTTTCTAGTTGCAGGCAAGTCTAATGTTCTTTTCTTTTTCCTATTTTGAATGTATGTTTTGTGTATAAGGTGCATGTATATATTTGCATGTTCACATGTATGTGAGTGTATTGTACATATAGGAGGTGAGTCATACCTGTGTGTACATGTATGTAATAGCCCAAGGTTGATACTGGAATCATCTTTCATTGCTATTTACATTTTAGAATTGTTTTAGATAATCTACCATAAGAAATTTATGGTTGTTAATTTACTTAACAAGTATTTCTCTTTTTTATGCATGTGTGTGTCTCTATGGGTATCTATGTGTATCAGGGAACATTGTGTGTGACTGTGACTTCGGGAATCACCCAGAATTGCACTATGTCCTCTTTGCTTTGCTCTGGAGTTTCCCAGGCTCTGCCTTCCAGGGTCAGAAGCACAGGCCTCTTCCATTTTCGCCTGGCGTAAACAAGTATTTCTAAGAAGTATTCAAGATGGTAAAAATAGATCATGGTAATTCTGCATAGTCATCATGGATAATTAACAAAATAAGTAAAATGTGTAGTGTATTAGATAGCAATGGAAAAAATAAGATAGTTAAAAGGTCCAGGAAGTGTTAAAGTTTGAGAGAGTAGTACAGCTTTCAATAGAGAAAGAGGAAACGTTTTAAAAGATATTGGGAGGAGCAATGATTTGCAAGATTCTCCACACTAGTTAGGGTCGAAGCAATCGTAATAGGACTTTGCATGCCCTGCGCAATGTCCAACACACTATTGACCTCACAAAATCTAGCATCAGCTAAAGGCACCAAGATCCTTGGAGGCAAGGGATTGACAGCCACAGTAGTGTTCCTATGCTTAAGGGGAACACGAGAAAGGGTTCAGGGAAATGCCACTGGGTCCTTGTATGTCATCAGAGAGGAGGACTCAGAAAAGAGTTAGGTATACACAATAAAGGACTCTCTGGGAATTGGGGGGGAGGCACTGGGGGATGGGAAGGGAGGGGAGGGAGAGCAGGGGGTTCGGGGGGGAGGAGGAGGGAGGGAAGGAACTGGTCTACCTATTAAGTTTGTATGAGCGGAAATAATAAAAAATGTATTAAAAATTTTAAAAAAGATGTGAAAATATCATAAATTCATCATATTCAAATGTGAAACATTAAAATGATGAAAAGTTTTATATCTAAAAAAATCTAATCATAGATTACCGTATTACTATGTTGGGGTTAGAGAGAGGAGAAATTACATGTGTAACACAGAGCAAAGGTGAAGACAGAAATAAATCCTTTTCTTTTTGAAAAAAAAAGATATTAACAAAGACCTTAATACAGTAGAGAGCCATGTAGACAGAGGGAGCTATTTCAAACAGCAGAACAGTTATGTGCAAAAGCCTGTGGTGGAAAAAATTCTGGCATTTTGAAGCAGACTAGAGACCAGGCGGCTTTAACTTCATAGGTTAAGGAGCAGGCAGGAGGCACTTGTCACAGAAACAAGTCAGCTAGGCTGTTGTGAGCTTTGACTTTCACTCACAATGAGATCTGAAGGTGAAAAAGGATTTCCTACAGACAAGTGACACAATTTGATGTATACCACAGACTGCTGAACTATGAATGGACTTGGGAGATCAGGAGACTAAGGGAGGAAACTAATAGAGGCTTTTTCCAATTAATTTACATGATAGACAATGGTGACTTAGACCAGAGAGGCAGGAGAAGATGGAGGACATCTTTTGAAGCAGAATCAGCAGGATTTGCTTATGGGATGAATTTGAGAAAAAGGAGTTAAGAACGATTCTACAGTTTTGAGGAAATTCAGAAATTCTATTTTTGACTTGAAGGCTATCTATCACATACATGTTATTTACATAGAGCTAGTTGGGAGTTGAGAAGAGAAGTTTTAGCTGGATACATACATTTCACAGCTATCTATGCAGATGGCATTTAAAGGCATGTGATGTAATGAAATTTTAGGGGTTAGAGGTGAAATGGCCATAATTTCCAGGAGATAATAGCAATAAAGAAGACAGGAAAGGAACTCTAAAATATGATTTCATTTTTTAGATGACTGAAAACATTCTCTTGGAGCCCAGATAAAGAATAAATAAATACCATGAGGCAAACCCAACTGATCTCAGAGAAGCCTGTAGTGTTAAAGAGCACACTCAAATCTGGGAGCTAGCTTTTGTGAATCTCTCTCTATTTCTCCCTTCTCTCTTCTGTATAAGATAAGCAGAAACAAACATTCTCTTAAGCCCTTCTGTGCTGTTGTTCTATGACATTTTCTTAGTTTTATGAGGTTTTTACCTCAGGTGTGTTAAGGACCCAGGATATTGTAAAAATCCCTGACCAAAAACTGAGAGTTTAAAGGCTAAAACCATGTGAACAACCTATCAATGGAAGGACTATTTATCTTGGATAAAAAAGTAAGAGTGTGAACTGTGGACCTCAGAGACGTGGGTATGGTTTTCTGCTTTTCTGGGAATATCATCTGCATGTGCTGATGTAGTTTCCAGAACACTGACCTATAAGAGATCTATGTAGAGCATGGGCCAGTGGCAATAGAATAACTACACTCCTCTTATTTTCCCTAGGGCCAGATCTACACTCAGTTACTTCTACCTGTGCCTTCACAAGTCAAGCAGAGATGCTGAGATCTGGACAGGCATGTTTTTGAGAGTCTGGCTTGTTCCCTTCTGTGTTTCCTGTGTTAACACAATGCCTAGTATGTCACAGCCACATAGTCTATACTTGTTGAATGAATGCATGTTGATGAATTCCTCAGTCTCACAGACTTGCAGGAAAGGGTCCGACTCAATATGACAGGTAAAGGATCCTGTCACGTTCTTGCACCTGTTAGGTTGGGGATCCTCACCCTTCATAAATTTCCCCCTTGGGGGAAGCCACATTGAGTGATGGAAGAAGCATGGAGCTGGAGACTGGATTTTGGCTTCTAGCACTGGTGCCTAGGACATGCGATTTAGATGAAGCAAATAGATCCTAGATACCAACTTCCTCTGGGGAAATTATATAAGCAGAACCAATTATTGAGTCATTCAATGATCATAGTCTCTGTTTTTCTCCTTTTCCTTTGTGGATGAATGGGCCTTTTTGGAATTGAAATGCAAATTTCCTTTTGATAGTAGATTTTCTCTTTGGTTCAGTTTCTACCATCTTAGTTTAAAATAAATGGTTTAAGATTTGAAATTAAATATTTATTAATTCAAAAAATCTGCATATAGTTTATATGCTGACATTATAACTGCTCTTCAATGATCACTGCTTCATGAAACATTCTGACCGCCTCCCCCTTCTAGCCTCTGGTGACTTTCTAATGGTAGCACCATCTGCTTTCCAGATTATTGTATCCTTTTCTCCCGTAGCTGATTCTTGGCACTTGGAGATCACTGGTGAGCTTCTGAGGATGACTCCAACATATTCTAGAAACATATTAGTTATGGCATGCATTTTCTTATAATTTGTTCAATACATTATGTGTAAAGTACATAAAATAGATATTTAAAATTCTTGACAAAAAAACCAAATTGAAATGTAATTGTTATCCTAGATATTCTTAATTGGGGATTTATTTGTTGATTTGAGAGAGAGAGAAAGATGTTATGGCATGTGTGGAAGTCAGTGGACAACTTTCAGAAGTCAGTTCTCTCCTTCTACTCTATTCTGGGGATCAAACACAGGTCACCGTGTTCATGAGTACATAGATACTTTAGCTGGTGAGTTGTCTTGCTAGCCCAACAAATCGAGAAATTTTAAAGGCAAACAATTGGTTAAATATAAGCAGCATTTTATGAGTTTCCAATGAATATGGTATTTCTCATGAGAGGAAGCAAAGGAGGAAAATATATATTCTGAGAGTATGTGGATGAGCAGAATTCATTATAATGAAGAGAATGTTAGGTAATTTCACTGTTTACTGGGTTGGTCAAATTATGACATATAAGATATGTTACTGGGTAACCATTAATAATTTTACAAATTTATTGTTATTAATATAGAGAGACATTTGACATTTTATCTTTATTTTTATAACTTTATTGCTTCAATGAAATTTAAAATAGAAGGATGCTTTATAAGATTTATGCAGGAAACAAATTAAAAAACCATAACAGAAAAGCAGGATCAAAGCGATTTCACAACACACAAGATAGAAATTCAAAGGAACCCCATACCATCTGAAATCCAACCAAATCCACAGTTTCCAGTTTTGAGGACCACAGCATCACACAAGTCTTCCAACACAGTAGTCAGCACTCCTCAACAAACTATGCACAATATAATCCTCCACCAAATGCTTGGTTATCAGTGCTTCAATCACACCAGTATGCCATACCCAACCTCTGAATCCCACACCATAAAATTTGTCAGCCGACCCCAGCCTATAAGGAGCTGTAATAAACAGCATGTTCAGCCAGTTCCACAATCACAATGGAATTCCAAGTCAAATGCTTCATTCAAGAGTTTAACGCTAGGATCTCTATATAAGAGAGAATACATGGCATTACTTCTACACAAGTCAGGTAAAATTCTGAATTGAATCTGTCTGGTCCTCGACTTTTTTAGTTGGGGGATTTGTAATTACAGTTTTGATTTCATCATGTGTTATTGTTCTATTAAATTATCTATTTCATCTTGAGTAAAGTTTGGTAAATCATGTTTGTTTATGAATTTATCCATTTCTTTCTTTTAGATTGCCCAATTTAATACAGTATAAATTTTTAAAATATGTCGTTATGATTCTCTGTATTTCTCCAGTATCTGTTTTACTTTCCCCATTTCCATTTCTGATTTTATTGATTCTTTTCCTTTTGTTTAAATATGGCTAGGGGTTTGTCAACATTATTTATGTTTTTGAATAAATAGCTCTTCCTTTTATTAGCTTTTTGTATTTTTTTTCAGTTCCAGTTCATTGATTTCTGCCTGGATCTTGAATATTTCTTGGGGTGTACTGCTTCTAGGATTAGTTTGATCTTGTTTTTCTAAAGCTGTCAGGGACAACATGAAGTCATTATTTGTGATCATCCTATTTTTTTTTTTGATATAGGCATTTAGTGCTATAAACTTTTCTCTCAGGACTGCTTTTAATGTGTTCCATAAATTTTGGTAGGCTGCATCTTCATTTTCATAAACTAAAGGAGTTTTTTTAATTTCCTGTTTTATTTCCTCCTTGATCATTCCTTATTCAAGAATGTGTTAATTAACTTCTTTGAGTTTATGTGCTTTCTGCTGTTTCCTTTGTTGTAGATGTCTAGCTTTATTTCAGTGTTGTCAGATAGTATATAGGGTATGATTTCAATTTCTTTGTATTTGTGAAGACTGCTGAGAAGAATGGGTAGTCTTTAGTGTTTGGGTGAAATGCTCTGTAGATGTCTGTGAAGTCCATTTGGTATGTGGTTTCATTTAACTCAAATGTATCTCTGTGTTTGACTCATTAACCAGTCCAATAGAGTGAGTAGGATACTGAAGTTTCCTACTATCATTTGTTTGAGTTGATTAATTGTTTTGCCTCCTGTAGTTTTTTTAAATAAATTTGAACATGCATATATTTGCTGCATATATGTTTAGGATCATATCATCCTAGTAATGGGATAGTCCCACAACCAGATGGTAGTAAATATTTTTATCTTTTATAGTTTGCTTTAGTCTGAAGTTTATTTTGCCTAATATTAACATGATAACTCCTATTTGCTTCCTGTTTCCATTTTCTTTGAGTACTTTTGACCATTTTTTTAACCTGAGACAATGTCTATCTTTCATGTTGAGGTTTTTCTTGGAAGCAAAGATGGGTTGTGATGTTTGGTCCAAGCTGTAAACCTGTGTCTCTTGATTGGGGACTTGAGCCCATTAACATTTAAAGCTATTTTTGAAATACTATTAACTATGGTTAATAGTTTCTGTCATTTTATTGATCTTCTGGTATTTGTATTTGAATTCTTTCATTCAGCACTTCTACCTGTATTGTTCATTCCCGTAGCCTCTTTATTTTTCTTTTCCTTCATGAGTATTCCTTTCAATATTCTCTGAATCCCTAGCTTCACAGACATACAGAATTTTAACATGTTTCTGTCATGAAATATTTTTCTTTTGTCTTCTATTGTGACTGATAGTTTTGTTGAATATAATAGTCTGGGTTGGTAGTTGTATTCATTCATAACTTGTATTACATTTCTCTAAGCCCTTCTGGCCTTTACAGTTTGCATTGTAAAATCAATTGCTATTTTGATGTGTTTGCCTTTGCATGTGACTTGACCCATCTGTTATGCAACCCCCTTTAAGATCTTATGTTTAATGCATGCAGTATATCATATGTCTTGGGGTGTTCCTTTATTTGTTCTGAGTATTTGGAGTTCTATATATCTCGTGGATTTGGATAAACTATCTCCTTTCTTAGACTAGGGAATTTTTTCCTTTATTATCCACTTTATTATTCATGATAGGTCTTCTTGTTGTAAGTCTGCTCCAGGATACCCATGATCTGAAGGTTGACTCTTGATGGTGTCCTAGAGTTCCTATATATGTCTTTCATGTGTATTTCTCAATTTATCCATGTCTTTGACTGACTTATCAATTTCTCCCATCTTGTCTTCCAGAACCGATACTTGAAAGTCTCCTTGAGACTTTCCATTGAATTTTTAATTACATGGCTTTAATTTGCACTTCCAGTGTTATTTCAGTTTGGACTGTTGTCAGTGCTTCTATGTTTGCTTGCAGATCAGTTTGAGGTTTTTTTTTTTTCAGTGTTCCTAAATTTGTTTTCAGGTCTTCAACTGTCTTTTTAATTGTGTCTAATTGCTTACTTGTGTTTACTTGATCTTTTTTCTGTTTCCTGTATTTCTTCATATTTTATAGATGTTTATCTATGTTCTATTGGACCATAATTGATCTTTATATTTCAGTGTTGAGATCATCACTCTCTTGATTGCTCTCAATGAGCTAGTGGGAGCTGGTGGCTTGGGATTGGTGATTTTAGGCGGCAACATATTTCTTTGGCTTTTCATGTTGTTTCAGTTTTTCTGTGGACATTTGGGTTTAGGTTTTGTATATTTTCTGTGTTTCAAACTTTTAGTTTGCTTGTGTCTATTTTGTAAGTTAGAGTCTGCTGTTTTTATTGCCCTATCAGATGTAGTGGTACAATAAAAGCTGGCCAGCAAGGATGAAGCTTCTAGACTCATTCTAGCTTATTTTTCCCTTGTCTTGCATCTCAATAAATTTTTCTCTATGGGAAACTACATTCTACAAAATGGAAAGGATGAAGAAACTGTGACAAAATATTGTACTAGATCCTGAGTTCAGGTGCAGAGAGAATCACTGTTTCAACAACTTGGTAATATATGAACCATCTAGGGCTTGTTTCTTGGGAGAAAAGGGATTCACTGTTTGTGACTGTGTGCACCTGTGTCTTTCCACGTGCATGCTCACCTACTTCTTTAAAAGAAGAGATGTGGGCTGGAGAGGTGGCTCAAGGGTTAAGCCTCCGCCTTGCAGGCGGAAGGTCCTGAGTTCGGATCCCAGATCCCACGTATAGACGCCAAGCGGAAGCGGGGGCGGCCTGCGCTTCTGGTCCTGGTAGGGCGGAGCCTGTGAATCCCGGGGCACAAGGAGGTGGAGGCGGCCATAGTGGTTCGCGAATTCGTCCGTGGTTCTACACATACACAGACACACACAGACACACGCGCGAGCACATACACACGCATATGCACACAGTTGAATAAATAATAATAATAATAAAATTCAAAATATATATATATATTAAAAGAAGGAATGTGTCAAAACAGACAGCCTGGCCATTTGACCTGTATTTCCTACTTTCTTAAAAATTAGTTGCCTGTAAAGAGAATGCTTTGAAGGTGGCTATCAGTGGAGAGTCAGTTTCTCTAATTTGTTTTGAAGGGCCAAACATCCTATTTTTTTCTTCAAGAAACAAGGTCTAATCTTAAGATATAAATCACATGAAAAATTGAGTCTAGCACAGCTCGTGGCAGGTATAGGGAGCCAGGAGGTAGATCATCAGTTCAACAAACCATGCAAATTCCCATTGGTTATGAAAGGTACTAGGGAAGGAAAAATATCCACAAGTGACTCATAAACCCTTCGGTGTTGATCTACTGTATAGTGGATGTTCAGACCCCGGGGATAGGAATCACCCGGAGAGCTTCTGGAGAGTTAGACTGCTGATTTAATAGTTCTGATTGCGACATAAAACCGCCAATCACTATATTCCATGGGAAGCTGGAGAAGCTGACGAAAGCTCGACACCAGCAGCTGAATAGCTCAGGTAAGTGCAGGACTCACTGATTTGAGTGCTGGTGAAACTCCCTCAGGTGGTCCTGAAGGATCTTTCAGGAGCTGCAGGAAGTAGGTGGGCGAAGTGAAGTTTCACTAGATTTGATGAGGTATTAAATTATTTGGATAGATTAGAAATAGGAAGGAGGTATTGAAGACTAGGGAAATGCTGTCGATATTATCCCCCAAAATGAGCAGGGTCGCTGGGCAGACTGGAATTGGGCAGAGACTGTCTCCTGCTTCAGGAATGTATGCTGGATGATTCAAACATAGAACCAGTAGTCTCATGATTCTCTTTTGGGAAGAGAGTTCTGTGTGATTAGAGCAAAGGGCATAGATAGGTAGGGAAGAACGCAGCTGAATATATCCGTCCCAGTTTGGATCCCTGAGTCCTGGGGATTTAAATTTTACTTTCTGGCCATGGGAAAGGGGTGGTTTTAAGACAGGAGTATAGGGTGCTTTCCCGGCATTTTGGAAGTTATTTTTTATGATCGTTTAAAAGGACTTCATGGAGAAGGCTGAAGGAAGGGAGGTTCAAGTTATCTAGAGATTGTAGACATTGGTGAGGCGCGTGATGTAGAAAAGATAGAAATGGGTTGTTTCCACAAGTCCAGTTTGGATGTAGAGAGCAAGAGCATTTTATTTTCAACCATCCCAAGAGGAAATCATAAGAACCAATGAATTTTTCCATATGGGTTGTCAGTGACCTGTGTCCCACTTGGTATGTGACATATTTTGCAGGCCCCAGGAAAAATGCTTCTTTCTTAAGGCTCATCATGATTGTAAGCAAAGAAATGTCAGAAGAAAGTTTTTTGTCACACCTTATGTTTTTGATGTTGTTGCATGTTGAATGACTTTAGTAGCTTCTGAGTGTTTTCCTGTGCATTTGTCAGCTTAACAGCCACTTTAATAGTTGGGAGCATCCCTTCCAAATGGCCTGAGTGAGAATCATTCCATTTTGTTGTGTGTTAAGGTCAAGTGTGAGCAGCACTTTAACTGTACTGCAAGGGAATTCTTGGATCCTACGAGAATTTATATATAGAAACCTTTTCTATCCTGGTGATTCCTCAGCACCCAGCAGCACACAGAGTGATGATACACATTAAAGGAAAGAATGGAAGAATGGAAGGAGAGGTCTAAAAATGCTAATTTCTAATGTAACTGAGTAATAAAACCTAAATTAGACATTCATTATGTCAAGACAAACACCAATTTTCTGGTATTATTTCCCATAACATACACCACTGGATTATCATATGTATTATGCATTCTTTTTTTCCTTTCCACCTCTGTCTTTTGCCCAACAGAAGCTTTTTAAGAATCAAGGTCAGTGGCACATAATTCTTTTAAGTACCTGTATTTTCATTCTGGTGTGTTTTCCTCCTATTGTTTTTCTTTTATTTGATACACTAGGAACACTTCTCTGGGTTCTGTTTCTCTGGGTGTTTTAATTTCATGGTTAGGTGTTCTCAGTGTGAAGAAACTTCCACTGCTACTGCTAGGGATTAAAAAATGGGATCCCTTCAGAGGTGAGCAGAACCCCATAGGTAGCTTTTGAAATGACATGGCATAAGGCAGAGCATGGGCTGGTTCTCAGCCCTTACTTGCCATTTGTCTCTTGGCAGGTGCCTTTGTATATTGTTGTTGTCCTCACCTGTAGCTTTTTACTGTAACTTATCTACATAAATGGCCATGTTAAGAATTGCAAGGGATGGAAAGATATGGATATTTCAGTCATACTCAAAGAAGCAGACATAAGAATACTGAGAGCATATGAGACTTTTCCATGAAAGTATGTGTTTGTGTTTCCCATGACTTGTGATAAGAAATGTGTAGCTATTAACAATAAGAATCCTCATAATAATGTGATGCAACAATACAAACACCACCAAATGCTGGAGAGGATGTGGAGAGAAGGGAACTCTCCTACATTGCTGGTGGGAATGCAGGCTTATACAACCACTCTGGAGATCAGTATGGTGATTTCTAAAAAAGTTAAGGATTGAAATGCCATATGACCCTGCTATTCCACTTCTGGGAAATAATTCCCCATAATGCAGAAATTCACTACAGTGACACAAGCACAACCATGTTCATCGCAGCACTATTTACAATAGCAAAGTCATGGAATCAACCCAAATGTCCACCAGTCGATGAATGGATAATGAAAATGTGGTTCATTTCTACAATGGAGTACTTCTCAGCCACCAAAAAAGATGAATTAATGAAATTTGCTGGGAAATGGATGGAATTAAAATAAACTATATTGAGTGAAGTATCCCAGACACAGAAAGTTAGATGCCATATGTACTTCCTAATAAGTGGATCCTAGTTCCAAACTCACTTAATGACATATTCAAAGGTAAATCTCTGTAATATCCACTATATCACAAAGGATTATAAAGGAGATTATAAGGAAAAAAGGGGAAAGAAGATCACAAAAGAAAGGAGACAAAAGAACACACTTCAATAGAGAAATTAGGCCAAGGTCATGCACTGCATATACATAGTGAGACATCTGATACAGCTCACTTTCACTTCCCTACCTGTTCACTTGGGACTGAATAGGTTTGATCGCCCCAATCAGGGAGGATACAGAGACTGGCAGTTAGATGGTAACCAACCGGCAAATGGGAGATTTACCCCTCTCACTGCTGTGTCTTACTCTTGTTCTTCTGTCTACTTTTGAGTCTTTTCTTATATTAAGTTCTTTGTTTAAACAGTCTTTTATTCTTGGTTAGGAGATGATCTCAACAATCAATCAGGATGCAGCCAAGGACAGTGAAGGAACGGCAAAACTGGAAACAACAATAAACAATAACGCAGAACACCAAAGACCCTATAATATTCACCCGGAACCAGACCAGTCAGATCTCTCTCCATCCTAAAAGTCAGAGAACCTTGTGGGAGAGGGAACAGCAAAACTGTAAGAGCCTAAAGATGGGGAGGATCAACGATATGTAAGATATGCCACACAAGTCAGGGCTGAAGCAGTAGGATCCTTAGAGGCAAAGGGTTAAACAATCGTTAAGAGAGTTCTCATACTAGAGGGCAGACCAAGAAGGGGCCCCAAGCTATGCCATTAAGTCCTGAACCCTCACTAGTGTAGACAACTCAGAGGGAAATTCAGTGCCCACATAAACAGATGCTCTGGAGGATGGGAGGGAGAAAACAGAAAGCACCAAGAGAGGAGGAGGGAAGGAAAAGGGGTGAGAGGGAGAGGGGTTGTAAAGGGAGGGACAGTGGAATGGGGGACAATTGGAGAGGGAAGGAGAAAAAGGAGGGTACCAATGAGTTTGTATGATTAGGCAAAAAATATAATAAAAAGTAAGTAAATAAATAAAATGTGATACCAAATCAGCACCAGAAATTATAAAATAAAGACAATGTCATAAGAAAGATGGGAAAACATGATAGTGACTACAGAAGCCAGTGTAGGTTCTAAATGAGAGTCACCGTCTGAGTTTGATGCATTCAAACAGAAACGAGACACCACACTCAGTATCAAAAGGCAGATCATACTGAGTTAGCCAGGCCAGCTCAGGACACCCCAGCCTTCCGCCTTAGAGGCCCATCAACCACACCTATTTCTTACTCAGTACAGCTACAGACTGAACAGCTCTTCTGGACAATTCCTGGAGAGACCCAGGAGTTCAGGACTTGCTGTGGAGACTGACTCGGTCCCAGCAAGACCTCTTATGTTGGCTTTGTGGGAAGAGAGGACAACCAGAAAAGCCATTTCTGGTGATAACTTATTGGCCATGATGAGTCACGTGACTATGCATAGTTGCAAGAAGTCAGAAAAATGTAGTATTTTGTGGTCTCACCACCTGTTTCACATGAAAAAGGTACACAAGCCTCCTAAAACTGAATTCTTGAGGAAATCGTTTGCATAGAACTTAGTTCAAGTAGAAAACTGAAAAGTAGACATGGCGTTAAAGAGAGAGCTGCTCTTCTCCTTGACCAAGGGTGATAAGGGAAGACCTCAGAGGAGGAAGCTAGACACAGGTGGGAATTATATCACAAGGGTCGTGAGGACTTCAGAAGGATTGAGAACTCAAGGAAAAAGGAGTCACAGATGTTCTTATTCCTGGAGACATCACTGGACAGGTTTGTTCAGTCCCTCCGGGGAGTTGTTGGAAGTCAGGTTGGAGCGCCAGGTGGTAACCAGGTGCAAGGGAGTTTCTGGGCTTTGTCCAGGTTGGTATCTACCAGGAAGTCCTTGCCACTATCTCTGGTAGTGGAGTTGCTGAGAGGTCTTTCAGAAAGTCTTTAGTCATGTTTTGAGGGGTTATAAAACCTGAGAAATCATACAGCTCCATCCTTCTTCTTCTACTTGCACACATACCCTACCAGTATGGGATGTGTCCTTGAATATTTCCTCAGGAAAAATTAATGAGGTGAATTAAAACAATCCTTCTTTCAAACTGCCCTAAATGAATTCATTTCATAGCCTTTATCGTGACATCCTTGCCTTCTGGGAAATTTATTGAAGTTATTTTAAAAAAATTCCCTAAAATTCTCAGCTGAAAAATTGGCTTCTGTTTTTTTCTACAAAGCTAACTCACCTGATTTGTCAGAACAGCTTGACAATGAAGTGCTAACTGGTGGGTTTTATTGAAAGGAAACCAAGTGGAACAACACATGTATTTTCTTAGGAAACTCAGAAAGCTCAGAGCCATGTGGCGTTCCTTGGGGTGAATTCTTTGTTATGAATTACAACCTGCGCACTGATGAGTTGTTAATAAAAAGGAGGCCTGCCGGGCCGTTATTTTTTTCCACACAGTACACACAGTTTAGTTTTCCCTCTTTCTTTTTTTAAGTTTTCATTAATGCACTGAGTGTGAATAAATCTGTTTCTAATTTGTCATTGTTTTCCCTTCATCTGGACAATAATTTATTGCCAAATTTAACACTTGTCCATTATTAACATCGCTCTTAACCAGGAAACATTTTAACTTTTATTTTTCCATTACTTTCTCTTTCTCAGTTTTTCTTTCTTTTCTTTTTGTTCTTCTTTAAGCAGAGGATAGGCGACAAAAACGTATGGCATGGCAAAGCTCTTGTCTGTGGAAGTGATGTTCAAAGCTGAGTTTGAGGGTTACTGGCAGTTAACGGATACTGCGGATCCGTCACGTTGTGTGCTGTCTGGAAGGAAGGGCCAACCAGCTGGAGATTTTTGTTTTTGTTTTTGTTTTTTTTTTTCAGTTGAGAAAATGGGCCCAGGAAAAATTGTTGAGGAAAACTAGAACCAGATGGTAACCTGAGGTGGCAAGACAACTTTATTTAGCGTGGCAGTTTTAACTTATTTATTTATTTTACACACGCATCTGGTCACACTGGGGAACCTCTATGGTTACTCATTACTATGCTGTTAATAGGATATCTGATTTGCCAAGGAATATTAGCAATTAAGCTCACTATGGATTCAAGTGCATTCATATTTGAAATGGGCTTTGTAAGGTATGCTAGCGGTTAAGGGTTTATGTGGAAAGGGCACAGGAGCCGCTGTTTGAAGTTCCAGTGGTGTGGAAAATGTGCCTATCAATTAAGGGAGTTATAGAGGCTGTAACCCTCCAAGAACATGGCGAGTTGTCAATAAACAGTTGGTGAAGTGCCGAATTACTGTGGACGCTTTCTTGATTTCAGAATATTGCTCTCTCATGGGGGCACGGGTGATGAAGCCGTCTTTATTTTGAATGGAGTCATAGAATGCATCTAGGGATAGTTTGGGATATTTAATTCTTTAGCTTTTCTCCTTTTCCATCAAAATCTAAAACAATTTAAATTATTTTATGCATGAAATACAGTTTGAGGTGAAAGAGACATTTTGCCAACCCAAATCAGAATAACTCAATGTTTTCTTGTTTTGGTATATGTTCCATCATTTAAATGTTAAAAATGTGATTAATGTGAGTGATTTCCAGGGCTTTGTCTTTGGGATAAGTGGGTTCTTCTCTGATCTGATGTTAATTTTGCAGAAATGCGAAGTTTAGCTAACTTGAGCTGTTTTTGAATCTTCTCTTTGCTGTCAGACTTGCCCTCCCCAGCAACTAGATATTCTTTCTGAACATAGGCCAAGATGTCATCTCTGTTCCAAATGGGGTGGTTCTTCCACTTGAATCAAATGTCCACGGAAGCCAGTGCCTGGGAACTGCAATAGGAGCACAGCTTCCAGTCAGGTCCTCACTGACTTAAAGACTCAGATTCTGTACAGAGAGCCTTGCATTGAAGTATGACTACCTAAGAAATTTGTGTTTCTGTGCATGCATATGAACTAGAGTCTCTCAGGCAAGTAATGACGATGGGAAAGGTGATATTACGCCAATAGCCCATGCTTTCTAGAAAATAAGGATATTATGATATAACAGATTAGAGCAGATGACTTGGGTATGAACCTATGGGCAAAGCAGAATGCTGGCAAAGGACAATGAGTAGGATGTGTGTGCCACAGAAGATGGCACTGCCCTCCCTAAGCCAGGTTGCAATGGCAATATCACAGGAGGTGAGCTTTAGTTGGCAATAAAAGTTAGAGTGAGAGAGCAAAAACAAATAAGAAGGAGCTTGGAGCTTTAAGCCAAGGACGTTGATGCTGAAGTGCCACCGATGTCATATTTCTCATCCAGGGCAGGGAGACTGATGGAAAAAATATTCCACTCTTTTTCATTCTATTAACAATGCATTCATTCAGGACCCACTATGTGCTAAGCTCTACTCTGACTATCCTTTTTTCCCATATGAAGATTATAGTTCTGCATAAACGAAACTCATATCTTGATTGATTATGACTGGCATGTCAGTCTCATTGCAGGAAAAGCACTCCATGTCACATGGGCTCACAAGTTTCTCTGAAGACTGACAGCCAAGAGCTTTGGGCTTTGGGATCAGACTGACTAGCTGAGTGATGTGTGCTAATGAACAGGTTGCCTAATCTCTCAGAGCCTCAGTCCTGTTCCGGATCTTGTTAAAAAAGATAATGGATGTAAGTGCAGCCTAGAGAATGATAATTTAAACAATGGGCAGGAAACTCAGTTTCCTCCTTCTTTTGCTCTTCATGGAAAAAGTTGTTAGGGCTTTGGGATTGCATCATGTTCCTGTCTACTCTGCTCCACATTGATGGATTCTGCAAGACTCAGTCTAGACTCAGCACAAAGAGTCAGGGAAGGAAGTTTTCATAGCCACTAAAGAATGTTGTCACTTTTTGGAACAAGAATTCCTGCTCTTTAAAGTCAGTGGGGTCTTGATATTCAGATTAAATGAACCTGATTCTTTTTTTTTTCAGTTTAAATATTTTTTATTGATTGTTTTTGCCTAGCTATACAAGCTTCTTCTCCCTCTCTCCTTTCTTCCCCCCTGTTGTCCTCCATTCCACTCTCCCCCCTTCCCATATCCTTTCCTCTCTCTCCCCCTTTTCCTTCTCTCCTCTTGGCTTCTTTTTAAGCTGTGATGAAGAAATTGAACAACTGATCATACAGAGTACAAAGATTATTGTTAAACTTTGCATTAAAACTACCTTTTATTATTCTTTTAGTGTTTCATGCATGAATATAGTGAATTTATGATATTTTTACACCTTAATTCCCAGTCCTATCTCCTTCTTCTTCCTATCAACAATTTTTCTTATTCCCTGCCAATCTCCTTCTATTTTCATGTCCTTTCACATGAGCAACGCACTGAATTTCATCTGGGTCATCTTTGATGACATACACCCGAGTACTTGAGTGGGTGTACTATTGAAGAAAACATCAAGCCTCCCCCCATGCTTCCTATCAGCATAAAATCTCAAGGTCAGTATTAAAGACTCTAAAGGTAAAGCAAAGGATCAGTTAAGGCGATCAGAAACCCTGTGAGCAGAAGCTCATGTTTAAGCGAAGCAGGAGTCCTCTTAATTATCGTCTTGTACCTGGAGCAAGGAGTGAATGTTTCTCACATGCTTCCAGCTTTGCCTTGCATCTGTCTCCTTCAGTTCCTTCCCAGAAGCTTATTTAAATAACCTCTGCTTTCTCACCTCAGGCAACTTGGGTTGGAAAATCTTCTGCAGAAACTATTTAGGTAAATAAAAGTCAGTGCCTATGTGCTGTATGTGTGTTAAGCCACACTTTATTCTTCCCTTTGGCCCTGATATTTTAGGACTAAAGCCCAGAAACAATAAGAGCCTAGCACCTTGCTATAACCTGTGTGTGTGTGTGTGTGTGTGTGTGTGTGTGTGTGTGTGTGTGTGTATAAGACTGAAAAAGTAAATTACAACATAAAATAAAATTCTGATCCCTTAAATCCAGAGCATTAGGAGCCCCACACCTTCAGAGGGGGCCTCCCCAGGCAGTTTGGCACGGGCACAGGTCAAACCCTCCTAGAGCCTGTACTTGTTTGACAACTTGTATCATGATATCTGGATTCTTCATAACCCAGGGACTCTTCAAACTCCAGCTTGCTGTCGGTTGTTTCTCTGTCTGTGGGGTGTGTGTCTGTGGGGGTGTGTGTGTAGGTTTTTACTGTCTCTTCACCATCTCCAGAGGGAGTTCCACTGTCCTGCTCTGTGTTTTTCACGAGTCTGGATCTTTTCAGCTCCCACTGTGCAATGTTACACATTCCAGCGTCTGGTTATCAGTGTGGATCTGGGAACGTGATGGCACATCCGAGTGCATTTCTCAGATGAAGAAAACTGATGAAACTCCCAGCATTTCCATCATGTCTTAACCTCAGAAAACCGTGGCCATTCTGGGAATTCCCACCTTATTTTTTGCTTTGTTCTGAGGGATCAGGAGTGGAATGAGATGCAGATGAAATGATGTAGAATCTCTCAACTGAGTTGGAAGCACTTTCTCTTTGCTGTGAGGCCAGCTGAGTGAATTGCCCCTTACAGCCGGTAAAGAAGTTGGGATCTTGTTTTGGACACAGTTCCCGAGGCATTTACATTAAACGTTCAGGTTCCCCATTATTCTGGGAGACCCAACTTTGCCAATCAATCACCACAGCCCTCTCCTGCCTAGCAGAGATGGCTGTGCTTGATTTAGTGTCTGGAACCGCTGATGAAAGGAACAGAGGGCCAGTACTCAATGCCAGGAAGAGAGACTTCGGTTTAGAAGGGAAAGCAATGTGATAGGCTGAGAAGCGACCCCCCCTCCCACAGAGGATGCTCACACCCCAGTCCTGGAGATCTTACCCGGAAAGGAACTTTGCAGGCATGGATAAAATCTCATTTAGGGGAGGCTCCGCTGGGTGATCTAGGGCTCCCCAAGGGTGTCAATGGAAGCAGGATTTGGACCCATGCAGCCAGAAGCAAATAAATGCCATTAGCATCTAGTATCAAAAGAAGCAGGGTACAGATTGTGTCCTGGAACCTCCAGAAGGTATGAGCTCCGTGGACCCACTGATTTTTATGGAGGAGGTGCTGTGATCTCTTACAGTGGGATATTCTATGTGCTTTTCTGCAGAGAGTAATCCTGCTTATCCTTGGATTTCAACTTGATCGTCACCTCCTCTGGTCTGTCTTCCGTGACTCTCCTACCTTCACTCCTGCTTCTCAGGAACAAAAAGCTTAGCTGACTCCTTCATTAGCCTCTAGCAGTTTGATTCTGGGTTTTTAATGCCTAGAAATTTGTACAGAACTAGAAGACTTCTTGCATGAAGTAAGAACCCCTAACAATATGTGTGCTACCTTTATGAACGTTGAGACATGGCACAGACTGTAACCAGATTGATCAGAGACTAGACTCTGGGATTGATTGATTAACTTTATCTCAGCAATTCCTGAGATGACTATTGACTTCTAACTCTTGCCCTGAGGCAGCTTCTTTCTCAAAGTTTACAGGGTCTGTTACCTTAAGGACTAGCCTAGCCTTAGCCTGCAACAGATGGCTCTCCTCTTTGTTACCATGGTGGGAAGGAGATAAAGCTGGAGATGTCATGAGGGCTATGCATCCAGAGAGCTTGTGAGGAAGAACAGCAGTGGTAGAGGAAGACATCCTTACTGTTACCTAGAGTTACAGGGTTGGAAGTCAGAAGAAGCGGTGAAGGAAAATCAGAGGCACTCTTTCCAGGTAAAGATTTTCATGCCTCATCCCTAGGTGACGAAGATGTGAGTTTGTGCATAGTATATTTCTTCTTTTGACTGTATTGAAATTGTGATCCTCAGTGGGCTTTCATTACCCCATTCTTAAAAGAAGAGGGGAGAGTTAAGAGTCAACAAAATCTTTATTTTTCAGGGAACTGTTTTAGAGAGAAAACTAATTTGAATAAAATTTTCCTTGCATTGGGGATGCAGCTGGGTGGTAAAGCACTTATATAACATGTGTGAGGCCTACAATAAAAGTGAAAAAAAGTGGAAAAAACTTTTTTTTTTGGCTAATTTCTGTTTCCCTTCCTAATTCACATGCTGAAGTCTTAATTCCTAACACCTCAGAAAATGATTGAATTTAAAGACGGGGTTGTTAAAGACTTGACTGAAGTTCAATGAGGTTCCTGGGCCAGCCTAATCCACTGAAAGTGGGCTGTTTAGCAGAAGAGAAGTTGGAGACATAGGGATACACAGAGGGAAGCCCATGTGAAGGATGAGGCTTGGGGCCATGGCAGATGCCAGCCTTGCCAGCATGTAGATCTTCGACTTCTGGCTTCCAGGACTGAGTAAGGAGCTCTCTGATGCTTAAGTGACTAGACCGTGATTGCTATAACCTCCCTAAAAACAATACATTCTTCTTTGAAGACCATAAAACTTTTAAAGATGTCCAAATGTACTTAAAACATCTATTTAGACAATTGCTAACAGTAGTTTTTCCCAGAGTTTCTTTATATCTGAAGCTACATTCTATAGATAAGATACAAATATGCTAATTTTTTCGAAAGATCCTTTCTTTAAATAAATGGGTCAGATATATTACCACCACCTTACTATTTCAATGATTGCTTAACAGATTATTTCTTCACTGGTAGTGGACAAGTAAGTTTTTGGCAGCATACAAATATATTACAAGAAAGTAATTTGAATTAATAAATTTTTTGAGCATTTCAAGGGTTTAAAAACTGACTTAGACAGAAACACATTATTGGAACCAAATCTCTAGTTTTCCATCTCCCACATGGGTTTATTAGTTGCTGCTGAAAGTATGTTTTCTCTCACACTTCAGGAGTATGTTTGCTCCTTAAGATTAGAAGCTTCTGTACTGGAAACACCCTTAAATTTCCTGTACTCTTGTTTTGTTTTGTTTTGTTTTTTTTCCAGCCTGTGGAGAAATTAAAAGAGCTTGAATTTTGTGGAACCTGCATCTCTCTATGTGTTAACATTGGCTTACAAGTTTGCTCTTGGAAATAAGATCAACACTCAATAAGAGGGATTTCATGAAATTAAAAATCTTCTGTTAACCAAAAGATATTGCCAATCAAGCAAGAAGATAACCCATGGAATGGGAGAAAATCTTCACTGGCCACATGTCTGACAGAGGACTAATATCCAGAATATACAAAGAACTCAAAAAATTAAATTAAAAAGTAAACAATCTAGTTGAAAAATTGTTTTTAGAACTAAAAAGAAATTTATCACAGGATGAAATTCAAACATCTGTCAAATATCTTTAAAAAAAATCTTCTCCCTCCCTAGCATTAGGGAGACGCACATTTAAACCACACTGAGATACCATCTCACCGTGATCATCTGATGAAACATCATCAGGAAGGCAAAAATCCAAAACACAAATAACAAATGTTGGTGAGGACGTAGGAAGAAGGTAACCCTCATACACTGCTGGTGGGAATGCAAATTTATATAACCCCTTTGGAGATCAATATGGAGGTTACTAAAATGTTAAGAATTGAAATATCAAACAACCCAGCTATACCACTCCTGGGACTATTTGCCAAAGAACACTACATTGTGCTAAAGAGTTATATGTACAACCATGTTCATAGAAGATCTATTCACAATAGCGAAGAAATGGAATCAGCTCAAATGACCAACGGTGGATGAATGGGTAACAAAAATGTGGAATATATATACAATGGAATACTATTCATCTGTCAAGAAAAATTAAATAAACAAAATTTAGTAGTAAATGGATGAAGTTCAAATAAAGCATACTGAGAGAAGTATCCCAGATGCAGAAAGACAGACATTACATGCTCTCCCTTATAAGTGGATACTTACATTAAAACTTCAGAATGATATAATCAAACAGAAATTTTTATAACACCACAAACTACAAAGTAACATAAGCCATGGGAGTGGAGGAAGATCCTAAATAAATGAATAAGTCATCTACTGTAGAATAGTTTTAAAGGGGAGGTAGGGCTGGAGATATGGCTTAGAGGTTAAGACTTTGCCTCACAAGCAAAAGGTCCTGAGTTTGGATCTCAGGTCCCACATAAAAACGCCAAGCAGAAAACAGCAACAGCCTGTACTTCCAGCTCTGGTGGCCTAGGAAATCCCAGAGAGAAGCAAGAAGGAGGTAGAAGCAATCCAGGATGATTCCCGAAGTCACCCTTGGTCCTCCATGGAGACATAGAGTACCCTCTGATACACACAGACACATAGACACACAGACACACACACACAGATACACACAGTAAGTAAGTAAGTAAGTAAGTAAGTAATAAAATATAAAAAGGAGGAAGGAAGAAAGGGGAGAGGGTATAGCTAAGAATGGGGGAGCCCTAGGGTAACCAACTTGGTAAAATGCTAACTGGCTTATAACCCCCCTAATACCAGAAAATATATGCCCAACACTGCAAATCTGTCTAACTAACAGCTGAAAGGGAGACACTAGACAGAAACAGATGTCTTAGTATTAACTATAACTACCTAATAGTAAACCACCATCTAAACACCTCCCATTACATCCTCAGATAAGAAAAGACCTCAACACCCAAACACGATGCAATCTATTGCAATGGAAGATTAGCAATGCAGAAAACCACAGCTAACCAGAGTACCAGTGACTCTAGAATGCTTCACCTTAGTCATACCATTCAAATCTCTCCTCATCCTAGGCCCAAAGAACCTTGCAGAAGACGGGTGGTAAGGTTGTATGAGCCTCAAGATGCAGAGATGTACTCCTGGCCAGGATCCTCCAGTCACAACTGGGCTGATGCATCCAAGAGCTCACTGCAATGAGATCCACCTCCACTGAATATACAGTGACTGACAAATCTACATCTCCCCATGGACCAGCCAAGATCTAGGGGAAACAGCTACACTCAGTGGAAACCCAAGGAGCCAATGCTGGACAGGTGAAGAGGAGCATCCCCACTCGTGGGTTTACCACTGGAGAACCACTTACACTGCCCCAGAGAGCAGGTTCCTTACTGAAGGGAGCCCTGTGGTCCATGCAATGCAGACACATCAGGACTAGAGGGACAGGAACAGATCGGTGAAAGAGGGGAGTAGAGAGAGAAAGAGAAGTGGGAAGAGGAAGAAGAACAGAAAATGGGGCATGGACAGAAGTTCATTTTGTCTATAAAAAATAACCTTTAAAAAAGTAAAAAAAAAAAAAGCTGAATTTGTTACTATGAAAGAGTCAAAATGGCTTGTACAGAAATCTATTTTAACCTGTGGGTCATGATTGTTTCCAAAGTGATTTTTAAGTCTTTTGTCTGTTCTATTTCTTTTGTAGTTTCCAGATAATAAAGTTTATTAATAACCTATTGGGTTATAACACATTTTAAGTTTCAACAAAACAAAATGACCACTTTGAACTTGTGAAATAAAAATTCATTCTCTCTTCATAACTTGATTTTCCCAGAATGCCTCATTATAAGTAAATATACTTTATTCTTCTATATGTTTTTTTTTTTTTTAAAAAAAACAAGTTTACCAACAAACTCAGGGAAGCACTCTGTCTCAGGATGGACTTCTGTCCCCTGAGGCCTGTGATCACATGACTTCCTCCATCACCTGCAGCCCTTTCCTTAGTCCACTGCCTGATGCTAGTACAGAATACTATAGGCAGGGTAAATGATAAATAACAGAGGCTTATTTCACTCACGATTCCTAAAGCTAGATGTTCAAGATCACAGGGCATTCCTGCTGCAATTCGATAGGGTCAAAGGGCAAGTGAGCATCACAGAACAGTGAGCCAGAGAAGGGGGAGCTCCCTCTGCATAACTAGCTCACAGCAACATCAATGTGTTCCTCCAGTCACCTCATCAGAGACCCACATCTCAACACTACTGTAATAGCAGTTAACTTCAAAATGGTTTTGGAGGGGACACTTCAGAGTAGCAAAGCTCTTCCTCTTCTACTTGATTCATGACATTATCCCCTGATGTCCCAGGGTTTAGGAACTGAGAAAGGGGTGTTACAATGGCCTAGAGGCAAATGAAGGGACTGAGGATAGTAATTATTAGGAAGGGTAAAATGAAACTAAGAAACAATAATTTTTTTTTGGAATAGAACTTGGGCCTGGAAACAGGATCCAAATTAGAACGATTTTATGAGAATTTTAACCATTTCCCTAAAAGGAGCCAAATTCTGAGGACAAAGATTCTTATGCAAAATATAGAAAGTGCTCCTAGGGGAAAGCTATAAGGGAATGAGAGAGAAAGTAAGATCAGGAGAGAAGAAAACAAGAAAGAATGTAGCATTAAGCAATGTCCAATGGAAGCAGATTACACTGGTAATTATATTTATATTCCTGGGTGCAAAATTCAAGAATCTTTTATTTATTTATTTTCCTTTTTTGCATACACATGTGTGCATTACCTGTGGGTGAATGTACATGTATATGCAGGCATGTGTACAAGAAGCTATTTGAGTGTATGCACCTGTGGAGGCACAAGGGTGACTCTGGGAATCATCTTGAATTTTTCTTCCACTTTGTTGCTTTGTTCTGGGGTTTCTCAGGTTCTGCCTTCCAGGGCTGGAACTGCAGACTTCCACCACATCCACCAGGCATTTTTACTTGGGATCTTGGGTTCCGAACTTGGGTCCTTTAGCTTATGAAGCAAAAACTTTAACCACTGAGCCATCTCCCCAACCCAAATTCCAGCAAAAACAAAAATAAATAATTATCATGTCTCAGTTTTGAAGTGGATCAAAATTTCATGAACAGTATAGCCAGGCAGCTGGAGGTCTCTCAAGGGTTACAGTCACTATGGCAGCCAGGGCTCAGTCCTCTATGAAAGCTCCTTCCCAAGTGACCAGTTTGCATGCTGAGAAGCTGATTTTGACAGCAGACAAGAGGTCTTTATTCCTCCCCACAAAGGAATCTCCCAGGGCTGCTTCAGTCCTCATGACGAGGCTGCTGGGTTCCTTGAGTGTGTAGACTAAGAGTATCACCTGCTCATCTTCTATTTACTATCTGGCCTACATTTAGAGAGAAGGAAAATATTCTCCACCTTTTGAAGAGAGAAGCAGAGTTTATGAATCTAATCTCTCTCTCTCTCTCTCTCTCTCTCTCTCTCTCTCTCTCTCTCTCTCTCGGCATGCATGCTGTGGCGTAGGGGTGGAGGACAACTTCAGGTGTCGGTCCTCATGTTCCACCCTGTTTGAAGTGGGGAATCTCGTCCTGTACTGCTGTGTTCACCAGCTTAGCTGGCCAATGAACGAGAGATTCTCTTGTGTCGACTTCCTATCTCCCAGTAGGGGAATACTGTGATTCCAGATGCCTGTACTTTATACTTGGCTGTCTCATGGTGTTGCATTTAGCCTGCATGGTTGCCAATAAATTCATGACCAAACACCTTATGGGGAAATGAGGGGTTTTGTTTTCACTTAAGATAGTCTGGTTACAGTTCTAACTTGTCAGGAGAGCCCATACCAACACAAAGGGCTGGGGGAACTGGCCACACCACGCCCAGAGGACTGATGGGTGGGACAGTCCTCACTTGCCGGCATATCTGGCCAAGTATACAGAAGGATGTCAATTTCCTTCACCAGCTCTTCCATCCCATTCACCTGCACAGGAACTAGCTTTGTTGACCAGTCGCTGCTTCTCCCATCAATCAGACACTCGCCTGTGGGCTTTATTCAACTACCAATTCTTTACAACTGTGCCCAGAGCTGGAACCTTCACCTGTGAAGTTGACGCCTATATCTAATAATGGCAACATGGTTCTGGGATCAAAGTGCTGTGGCCAGACTTGCTCAGGTGAGCGAAGATAAGTCCTCATGATCTTTGACCTGCAAGCAAAGTGGATTCCTGAGAGCAGTCCTCCTTTTTTTCTTGTTTTCTTGGAAGCTTTCATATGCGAATACAATAATTTTTCACATTTCTATCCTCTACAACCCACTCCTACCCCCTCCATTCTTCCCTGCAAGTTGTCCTTTCTAGTCAGCCGCTCTTCTATTCCCAAGGTCCTCTGCATGTGAGAGCCATCCGGCTGCATCCGGGACACCTGTGTTGGTAAGCGATGTTTAATGGAGCAGCGGGGCTTGCAATCCTCCAAACTCTTTCAAAGGGATTCCCAGTTTCTTGAATTCTGCTCCACGATTCTTTTATGTTCCATTTCCAAGCAGCAGCCTCAGAGAGCCCAGGCACAGACATCTGAAGAATACATAGGAACCAAGTAACAAAAATGTGAGCCACACAGGTGCTGCCTAAGAGAACAAGGAAGGAGATGGCAGATACCAAGGATTGCTCATGAGTCTTCCATCTGAGTCCCGAAGCATCACACCATCACTGAAGTAATAGGGAGATCATTTTCTTTGTTAGAAATTTCTAGTCCAACAGGTCTTCTGAAGTTTGGTGCTTTGAATGTTTCATTCTTTGTGGGTCATTCTCAAGGAAAGATCATTCCGATTAGTAAATCAAATAGCTTTTAGAAGTCAGCTATTTCTTACAACAATAAATAATATACCACTTTTAATTATGAAACATGGAATTGTGTCTCTGGCATTTCATAGACTATTTATGGGATTATTGAAATCAGTGGTATAACATTTCTGTTCATTGGGAGAAATATCTACAAGTTCTGTCTCAAAAATTCTGATAATCACCTGAGATATCTAACACCTGCTAGCTTTTGTGAGAGACAGCAGCTGATCAATTGTGAGTTTGTTCTGGCCTTTCTCTGCCATGAACCGCCAGTGAAGCCGGTGGCAGCAATGAGGTGGCCCCGGGGTAGACCAGCACAGGCCCCTCCCACTGCCAACTGGCTGGTGATCACTGACTCTATGAAATTCCTTTCCAGCTGAGTAAAGCACCGGAGCCAAGTCCACCCTACTTTTCCCATGTAATTTCCAGCCTGTGCACTGTGTGTCTCCTGTGATACCTGGTTGCCCGTACAGCATGGGGAAAAGACATGGAGTTTCCCTGACTTGTCACATCTCTTTCTGCACGGTGCAGGAGAATGTGTTTTGCCTACAGAGTGATCACTGGTCATCTCATCATCACATCCTGAAATAACAGGCTTGCAGAATAGCAAATCCAGAAAGGAAAGAGTTCTGGGCTGGGGAGATGGGTCAGTAGGATAAGTACTTACTGTGCGAGTGTGAGAACCTGAGTTAAGATCCCCAGAACCCACATAAAGATACATGACAGTGCCCCTCTGCTATCCCAATACCCCTATGGTGAGATGGGAGGCAGAGAGAGAAGGATTCCTGGAAGCTCATGGACCCAGACCCACAGGGGCAAAACAACAAGGGACCCTATCTCAAGCAAGGTAGGTGGCGAGGCCTAGCATTATCACCCTCTGACTTCCACATGAACTGCACCATACATGAACATGCACATACAGAGAGAGATAGATAGATAGTGACATCATAACACATATTGCATGCACACAAATAATAAATGTTTCCATAAATGAATGGGAAAAATAAATAGATAGATAAATAAGCAAATAAGTAGATTCTGTGGCCAGGGCAGAAAAACTTCTGTGTCATAGGGTTGCCCACTGTCCTCTACAGCCACCTGCCGCTTTTCACCAGACACGGCATGAGACCCCTGCCTGAAGAGTGGACATTGTGACCAGGGGATGTATTTGCAGCTGTTGGAAGGTTGCTCAGTCCTGGAATATAGACACTGTGGACCAGATGATCTTTTTGGCTTCATGTTTTCTCTTCCCTTCCTCCGTCCCTCTTCCTCCCTCCCTCCCCCTCTTTCTCTCTTTCTTTCATAGGGAAGCAGGAAGTTTTCCTTGGAGTTTCTCAGGCATTTTGAATGACCAGCTTTTCCCACTAGATGGAAGCACAGAGCGCATAGCTTCGCTCCTTCCTTTGAGAAAACATTTTTCAGCTGAAGAGTTTCCACCGGCTGGTCAGTTTCCTCCTGATAAGTCACTTCTTTGCACAAGAAGTTCGATACTTTCTGCCTCACTTTATTTTGGGATAATGGTGAGAATTTGTAGTTCCTTTTGTATAATCATGGGATTTTCTTCTTACTCAGAGTGGAGGTCAAGTGTGTTTGTCTAGAGGATTGTGTCCCCTTTTGTTGGTGGGTTTGGATTCACCCAACCTTGTAACATTTGTCAAACAAGACAGAGACATGGACAGGGAATATATCATGAGGTCCTGGCCCTTGTTCCCTGAGGGTCCAATGTAAATCAAATGTCTGCTTTGCTGCCTTGTGTGATGCTTGCTTTAGTTTGCAACCAAGGAGTAACTTGCACAATCAAATGTCAGTTCTGCTGGGCATATTGAAAAAAAATGTTAATTCTCTGATTTACTCCTCGCAGCTGTATTTCTAGGTTCGCTTCAGTTTCTTCAGTGTTGTCTATTTAACTCCAATCCAGCTCCCTGGGTGCTTTGAGCACAGAGCGGTGAAGCTTCAGCTCTTTGCTGCTCCCATTTCAAGACCCAGCCTGTCTTCAGTTTCCTATAATCATTGCTTCCTGTTCTCATTGCCCCTGGCCAGTGACCCAGAAGAGAAGCACCTTCCAGTCATCCTCAGTTCTCGCCCCATCTCTCTCCTCCCTAACATCCTCCACCACCTGGCAATCTCCTCTTCCCCTGTAGATGCACTGATCTTCCAGGCACCTCTGCATTCTCTTCTTCCTTACGTTGTGGCTCCCCTTTCTTTCATTTGACAGTAGACTGAGAACGTGACCTAAATCACCTCTCGGAATGTTCCTGAGCCCTCTGTTATCCTTCCATGCAGCTAGGCTTAGACTCCTTCCTCCTTTTGTCTTGCCTGTCAAGTTCCAAGTCTACCCTAAGGATCTCTTCTGTGTCCATGCACTACATTCATTGTAAATGAGATACAGGATATGCCAGTTTTATGTTGCTTTTCTCACCAATTCAATGAGCCCAGTATTCTGTTCTCTGCTGTTACCCCCATTCCACCCTTACTCTCAGCAATTCCATCCATTTCTCTCCTTTCCCCCTTTAGAATGCGGCAGCCTGCTCCACTCTTGAATTCAGAAGGATGAGGTTGGCACTTCTTTCTGGCTCTGGGGCATCGTGTAAGAAACTTGTGCAATCCTATCCCAGCGTTATAAAACAAGAAACCACAGCACCGCGCAAGGACAGACCATCTCCCTTAACCCCAACCGTAGTTTTAGAGCTCAATCCATGCTCTGAGCACGCTGGTTCTGCAGGACTCCATGAAAAGAGAAATCACATCCTATGAGGCAACAGCAGCTACAGAATACAGAGCCCACTTCTCTTCTACCCTCAATCCCCAGAATGAAGCAAAAGACCAATGCCGAAGCACAAAGGAAAGGAGCGGAACCCAGGAAAAGAGGCTGGGAATCAGTGTGGGTATTAATGGCACCCTTTCAGTTCAATTCAGGGAGTACCTGAATTTCCTGTGGCAGAACATGCCCTGCCACACCACCCCCCACCATGGGCAGAGTAGGCATGGCCTCATTTTAACCCCCTGGATGAGCCTTCTCGCCAAATCCAGTGGACACATCCAGTCTTCCAAGCTACATTCTGTGGAGTTTCATGTCACAGGAGTCTATGACATGGACAAGTGTGTGGAACTCAGGATGTCTGTGGGGATCGCTGAGTAGTGGCTGGAAGCCTTGAAACTCCTGGCTACCAACACCAAAGCAGAAGTGAGAAAGGAAGGCTGAGAAACAGGAGAAATCACATCCTGATGAGATCCATTTAAGCCTCTGTACAAAGCCTTAGCCTGAAATCGACACTATCCTGGAATGTCTATAAAAACAATCAGCTGGGTATAATGGTTTGCATCAGTAATCCCACCACATGGGATGTGGTGACAGAAGGTTGAGGAGTTCAAGGTCATCTCTGGCTATCTAACAAGTTCGTGGCAATTCTGGGCTATATGAAACCCTGTTGTTGTTTTTTAAATAAAACTAAAAAAAAAAAAAAGAAAAAGCCACTTTAAGTAAAGAATTCTATTATTTGTATTCTATAGATTCTGATACTCTGGGATGACAAAAAAGGAAGTAAAATCAAGCTTTTCCAGCCACCTTCTTTGCTGGGCAGTCATTTCAGCCCAAGTTCCAGCCCTCCTCCCTGGCTGCTCAGAGAGCTGGAGTCTCATGAGAACCAGCCCCATGGTCGCTTCCAAGAACTGGGAGGAGAAAACGCAGGATTCAGTTTGGGAGCTGAGGCTTCTAGCAGCCTGTGAGATTCTCAAGGGTGTTTACAGGCCAAGGGAGATGACATCTAAGCAGGAATGAGAGTAGAATGGTCCCAGTTGATAAAGAGCATCTGGGGAGTTAAGGGGTAGTTTAGAGGAATGAGTCTCAAGAAAGTTTCCCAATAGGCAGAGATTCAGGGAAAGGAAGAAGGGATAAGTGATAAGTGACTAAGTTTCATAGTTTAGAATTTATGCTTGACCTGGAACTAGAATGCTGAAAGCTTGCAAAGCACATTCAGGAAAACAGCAGGGAGTGCACATAGGCATTGGTGCATTCCATCAGGTGATTCACCATCCATTGCAATGGATAACTTTACAAGGGAGTTGTTACACAATAATTAATCTGTTTTCTTTATCATAACCTTTCATAGTAGCACTGTAAAAGTGTACATAGTAGTCACTCTTATAATGTACTGAGAGTTTACCCACATGTTTTATGAAGCCATAAAAATGCTGGTGAATTAATTTCTGTGTGAAATTTAAGTGTGTATTTAGAACAAGTGAGGACTCTGTCTCTCTATACTAATTTTACGATATGTAGCTTTTATCTCTCTGTTACCTCTCGGGTATTGAAAAAGTGTTCCTCCTGAGCATATCATTGTTCCCTGCATCTTACAGCCATTTATTGTAACTCTGTGGTAGTCATTAGGGTGCTTTGCCAAATATTTCTGGCTTCCAGGAACAAGGAGGAGTTAGACTTTCCCTCTTCCTTGGTCATGTGACCCATATGGGCTTAATGAAATGTGAGGGACAGTGTGGTAGATGTAGTAATGTCCTGGAGATACAAGCATGCTTTATTTTGTTTCCTGTAGTATGTATGTGCTGACAGTCTATGGTTAGAATGCTGCTTCATCAGTCTGAGTCTCTTGGCTGAGGAGCCCACTTCACCTAATTCCCATGCACATGTGGCACAAGCAAGAATGAATCTCTGTTGTTTCAGGCTGCTGAAGTTATGGGATTGTTTGTTAGTTAATCCATCCAAAATTACATAAAACTGAAAATATTGCAGCAACTGCACTTGAAATTAGGGAGAGTTAAAATATATTTCTTAATCTATAGGAATTTAACATTTTTAAAAATCCCGTAGAAAGTTTGAAGGACAACCCTTAAATATTACTTTAAAATTTTATAATATCTTAATTTACTCAATCCCTTTAATAGCCATGCATTTTGTTAATGTTACCTAATGTTTGTGTTTACATATCTTTATAATTTTTACATAGCTATAATCTACTGAATACACTTGAGAATGTCTTGCTGCCTAGAACTTTCCACAAGCACTAGCTGTCAAAACATCATCAGTCTACACTGCTTTAATGCATATGCCAGGTCAAATGAATTTTGATTCTACTAGGTTCTCTTGGCACCCAGTTACAGGAAAACTCAACTCAAATTGGTTATAAAGAACTTTACTATTTCACAGACGTGGACGTCGAGGCTGCGGGCTGATTGATGTAGGAGCTCAAGGTTGTCATCAAGCGTCCAGGGTTTTCCATTCCTCTAACTTTCCCTCTGTGGCGCTGATTTCCACTTCAGGTGTGTCATGAGCAGGCTTTAGTGACTCCAAACTTTCTTGGAAGAGAGACATCTTTTCCCAAAACTCTTGGAAAACATCTCCTCTTGTCTAAATGACCAGAAATGAGTCTGGAGAGCATTTTCAAGGGGGGAGAATTGGGGTGGTGAAGAATCATTATCGTCAACATAGGCCATTATGTCCTCATGGACTAATTGCTTTGAGATAACCCGTAGATGATGCTTCTAGAAGCAACGTTGTGTTTCTGCAACGTTTTCAAGTTTTCCCAAAGACAGTACTGCTAGATCAAGAGGAAATGATTTTCTTGTTCTCTAGGTATTACTAATATATTCTTCAACTTGATCCAAAAGAAGTATCATCGGCAGTGTTACCAGCCCTCATAAATTATACCACTTTCTCTTTTAGAGACGTTGTCGCTGTTGGTTTGACTTGGAATTCTTCAGTGTTGAATGAGTATAAACATTTTTCATAGCTTACCTACTCTTACTTGAATTCGTTTCTGCAGAAGGTAGTCTTCCGTGGCATGACAAGTGGAAACACTGAAGTCTCCATCCTCCAAGTCGACTTGGCCTCCTGCTCCACCTCTGGCACAGTGGAGTTGGAACTAGGAACTGTTTCAACATAAAATAAACCCAAACTACCCAGAGACTCAAGGAATGCAGATGGCACCCAAGGGAGGTGCTCAGCAGAGAACTGTCCCAGGGGCTAGAGGCCAAATGAAGGGGTCCCAGGGCTGAACAGAGTCCTGGGAGAGTACTTGAGCACACATTATTTTTATGGCCACATGAAATGACTGAGTTAGAAGTATTAAAACATTTAAAATGATATTCACATGTTTGAAAAAAAAAAACCCTGAAAAACAGCCCAATCTCCACGAGTATCTCTAAAGAAAATAAACTAAGAAATAGGGCTATCCACATTTGAGTTTAGCAAACAAGTCTTAAGAGCATACTTACATCTTTCATTGAAGGAAAATAGTCTTTAGCTGTAATTTTGTTCTGTCAAGTGTCTTTTCAGTTTCTCATTCTTGAATTTCTTGATGAAACATTGCATTATGCTTCAAAGTTTTTCTTGCCTCTTTCTATTAGTCATTCATTTTTTTTTGGACAAGCAGAGTTTTGGCATGGGTTACTCTTCTTAAGATTCACCTATTTGCTGGTTTAGATACTTTCTATGGCTCCTTGCCCTTTGCTCAGGATGGTTAGAGACTGGGATGCTCTGGTTAAGATGCTGAATTGAATCTCTAGTTTGAACAAGAAATGTGAGTATTTGGGCACGTGTATTGATTCTTATATTCTTAAGTCACTTCAGGATCTTTGTATCAATTCAGAAGTTATAAACATTAATTTTCCTTTGCAGGCCAGTTTCTTTATGTTTGTCAAATACAGCACTGAATTGTGTGTGTGTGTGTGTGTGTGTGTGCGCGCGCGCGGAAGCATGTGGCTGTGAGATGGGGGCTTGATATGATGGGGTGCTCAGGGAACACAGGTCAGCTATGCTCTCTACCCCCACAAGGTGCTCAGTAATGCCATATTGTAGGAAAGTAAAAATGAGTGTATGAATATATGTGTGTGCGTGCACGTGTGTGTGTGTGTGTGTGTGTGTGTGCTCATGTGTATATGTGTCTTAATTCCATCCCCCAAAGTAGGCACTAGTCAGTAATGAAAATATGCATTTGGGAATTTTGTTTCTGGAATCCACATTTCCACACAAAGTCATTCTGAATTTAATCCTTTTCTCTCCTTATTCACATCACTCTGTTTCTATTTAATACAAGTAATGGTTTTTAACTGTATTTGCTTTTCAATGCTTTTCTCCCCTTTCTTTAAATTCCTTCTGATCATCATCTATTTTTCCCTTCTATTCTTTCCTTTGTCTCTCTTCTTCAACACCCTCTCCTAACCTTCCTCTGATGAATTCAGTGAAGGTTGTTTAAATATCATTCATGTCCACTGCATTCATTTAGGATCCTTTTTGCTGCAACAACAAAAAAGTTCCTTTCCCTGGAGCGAGCAGAATGACTTTCATCAAGATGGTAAGAAGAGTCTGGCTCTAAATAAATGGGAAAATGGACAGATCTGGCCTGTCATAAAACTGCACAAGGCAAGGAATAGGGCTTAAACCATGTTATTTGCATATAAATGACATTTAATGAATAATCATGTCACTTTTTAAAAAATGTCAAAGTTACTTTTGAAATCTGAGAGGTGTCAAAATAAGGAGAGGTTAACTCTACACTGAGATTTTAGTAGATAGAAAAGAGATGATTCTTTCCAAGAATACAAAAAGAATGAGAATGTAAGGAAATTGTTGCTTTCCCAACATGGTGAATGCAAGAAACAATAGGAGATTTGCTTCCAAGCAAGGCTGGATTAGACTGTGTTTACAGCTGCAAATGTAAATAAGAAACCCAGAGTGTAGGGCACTCAGCGTGAGCATAGACATTGAGTTTTTGTTACAGTGACTGAAAACTATGCATAAAAATTGGAAGATTATTTGGCATTTAAATACAAATGTGAACTTGGTTGCAAACCTCAAAAGATGTATTTAATTTTCCAGTCCCTCTCAGTGCTGGCATCTGTTTGCTCTTTCACTAGCCCTTGCTAATTTTTGACCTATCAGGTCTTATGCCTACTCAGTGAAGTAAGTACATTTGCAGGTCAAACCAGAGAGAAAACGCCACAGTCAGACTGTTATATGCCTGGGGCAAGCAGAGGGGCTGATTCTGACAGCAGGGATTATAAATGCTTTAATGTAATTAAAACCTGATATGCTGCACTTGATGTATGCCATTTTCAGAACTGTTTGCACAACTTAAAATAAGGGCGAAATACTGCGACTTCACTGAGCCAGAGGGAGTTGTTTGCAATGGTTCAAGTTATGTTTAGTATTTGGAAGCGCGCCATTGGAAGGGTCTATAAAGGACATTTTTTCAGATGATTAAATGCAAATATTGTTTAAAAATTCTTAAAGAAAATGATTTAAAAATAAGCAGGAAATAAGAAAAGATGGGGTGGAGAGCATGGAGGTAAAGGAGAGATTGTTTAGGAGTAAGTCTTCCTTTGCCCATGACCCGGTATTGATCTCTACCATGTGAACAGGCTTTGTTCTACAGGAACACACAGGCAGGAATATGAGTTGCTGAGGTAGCTCTCAGTCCCTAGCGAATGCCTGGCCAAGAGGTACCAAGATGCTCCTCATCACACTCCTCTACCACCTGACTGACCCTGCAGCCTCCAGAATGCCTGAAACATTAAAATGACTTGTGCGCAGAGACCCTGGAGCACATACGGGAGACGGGCCTGACCTCAAGTTTTGACTTCCTAATGTCTGATACTGAAACCAGCCCTACAATGCCCACACCAAAGGAAACCACGGTTCTTTTCCTCCTAAATGCTATCACTGTGAATTTGGCTTACTTCAGATATCTATTATGTATGAGGTAAATGAATACTTAGCCTTCTAGCTGGATGGTTGGGCTATTTTAGGGTGAATTTGAAGAGATCAAAGATGCTTGTGGTTTCAAACATTCATTGGTGAGAGGAGGTAACTGTAATACTTATGAAGACTTCAGGCTGAAATATCTAATAGCAAATATAGGGGCAACTACTCTCCATGAGGTTTCTGCTGCACTTGAGGGTCTTGGGACCATGCTCCTTTTCATTATCAACTTTCTGCTTTCGATGTAACATGGATTGGGAAAAGGGAACAGAGCCCTGGAACTGGAGAAAGCTTCAGGGGACTTCAGGGAATCTCTTTCCCCACGGCTTTCAGTCTTCTGCTTGCTGACAACAATGTTTTATCAGGACAAGAGTGTGCTTTCAGCTCTGAGTTTAGCTCCAACTTGAAGAGATTCTGGATTTAGGATTTGCAAGGGAGAAAAAAAAGCATAGGAAAGGACTTCTAAAGGCTTCTTGGACATCAAATGGCTATTTCACAACAACCTTATGATGAGTTAAGTGTAAATGAATCAGAAACATAAGGACCAAATTTCCTTTGAAATTCACTTGGGTTTTAAAAATTAAGGCAAATAAGTTCTTGGCAAGAAGGGTTTTGAGACTTGCCAAATTCAAGCCACTAGAAGATGAGTTAGAGAACCTCTCTGGGTGTATTCCATGCTGGTGAGTTCCACTTCTTCTCCTTTCTATCTGCACATTTCTCCAGGTGAGAATAAACCACACAGGATGTGCACACTAGGTCCTTTCAGACTTTCCTGAACTATTAGATTTGGACACGGTCATGCTCTGGGGCATGGAATAAGGGCACGACTTGGTCCTGGAGTCAGAAGGCTCTGACTAAGGACTCTGTTCAATGAGCAATGCCTTGCTGACAGATAGGGAACTTGAACTTTTTCCAACCATTTTAGGAAGAATATGGCTACTTGATGGAGCGTACCTACCTCAGAGGGAGGCACAGAGGAGGAATGCACAGAGGAAGAATGACTGTCTCCTACTAACTCTGCCAAAGAGTTAGCCTTTCTAGGCAGAGACTCTGCACAGTTGTGTTTTGCTTATGCACACAGACATGCCTATGGAAACTGTGTCCATATTGGCTACTATACTAGACTGATAATGTAATTGCAGAGGAAATAATCGCAAAAGTTTACCACAGCCTCAAAGAAAAATGCCTTGGAATAAACCTAATGAAGATGAAAGATCTAGAAAGTGAAAACTTCAAAACAATAAAGAAGAGGACACACGAAGTTGGAAAGGCATCCCATGCTCATGAATTTGAAGGATTAATATTGTAAAAATGAACATCTTACCAAACATAATATGCAGATTTAATACAATGCCTATCAAAATTCTAGAAATTCCTCAAAGAAGTTGAAAAACTAATCTTAAAATTCATATAGAAGCACAAAAGACCACAAATAGTCAAAGCAATCCTGAGCAATAAAAATAGCTGGAGGATTCACTATACCTGATTTCAAGTAAATAGTACAAGTCATCATAATAAAAGCAGCATGGTACTGGCACAGAAACAGATAGATTGGTATCAGAAAAAGTGGAGTGTTGTTTGTGAGACTGAAAGGGTTTGGAACCAAAAAGTAAAATTGTTGCTTTTGAAGCTGAGAGAAGTTGATACCCAGCAGTATGACCATTGCTATAATGTGGCTAATGTGGGAACTGTTTATTGAGAGAAATATGGAGAATTTGGGGACTTTGTGCTGGAAAAGCCTTTGTGTCTTGAAGATAGGGCCCATCTTGTGCTAGCTTGGAAGAGACTGATACTGCTAGAGGCACAAGCAGTGGAAGCCCAGTTTATGATGGTCCAGAGGGGTGCAGAGATTGTGTTGGAAACCTGACTAGGGGCAAATGGAGCAATGCATTGGCAGAGAGGTTAAATTTTGCCTAAGTTTGATCATGCAAGCTTGCCTAAAGTTAAAGTCAAGTGCTTGGTGGAGAAAATTTCAAGGCAATGTAGTCTTGACAATGTGATATGGCTACTTCTTAGTGTTCTTGTTCAGAGCTATGAAAAAGAGCAAGGAATCAGGCAGAACGGCAAAAACTGTGAGAGCTGATGAGGAAAAATGCAATGGCAAATTTGAAGAGCTGAACCAGGAAGAAGCACAGAGCAAAATGGCAGCTATTGTTAAATAGATTAACTCCACTGATAAATCAAAGCCTACTTCTTCATTTGTATAACAGGAAAGACCCTGTCCTGCAGGCAAAATTGAAGGGAAAGCTACCCCCATAAGAATATTAATTCTTTTGGAAGAGAAGAACTAAAGCAAAGAATTCCAAAGAAAAAATCTGTTTTCCTCCTCTTTCCCAGCTTCAGCATGGAGAAGCTGAACCAGCTATGATTCAAGGGGGCCAATTTCCAACCCCACACTGTGACAGAACTTGACAATGTTATCCATATGATACTAGTTTCAGAGGTATCGAAGATCCAAGAGAGAGGAGGTCATGGATCCCTCTTCCAAGGTTTCAGAGATGGCCAAAGCCAAGCAGCATGTGGCAGAAAGTCTGTAGTTTAAAGGCCCAAGAAGGGAAGTTTGTGCTGTGGAATCAAAGCCTGGTTTGTCACTGAGAAATAAAGATGTTAGAGATGCCATATCCAACATGAGACATCTGCCAAGGAGAGGTGTATACCCCCTGGAAAGAGTGATATGTTCTATGAGTAGCTATGTTGGAGGGATAGAACCAAAGCCCTTTAGAACTGAGATGATTTCGACAAGTTCATCTCTTGGACATGGAGCTGCAGGATTTGGACTTTGTCCTGTTGGTTTTTGGTCTTGTTATGGACGGATCTTTTCTGAATATGCCTTCATTCCCCTCTTTTGGAATGGGAACGTTTATTCTGTGCCATTGCATGTTGGAAGTATAAAACTTGTCTTTTGATTTTAAAGGAGATTTTGGCCTTTGGATTTTTAGACTATGTTGAGACTAGTGATGTAGTCTGTGTTGGGACTTCTAAGGTTGGAATGAGTATGGTTTACATAATGAGATGACGATGAACCTGTGAGGCCAGGGGTGGAATGTTTTGGTTTAAAATGAATAGCCATAATTGGACTTTGCATGACCTGCACAATGACTGACATGTCAATGACCCTCTCCACCCCAAAGTCTAGCATGGATCACAGGCATTAGGATCCTTAGAGGCAAGGGATTAACAGTCACAATAGTGTTCCCATACTAAAGGGGCGCCCAAAAAAGAGCTCTGGGCAATGTCACTGAGTCCTTACACCTCACCAGAGTGGAGGACGCAATGGGAAGTTTGACATTCACACTAAAGTATGCTCCAGGGAATGGGAGGGGGGAGAAGAGGGGACACTGGGAGAAAGGGAGGGAGGGTGGTGAAAGGAAGGGGAAAAGGGAGAGGAAGATACAAGGGGGACTAGGGAGAGGTGGAAGGAGAGAGGGGACTGGAGTATCCATTAAGCTTGCATGATTGGGAAAAAAAATAAATATAATAAAAAACAAAACAAAAATGTGTCCCCCATAGGCTCATGTGTTTGGGAAGGTCATGGCACTTTTAGGAAGTGGAGCCTTGCTGGAGGAAGGCAGTAACCAGGAATGGCCTTGAGATGAATTATTCTCACTCTCCTTTCAGGAGAGATCTGCTCTTGCAGCTGACAGTTTTGCAGGTCTCAGCCTCCAGATGGATGTGACCCAGGCCTTCTGCTGGCCAGCCATGCCATTTCCACCATAAAGAACTAGAACTGTAAGCTGGATAAATCCCTCTTTCTCCTTTAAGTTGCTTGACTTTTCTCACACAGAAAAGAGTAACGAGTACACCATTGTACCTACAAGCCCTTTGCTTTTTGACAAAGGTAGCACATCAGAGAAAAGAGAGCATATTCAACAAATCGTGCTGGAAAAATTGTAAAAATACATATCGACAAATTATTTCTCTAATCTTGCTACAAATGAATTAAAGACCTCATGTTGATATTGAAATTTTGAAACTTAGAGTAGAAATAATAAAGAATACATTTGAAGTTATAGGCCTATTCTTCTTAATAGAAGCCCACATTTTATAGGAAATAAGACCAACAAACAACAAGTTAGACTTCTAGAAATTATTTCTGCTTTTCAAAATAAATAGAACAAGTAGTTAATAGAGCAGAAAAGTAATCCACAGAATGGGAGAAACCAAGACCAGGTAGATTCAGTGCAGAATTCTAACAGATCTTCAAAAATAACTAAGACCAATATGTATCAAATTATTTCATATTTTTGAAAGGAAAGATATATTTCCAAACTCTTTCTATGAAGTCAGTAGTACTTCGACCTCCAAACCAAGAAAAAATAACTGAAGGCCAATCTCACCAATGAACACAGATGCAAAACATTCAACAAACTTGATAATTTGCCAACTGAACACAAAAACACACCAGAAATATCATTCCCTATGATCAAGTCAGATTCATTCCAGGCATGCAGAGGTAGTCTAATATATATGAATCAATAAATGCAATTATACATATGAATGGATCAAAAGATGGGGTATCAACTGATCCTCTCAACAGATGCAGAAAAAGCTTTAAATTAAATGTAATACCTTTTCAATGATTAAAACAACAGAAAAAATAGGAATGGAAGGAACATATCTCAAGATAATAAAGGTAATATATGAGCTATATAAGAAACCTAGTGAAAAAATAGGTGCTTTCCTCACTTAGATCCAGAACAAGATAAATCTGCCCATGCCACCATTCCTGATTAACACTGTGCTCAACATTTTTGGTAGAGTAATAAAATGAGAGAGAGAGGGAGGGGGATTAACGAATTAACAGTAGGGAAAAAGAAGTTAAGGTATCTATGTTTTCACATATGATTCTATACTTGAAAGACCACCAAAACTACAGAAATACTCTTAGAACTAATAAAAAGTTTCAGTAATACACAAAGATCAATAGCTTTCCTATATACCAAGGATGAACAAAGTTGAAAAAAATGGGGAAGGAATCCCATTCATGATAGATTCAAAATAAGATATCTTGACAAGTGTTTTTAGCAGATGAGTCATCTTTTTTTATTATTCAATTGTGCGTGTGTGTATGTGTGTGTGTGTGTGTGTGTGTGTGTGTGTGTGTAGAACCACGGGTGAATTCGGGAACCACCATGGACGCCTCCACCTCCTCCTGTTTACTCTGCCCGGGGATTCACAGGCTCCGCCCTACCAGGAGTAGAAGCGCAGGCCGCCCCGGCTTCCGCAAGGCGTCTACACGTGGGGTCTAGGATCCGAACTCAGGACCTTCCACCTGCAAGGCAGAGGCTTAACCCCTGAGCCACCTCTCCAGCCCCAGATAAGTCTTTTACCAGCCCTATTGAGAAATAGGAAGTTCCTCCTCTGCTGAAAAAGAATCTCTGAGCTCCATCTAGCACCCACCAGACAACATGTGCTTGGAAGACTCCTACACGTCTTTTGGTGTCCACAATCTTCAGCTTTAAAGTCTTACTCAGCAGCTGCTGTACAAATGCTACCTGCCATAGAATTCAGTTTCTCTTTCCCTGGCAAATGGTAAATAAAGCCAAATCGAACCTAGTGAGTGCCAGAACCCACATGATCCCAAATCTGTAGCAATCCTGCTTCTCAGACTGCTTCTCAGTCCTCCAAGGAGGACTTGTCCAAATGAAACATTCTATCATATTAACCCACCCACCCACACTGGCTGATATTACAACAGACAGAAGTTCCTTTATCACCTTTGGAACAAACTTGTATTTAGCTTCGACATCTGTGTCTACGATGACTCTGTGAACTGTTTCCACTTTGCAGAAGAAAGCCAGTCATGACCAGTTTTGATTAGTTGAGGTGTTTGCCTTTCCCAAATGTTTATTTTTAAGATAATAAAACTTTTGCAAATCAAGAATGATATAGCTACATCTCTATCATTCTATCATCTAGGTAGCTAACTAGCTATCTACTTACCTATAACAAATTCTTTCTTCAAAGAACAGATAACTTAGTAAAATCCAAGACCTACACAGTATTTTATTTTCTAATTATGTTTTGCAGAGCTGAAGCTAATGTTACTTGTTTGAAAATGTTAAAATGTCTCATATTGTCAGCAACTATTTTGTTCATAGGACAATCATATTCTGTTTATTCAACCTGTGATATAGTTTATTTAGAAATAGTTGCACATGTTTGAATTGAATTTGCTTTACAGGTGTTTGATTTTGGAAAAGGAAACCTTCGGTTGAATATTTTTAAGAAATCTAGCAGCTTTTCAGACACTGCAGGAGTGGAAGAAAGAAACAAAACCAAAACAAAAAACTAAACTAAAAGTTGAACAGTACCTCAAATACTGCTAGAATGAGTCTTCGGAAATATATAAACAACAACTCAGCAACAAACAAGCCTATTTTTCTTTTTTAAAAAATTTTTAAATTATTTATTATTTATTCAATTGTGCGTGTATGCGTGTGTGTGCGTGTGTATGTATGTGTGTGTGTGTAGAACCACGGACGAATTCGGGAACCACCATGGACGCCTCCACCTCCTTGTTTACTCTGCCCCGGGATTCACAGGCTCCGTCCGCCCTACCAGGACCAGAAACTCAGGCCGCCCCCGGTTTTGCCTGGCGTCTATACGTGGGGTCTAGGATCAGAACTCGGGATCTTCTGCCTGCAAGGCAGAGCCACCTCTCCAGCCCCTATTTTTCTTTTATACCTTTCTCCAGACCTTCCTTTTCCTGGTACTCTCTTCCAGCATTTGTGGATATATAGTGCCTTCCAATTTTTCTCTGTTTCACATCCTGAGTGACAACTGTTGACGATATCCTGGAACTAACTGCTGCCATCTCATCTCTTCAATGGTATTGCATTCCTCCATGACTTCTTTTTTTTTAATTTTTTATTATTTATTCAATTGTGTGTGTGTGGTATGCGCGTTTATGTATGTGTGAGTATGTATATGTGTGTGTGTAGAACCACGGACGAATTCGGGAACCACCATGGACGCCTCCACCTCCTCCTCGTTTACTCCGCCTCGGGATTCACAGGCTCCACCCTACCAGGACCAGAAACGCAGACCGCCCCTGCTTCCGCCTGGCGCATGACTTCTTTTCACATAGATTGTTCTAGAAAGGCCAATGGAAAGAGAGAAGGCATTCATATTTTTCAGGTTTGTTGTGTTTCTCTGGAACAAACAGTCTCTCTCTACCTGGACAAACCAGCATAAGTAGTTTGGTTGGTATTTGACTATTGGTTGGTATTTGAGATCTTTTCCAGCCAAGAATCCCATGGAGGAAATCATGATATACTGAAGGGGACAAAGGGACCAGTGTGGCAGTGTTTCTCTGTGACTTGCTGATGAGAACCTCAAGGACAGATGTGTTGGGTAGTTTTCCATCTCTCCATATCTACCTTTGTATCTAGCACATTGTTGATGCATAGTTCTATGCATCAAATGGCTTAAGGGAACAAAGGGTTTATATCCTTATGACAGTCTAGTTACAGTTCTCAGTCCAGTTTGATGGGAGAGCATGCACCAACACCAGGGCCAAGGGAACTGGCCACACCATCTCTACATAATGGCTGAGAAAGGGATGATTCTTACTTGCCAGACCAGCATGTCTGGCCAAGTGTACAAAAAGATGCCAACTTCCTCAACCGACTCTCAGTATTTTATTCATCTGTTCAGGGCTTAGTCCCACCCACCGTGGGCTGGACCTTCCCCATCAGCTAGACAATCTCCTGCAGGTTTGTTCTGGGCTTAACCTAACCACTAATTCTCCCAAAGTATCCAGAGCTCAGACTCTCAACAGTCAAGTTGACATCTGTGCCTAACTATGAAAGTTCATCAACAGATGAACAAAGAGCTTAAAGATAAAGGATTTAGTGATGGAATGTTCAGACATGCATATTATTCTTTACTTTGAAACTACTGTTATAAAGTATTTATACCAACTCTATATTGATAAGCCTAGTAAAATGTTGCTAGCCTTTCTAAAAGAAATGCAAGAAAGTATTTAGTTGCTGCCATAGTTTAAAGTAATCTACAGAGTGAACTTGGATTTTTCATACCTGTAAACATATGATACTGAAGAAGTGTTTGCTTAGCTAAGGTTCTTCATTAAAAAAATATTTTTTTTGTGTGTGTGTAGGATGCTGGGGATACTGAAGCTTACATATGCTAGGCAGGCATCTGTCACTAATATGCTTCTATCTCCACAAGCCTTTTATATAATCAAGAACTTTCCATGGGTCATAGCTCTTCTTCACAAATACTGCTTTATAAACCTAGGCTCTCAGAGAAAGGATTATATGTGCAAGAATTTTATCAAAGGAAGAGTTCATGTAAGTAGGTAGGAAGAGTCTGGAAGGATTGGAGGGGCTCTAGACCACGAGGCACATCTGAATCTGAGTGAGAGAGGGGAAGAAAAGATTGAATGAGATTTCTCACCTATTGAGTTGTCAAAGGAACTTTCAGAACAACTCCCAAAAGTTCCAAGTGCCCCAGGGATGGGACTGTCTTCTTGTCTTTGTCAGTTGTTGACAGGGAGAATCTTGTGGGGAGACTGGGTGCCCTGTAACAGGCATAGATGCATGCTCGCTGTCAGTGGGCATGTCTGCTCTGACTCTTTAAAGTATCTCTGTGTACTTCAGCTCTCTCTGCTCGTACACCAAGACATTTATCAATGAGACTATTAACTAACAAGGCTTATACATTTATACACAGTATCTCAAATGAACATTTTAACAAAACAATGCTAGTTTAGTGTAGCAGTACTGTAATGGTCTACAAATCCTAATTCTTCCCCTTTGCTTCATAACTAAATTGCTGATTTTAGATAAATTCATGACTTCCATAATAAAGATTTATTTCCTTATATTCTTTGTAAGAGAAAATGTGTGAAATCTACAGGAAATTTATTTCAATTTTAGGGTATATTTTGTGTTCTTCCTGTTGGCAACATATATATCATATCTATATATATAAATATATATATGATAGTTGAATTTGAGCAGTCATATTGGATTTTGAGGTAGAAGGATCATACTGGATATGATAAATCAACAATGTGCAGGAGGCTGCAGCCCTGATTCCTTGATGCTCCGAGCCAGCCCTGGGCTGCCTGACTCTAGACCTCCTTTATGAGTAAATGCAGCCTTGATTCCATAAAACATGGTGCCTGTCCTGGATTGCTTGGCTCTAGACCTCTTCTGTGAATAAACAGAATGACCATGGGTCTTGTTTGAATCACTTTTAATTCTCTCTTGGTCAGATATAAACCTTATTTTACTAATATAGAAAGTGCTTTCTGAGATTGCGCCTAGGGAGATTAAATATCCCATTCTTTTTATGACATAGATATTAAGTGCTGGAACTGAGATTTTAACCAGTTTACTTGACTTTTATGTTGAATGCCAGGCCCATGGAATTAAATTTGAAGTTTTATTACATTAAAGTTCAGTGTGCTCCAATTATGTAGACACTACTGAAGATTTCAGGAGTCCTTCTTTCTTGGCTCAAGTTTCTGCATCTGAAAAAGATAGAAACACTTTTTGTTTTTCTAGTAATATGTACAGAAATGCTTTGCAAATTCTATATACTCAGAATAAAAGCTATTTTAGCTGTTGTTGATCTACTGATTTTCCAGTTTGAATGACAATAATGAGACATGTATATTCCATGATATAAGCCTGGAGTGACTTAAAGCAGTTCCAGGTAAAGCTGCCTCAGTTATTAAGTGGTAGATTAGAAGTTGAGGGGAGCAGGAAGAAAAGGAGAGATGAAATAGGAGGGATATCTTAGCACTGATTATTCAGTAGGTAACACTTGGGGCTTCCAATGATTGATCTTAGATTTTTTTCATTCTAACTAGATCCATGGTCAAGCCCCATCTTGTCCTTCTGCATCAGTTGTTTCCTTCACTAGTGCCATGGTTTGAATATGAGTTGTCCCTTACAGGCTCGGGTGTCTGAATTCTTAATTGGTGTTTGGGAAGGTTGTAGCAAGTTTAAGAGGTGGAACGTTACTGGAGGAAGGCACATCACAGAGGTTGGGCTTTGAGGTTGGTTAGATTCTAGGAGGAGTCAACTTTGGCAGTTTGCAGCTCTCAGCCTCCTTGATGGAAATGACTTAAGCTGCCTTCAGGTCCTGCCAGCTAGCCATGCTGTTTCCGCCAGGGAGAACAGTATCTCCCTTTCTCTCTTTAAGATGCTTGAGTTTTAGTGGTGTCTAACAGAGAGTGACTGGTACAGTTAGCATTGTAAACATTTGTCCTTAGGGTTCAAAAAGTTGCGAGAACCACTAATTTAGAAGAATATGTTCTTCCAAACTATTGACTCTGGCTTTTGTCTTTTTCAAAGGGGCAAGCTATATAATGATTGTTTTAATTGCTATTTTTCACTAATTTCTTAATTTCACTAATTCAGTTCACATGCTTAATTCTCAGTTTAGATCCATGTTTATGTCAATATATAATATTCCATTTGATAATAATAATAATCAGATAATGGAATAATTGATTGTACCTGAATTGCAAAATGCATAAGAAATCATATGTTTATGATCTCCCAGAACCAATCACCTTGTACTCTTAGACTTCTATGAAAAAAATTAGAATGAGAAGACAGTAGTTTCAGCTTTCCCATCAATACATTCATACATAATAAATATATGTCTGGCTTTCTTCCTGCAAATGAGATCATATTGTTTGAATGGCCTTAATTTTTATGTTCTATTTCCCTCCAAAAATAATAGCAAATATATAAAAATTATTATACAAGTTGAAAGACAATGACATGTGAGAATTTATTTTGAAATCTCTTCAGACATGGTGGCTATGTGAGTTGTTAGCTTTTTGGAAATAAATTTCAATAACATGGCAGGTAAACAGGGATAATATCTCTGGAGCTCAGATATTCAGTACTATAGAGGAACTTTCTACATTTCTCAATACTGAACTTTTGGAATGCTTGGAACAAAGCATTTTAGGAGTGACTAACACCATTCTTGGTAGCTCTAAATATATTCCTTGTTATCCAGTTCACTTTCCTGCCAAATAGTAATATGGCCAAAGTTTACTGCTAAGTCATTTATGACAGCTAGAGATATAGTAAAAAGTGATGCACTCAAGCCTCAGTTTGGGCTCTGACCTGCAACTGGACCTCTACTGGGTGATGCAGCTTTCTGGAACATTGCTTTCATTTTCAGTGAAATAAAAATTACAGTTTTTTGCTTCCGAGTGCATCCAGTTTGAATGTTTTAAATTCTTCTACTCTTTATATGACAGATAGAAAACTAAGGCTCTGGCATAGACAGTTGTTCACAGAGCTGAAATTTTGATGTACTTTCATTGAGAAACCCCTACATGACTGGGGAGAAATATAAATTGTGAGAAGAGGTAGATATCATTTTTGGACTGGGGGGGGTGATTTGTAAAACAGGGAAACATAGGGTTGGTGGGATTGGGTTCTTTAATTGTGTAAAGTTTTGTGTCACAAATACTGTGTGTACATCTTTCAGATGAAATCTGAAACAATTATTAGATATTTTCTAACTACTCAGGGATTTGTAATTGCATTTGACAAAACACATGGCTGACATCACGTTTTTCAATTCCTGACCAGATGTTAGGTGTCATATGAGTCCAGCAAAGGCGGCCATACTTCACAAAGGCAATTGTAAGTGATGAGAAATAATCACTTCCTTCAGTTTCCTCAGAGAATGTTAAAAACCAAATCATCAACTCCAGCTTGAGATTGTCATGGTCGAGTTCAGCCAAACTGAGCTGTGTTTATGGCATAACTGAGTGATTATTAGTTAAGAACCTCCCCGTTGCCATTCATGCTGTCTATATTTTGTTTTTAAAAAGTATCTCACTTCCCTTACTTTGAACTGAAAAGTTTAATAGATGATTTAAAATGTTTTCAACAAATAGGATAAGACCCAGCCTCAACTGGCTTTGGAAAAAGTAGAATTTAATGGTTAAATGAACTTAAAAGTCCAGGAGAGAGTCTGATTTCAGAAAAAGCTCAGAGGAGGGTTTTGTCTCCATGTCCACGACTTGGCTGTTTCCAGTATCTGCCTTCTCAGCTCAATTCCTGTTTTGTCCCTGTTCCCAGAAAGATTCTTCCTTTTGTGGGTTGGGTTAACTGATTATATTGTCTGCCTAAAGTCCCATAGGAACTCCTACTTGCCTTCTAACCAGAGCCCTCAGTGAACACCCCTCACTTCCCAGGAGCTCCAGTTGTGACACAGGCTTGTCTATCGACCTTTACTATGGACAGTGGAACACGATATCGTGGGTTTAGGACTGAATTAACCATAGGTATCACCTCATATTCATGGAGTTGAGAGTGTAAGGGCTTCTTTCCTAGAACAAATCAGGGTTTGCTCTCCTAAAGAATATGGTTCATGTGGATTCTTGGAAAATTCCAGGTAGCCTTACACTTGGAATCTGCTTTGTTTAGACAAATGGGGTCTTTTCATTTTCCTCATCTATGTTTTTCCTTCAGAGGTCTTAAAAGAACAGAATTCCTCTTCTTTATGACCCACCTGCCCATCATTTACCTTCTTCCTTTCATCTAGTCCAGGATCTGCTTCATCATATTAAAATTTTATATTTATTCTCTCATGATTTATTTATTTACTTATTTATTTATTCATGTGTCTATGGGCATGTATGTATCAGAGGGCACTGTATGCTCCTGTGGAGGACAAAGGATGACTCAGAGAATCATCCTGGATTGCTTGCACTTGTTTATTGCTTTGCTCTGGGATTTCCAAGGCATAGCTTTCCAGAGTCAGAAGTGCAGATCATCACCAATTCTTCCTAGCATTTTTAAATGTGAGATAAGATCTGAACTCAGGTCCTTCTGCTTGCAAAGCAGTCTTAAGCTCTGAGCTTAATCTCCAGCCCCTCTTTTTTAAAAATAAGCTTTAAGTCTCTCTGAACAGACAGACGTGTATAAAGTTTTTTTAACCTGTATTCCCTTTTTAGCTAGAATCTGATGTCTCCTCATAGAGCTTTCACTGACCTGAAAAAAATTGTCTATATTCCTTGTCTCTACTTTTTTCATGTATCATTTTCAATAGGATGAAAGAAAAATGTTTTGTTTTAATACCTCTGTGGTGATATGGTTTTTATACTCACATGAACACACCTTTATAAAATCATGCTGAAGAGTAGAAAATTTAGTAGAGGAAATAAGAGGCTTTCAAAGCTGTCAGAATAATTAAGGAGCAAAGTTTAAGGAAGATATTGGTAGATTCACAACATCCCAGCAAAATATAGCAGATAAATTGCTTCCAATACAATGATTCTCAAAACAATCTCAGAAGCTTCTAGAAAATCTCTAAGATCTGATGTGGCTGATATCAGAGCACAGGACCTCAGGGAACGCTGGCACTCCTGTAAGCATTTTTTTTTACACAGCTACTACATGGGAAGATTGGGGTTCAAGGACTTAAGGAAGTACAATTTCTAGTCTTTAGTTCCCAAAGTACAGAGAGGAGCTACAAAGGCAAAGCTGGCTCTGAATATTAGTAAGATAAATTTGGCATGTTAAAGACACAAGTTTTTTTCCCCTCTCAGCTTTTTAAATCTGTTGTTGAGGCTTCTATCTCCAAGCTCCTCACACCAAACTCTTGGAGAGGTCTCACTCGTTCTGTCTCTCCAGACACCCATAGGAGATGATAGCTTAGCTTCTTTTTTTCTTGCACAGGTGTATCCATAAATTTCTTGTGAGTACAACTCTCTGCTGGGTCTTTTCATGTGATTCATCCAAAGGGACGATGTGCTTAACTTGTTTTGAGAGTGAAATCTTTATTTTTATTCCTGAATCTGCTAATTCCCTATATTCTCTCTCCTTTAGCTCTATTGTAATTGATCTCTAAATCTCACTCTAAAATATATCTTTCTTTTCCCATTCCAACCATGCTGTCCTGGATCCTTGCCTTATCACTTTTGGCCTGGGCTTTCTGACCCTCCTTGAAGCTGTTCTTCTTAGACTCTGTATGCACTGTTAGGAATCACAAACATGCAATAATCTTTCTTTGTTCAGGGCTCTTGAATGAACATTTAAAATATGGATAAGAGGAACCAAATAATTCTTGATAATTTACCAAAGAGAGCGGATGAATGTGGTGCCTTTGTTCATGAAAGTCCCAACAATGTTAAGAATCAGAGCAGCTAGAGAAATAAAGATAGTACTTCAAATGCTCTGATTCTGGTCATACAGAGTGAACATCCCAGAATATAGACAGAGGTTCAATATGAAGAATCCAGTGTTTTACATTGTAGTGTCTGGGGCAAGTAAATAAGGCAGACTGGTTAATTTCACAGATCTCATAGTTATTTCTCATTTTCAGTTCATTTTTAATTTTCAGTGTGTGCTCTCCAGATAGAATATGCTTTGTGGAGAGGAGATGGTTAGAAAAAGACAGAAACTACCTGGAAATGCAGCTCTGCTAGATAAAATAGAACTGAAAGGAAAAGGAAAAAAGAACAGGAAACAATAGATATCACTCATCTTTGGCTGCTTCCAAGAACATTTGGCTGATTGCCACCTCTGTGGATCCCAGTGTCCTTGATGCTTATGTCTCTTGGATCAGCTTGGATATGTGAGAACAGGACTGAATAATGTGATCTAAATGTCACTTGACAGACAGAGGTGCAGATAGATGGTCAAAAATGCTGAGAAAGTCGTCTGCTCTCCTGTAATGTTTCACAAATGAATGTAACACCAGTCAACCAGCATCCCTGTGGCCAGTAATTCTTCCTTGTCCCCAGCCAGGGGTCCTCCTTCAATGTTGGGGGTCTGTTTCCTCCATTGAATCTCTGTGCATCTTTATATATCCCTGTCTGCCTTGTCATTCTCTCAGACACCACCCTCATTACTCTTACTGTGGACATTATTCTAAGGTCTTCTTGTTCTTCCTCTCTTGTGCCACAGTACAGGGGTTGATCCTTTTGGTTCTTTTGATTGACCATCATACTCCCACAGAAGTCATAGAGCCAAAATCTAACCAAAGGTAATGCAGAAAATCAGAGGAAACAAAAATTTTCATCATAACATTTTAAGCAAAACTGCAGAGGAATGTCTATTCAATTTAGGGATCAAATCTCTCACTAATGAATTAAGATTTTTTTTTCTTGCAGTAGAGTAAACATTATACTTACTGAGCACAATTATCCCCAGTAGGAAACAACCTAAAGAATCTATTGAAACAGGACAGTTGCACTGTGGTTCTACTGATGATAAGAGTATTTGCTCATAGACTGTTTTTTGGCCATTAGAACTCAGTCCATCCATCCACAGGGTTTTTGTAATTCAATGTATAAAACATAATATCCAAGTCATTCTGTTTGGATTCAAATCTAAGCTTGTCCAGTTACCAGACATATGGTTTTGGGAAAGTTTGCTTAACCCTTCTGAGCCTTTTTGCTTTTCCTCTAAAATGAGAATAATAGATTCAAATCATAGAAAAGTAAGATGATATGTATGTAAATCACTTCTGGCATATAAGGTGTGAATCTAAGGCATATTTAAAATGATCACTAGACTCAAAACCATTTTTAAATTAATTTATATTTCAGAGCATTTTAAAACAACTTTCTCAAGGAGACTTCTCTTTTCTCAAGGTAAACTTTACACTTGTTGCCTACTGCTTGGAGCTTCTTAACAACTAGACCTTGTAAAGAAATGTTGTCATCCATCACCAATGAAGTCATTAGGTATTCCTCCTAGATGTCAAGACCACCTTCAAAGCAAATTATACGCGTGTTTCCTAAAAGTGTTAATGTGCTAATCTGTTGGTTCCCGGATCTAGGCAAAATGCCATCGTATTACGCTTGAATAAAATGCCATGGTTCTTGAAGATGTAGTATAAATATTACTCACTGTGTTTTCACATTTTCAAGTGTGATGCTTCTCCATTAAAGCCAACAAGCTGGAACTGGTATTGAGATCAGTGGAATTATTTCACTTTAAATGACATTGCAGATCCTGGTAGGGAAGAAAGCTCACTAGGCTGTTTGTTCATTTCTTTGCTTTTGATCCTGCATTAGAAAAACAAAACCATAACTTCTTTAATTTGTGTTGCATTAGAATGCTTGGTTTTAAAAGTAACAAATGGAGTTCTTCCTTGAACTTCATAAAACATTGTTAAAATGTATTTTTTACTCAAGACCAGGACAGTATTTCCAACTTCTGAAATGGTTCTGAAAACTTTTGTTTTTTCATTTAATACTACACGGCTCTATGAAGCAATCTTCTCCCTATTGATTACTTTAAAAATCTAAATATTGATTACTTCTGAAATCCATTAAAGATGTTCAGTCAAGATTTAGTTCTTATTTAAAAATAGATAATCATATCCATCTAATTAGTTTGCAAATTTTCTCTTGTCTTTAATAAATGGTGAAATTACATGTGCAGCAAAGAATCATTTTAAAATAAATTTAATCATAATTTATTAACAGCTTTTCAAAATTTCACCTATTTTATATATTCATAAATCTAGGGCTGTATAACATTTTCTCAGGCACAAAGGTTTGTGTAAAGGAAAGTCCAAGACTTCTGCATAGCTGTCCTCTAAGGATACACCATAACCTCATCTCAAAATAAGAACTCAGAGAAGTCAGCCAGCTTATCCAAGCTTACACAGTTAAAACATGCTAAACCCGATTGTCATGAAACTTCTTCAGGGCTTATCACAAAATAAGTTTAGTATTTATTTATATGAATTGTTCATCAACATCATTGTATTAAGAAGATTATAAGATGTTTATACCTCTGGCTGCTTACTTACTAAGAGGTGCAGGTTAGAAGAGTAATGAATGTTTATCAAATGAATAGGTTTTTGTTTGATCTGATCTTTCAGCTCAGAACTTATTGAGGCAATGTTTTTATATCTCTATAACTTTTAGTGGGGATTTTATTTAATCATATTACATGTGCTTTTTTTTTACAAGCATATTGAATACTAATCCCTGCTTCTCTCCATCCCCCTCCCTCCCATCCCTCTCCCTTTCCCTCATCAATCCATTCCACTCTCTCCCTCCCTCCTGCCTGGCCACTTCTAATGACCCCAGGGTTCCCTCTGGCTTGTCTAATCTTGTGGAGTTTCGGGCCTCTATGGCATACAAAGTTGCCCCTCCTCAGGCCATCCCACTGACAGGGACATTTCCCTTCATTCGTCCAGCTCTAGTTACTAAAGTTTCCACTGTGTGTTCTTATCTCTCTTCAGTTCTTCGAAGTCTATGGGGTGTGTTGGTATGTCGGTCATTATGCAGGTCTGGTAAGGACAAGTCTTACTGCATTTCTTTCCTGGATGCAGCATACATGTGATTTTTAAATTAGAGTTCTGTTTCTCATATGACCATTTCCAATGATAGTTTATATATGATGGTATTAAGATAGCTAGTCTCCTAGGGATGTTATGACAAAGACTATGCTGTCTATTGTCATGCAGGATATGAATCTAATCCCAGAAGTCCTAGTGCTATAGATACTGCCATATAATCCTGAAATAATATATTTTGTCATGTAAGAAAATGTTCCACTTTGGTTTTCCTTTGGCCCAGAGGCAATATTGTGTCCAGATCCAGAAATACTTCCTTGTATCCAGAGGAAACCTTAGCTTAGAGAATTCTTATCAGTAGTTCACCAGTAAGTTTCCACTGCATGCTTTGTATGGGAGAAGAGGGGGAAGCTCTAACATTTCAGCTTAAATCTATTAAGCCAAGCATCCTGTGTTTAGTTGGTTGCCAAAATATATCATGATAAGATTCCCAAAAGATAATAATGGGGGTGGTTGGAAATTGCTGCCTATTACAGGTTTGCAGAAGGTCATTTCTTCACACTAAGACTTCACAGCTTCGAAGAGTTAAATTTTGTTGTCATTTAGCTTATAAGTGTCATTTTGACACATGAACCAAGACCATGGTGTCTTGACAACATCTTCAGCTATTTTATTTATATATATATATGCATATATATTATATATACTGGACACAAAGAAGCATGAAAATCCTACATAACAGCTCCTAAGATTTTTCACTTCAATCTGGGAAGAAATATATAGCAATAAACTTTATTAAAGTTACAAATGTTTTATTGGCTGCCATTTTCATTTTGAAAATTAGATGTCATTACTTTTCTTTTTCTTTTCCTTGGATGTCATTACTTTTCAACTCATCAACAAATTAAATTATTTGGGCTGATCTGAAGATACAGCCTACTGTCTCTGAGTTCTGTTTGCACAACTGTGAAGGTATATAGGCACAAGTGTTTTCCTGAAACAGATAATTAATTTGCATAACCTTTGTCTCTTTCAGCAAAACTGTGTGTCTCTTAAAATTAGAGTCTAAGAAGTGCTTATTTTAGTTATATGCTTAGAACTTTGGATTGCTTTCTAGTAAATACCATTGCATGAAAAATGTTCTGTGAAGTAAATAATATAGGAAATAATTGTGGCCTTGAAATAGAAGATCTGGATCTATCCTTTTTCCAGTAGCCATTTGGGACGATTGTGTGCTCATCACTTTCATCTTTCTGAAAATGCTACAGAATTATTTCTGCTTACACCAGCACTGAGTGGGAGTGGTATGTGCCAGTGGAATTGACTGGGCCAACATGGAGTCATTTTACCATCTCCCCCTCCAGTGCCATCATTGCTACTACATGAGAGTGTTTTGTCCATTCTATTTTAGACTAGTAATCATTTTTCCATTTTTAATGAATCAAAAATACATTTCACCTTAGTTTTTTTTTTTTTTAGAGTGACAAGGGTTTTATTCTTGGTTATGATTCTGATTTCAGTTTATACCAATATCAGGAGCAGAAGGAACTGGCCACACCATACCCACAGAATGCGCCGAGGAAGAAACATACTTTCTCTCTTACTAGAATGTCTGCACACCAATGGTGCCGAAATATGCAAAGTACCAAATCAGCTTTGGTTGTCTATCTATCTACACAAGATATAGTTCCACCCATCATGGGCAGGTCTTTCCACGTCAATTAGATAATCTCCCACAGCCTTCTTTAGGGTTTGCCTTGATTCTAACCACTTCCTCACAGGTGAGTCCAAAGCCTTGGCCTTCAGCTGTGGATAGCTGGAGCATATCTACATCCTGAGTAATTAATCACTTAGATACAGCATCTGTTACTGAACCTGGATCTCATGGATTAGGCTAGAATGGCTGGCAATTCGCCCCAGAGATCCTTCTGTCTCAGTGCTGGGATTACAGGTGCTCACTGATACTTTTTTTTCCCTCCCACATTTTATTTTTTTCCTAATCATACAAGCTCAACAGGTACCCCCCATCCTCTCCCTCTCTCCTCTCCCCAGTCGTCCCTCCTTACACTCTCCCCCCTTTCCCTCTTCCTTACACTTTCCTCCTCCTTCGGTTCCCCCCTCCCAGTCCCTCCCCATTCCTCTCGCCCATCTCCTGGAGCTTCATTTTGTGTCAACACCAAACCTCCCTCTGAGTCCTCCACCATAGTGAGGGCTCAGGACTCAGTGGCATGCCCAAAGCCTCTTCTTGGACTCCTCTTTAGTATGGGAACTCTATTAGTACTGTTTAATCTCTTGCCTCTAAGGATCCTACTGCCTGGAACCTTCTCCCCTGTGATCACCACAGACTAGACTTTGGGGGGTATGGACATGTCAACCATTGTGCAGGTCAGGCAAAGTCCAATTCTGGCTGCTGCAGCCCTAACTTGTGTGGAGTATCTTGCGCATTGTTGATCCTCTCCATCTTTAGGCTTCTTTAGGCTCTCACAGTCTTGCTACCCCCTCTTCTGCAAGGTTCCCTGAGGTTTAGGATGGGGAGAGATTTGGCTTGTCTGGTTCCAGGTGATTAATATAGGGTCTTTGATGTTCTGAATTATGGTTTGTTGTTATTTTTAGTTTTGCTTTTCCTGCACTGCCCTTGGCTGCATCCCGATTGGTATGGAAGGTCACCTCCTAACCAAAGATAAAAAACTTTTTAAATGAAGATCTTAATATATGAAGAGACTTAAAGGTAGATGGAAGAATAGGAGTAGGAATTTCACCTTAGTTTTTATAAAACCACAAACACCCTTGATATTTTAATTAGCCTGCAAAATATTTCTCAAGCAAAGTTGTGATGCCGATTAAGTGGTTTAAATGACTCTCAGAGACCAAATATTTACATAAATGAATAATTCATAGGCATCCCTGCCATCTCAGATGTCAAGGTGGGAAGAGCTGAGCTAGATGGAAAGGAGTGTCTCCTTATACCTTGGTACAAACTTAACCAAGGAAGTGAGAGAACTTTACAATGAAAACTTTAAAACCCTAAAGAAAGAAATTACAGAACACGCCAGAAGGTGGAAAGACCTTCCATGCTCTTGAATAGGCAGAATCAATATCATAAAAATGACCATCCTATCAAAGGCAATATACAGATTCAATGCTATATTAATCAAAATCCCAAAGCAATTCTTTAAAGAAATTGATCAAACAATTTCAAAATTCATATGGAAGCACAAAAGACCCAGGACAGCAAAAACAATCCTGAGTAACAAAAACACTGCAGGAGGTATCACCATACCAAACCTTAATCTATACTAAAAATTCGTAGTAACCAAAACAGCCTGGTACTGACTCCAAAATAGACACATAGATCAATGGATAAGAGTTGAAGACCCAGATATAAGTACACACAAGTAAAGTCATTTGATCTTTGACAAAAGGGTCCAAAAATCCAGTGGAAAAAGAACAGCATCTTCAACAAATGGTGCTAGCAAAACTGGATGTCCACATGCAGAAGATTAAAACTGGATCCGTACTTGTCACCATGCACAAAAATTAACTCCAAATGGATCAAAGACCTCAATATAAGGCCAGAGACTATAAAAACCCTAGTTGAAAGGGTAGGGAACTCCCTCAAGCTGATTGGACTAGCCTAACAGTTCCTAAACAGAAGTCCAATAGCACAGTCACTAGAACCAACACTCAACAAATGGGATCTTATGAAATTAAAGAGCTTCTGTTCACATAAAGAGATGTAAACTGAGCAAAAAGGCAACACACAGAATGGGAGAAAATCTTCACTAACCACATATCTGACAGAGCTCTGTTATCCAAAGTGCACAAAGAACTTAGAAAACATAAGGAAACACCAAGGAGATAAATGGCCCAATTAAAAAATGGTCCTGGGAACTGAAAAGAAACTTTTCCAGGGAGGAAATTGAAATGTCTAACAAATATCTTAAAAATGCTCCACATCCTTAGACATCAGGTAAATGCAAATCAAAACCTCCCTGAGATATCATCTCACCCTGGTCAGGATGGCAAAAATCCACAACACCAAATGTCAGAGAGCATGTGGAGAGAAGGAAACTCTTCTGCATTGCTGGTGGGAATGCAGGCTTATACAACCACTCTGGTGATCAGATGGCGATTTTTAAAAAGTGAAAGATTGAAATGCCATATGACCCTGCTATTCCACTTCTGGGAATAATCCTCCATAAAGCAAAAATTCACCTCAATGACACAAGCATGACCATGTTCATAGCAGCACTATTTACAATAGCAAAGTCATGAAATCAACCCAAATGCCCAACAGTAGACAAGTGGAGAAGGAAAATATGGTACATTTATACAATGGAATACTACTCAGCAACCAAAAAAATGAATTAATGAAATTTGCTGGTAAATGGATAGAATTAGAAAAAAATTATATTGAGTGAAGTATCCCAGACACAGAATATTAAGTGCCATATGTACTCCCTAATAGGTGGATCCTAGTATCAACCCCACTTAGTGATATATTCAAAGATACATCTCTGTAATACCTACAGTAATTGCAAAGATTATAAACAGTAGCAAAGGGGAAGGAGCCCCCCCCCAAAATAAGGAGATAGGGGATCATGCTACTGCTGAAAAAATAGGTCATCATCAAGTACTGCAAGTAAGTAATGAGACATCTGGTCAAGCTCATTACTTTCCTTCCTGGTCACTTGCAACTGAAGAGGTTTGATCTCACCAGTCAGGGAGGGTATAGAGTCTGGCAGATATATGGTAACCATCCTGACCCCCTCCCCTCACTGCAGGCTCCTACTCCTATTCCATCTACCTTTGAATCTACTTTTATAGTAAGACTCCATTTAAACAGCCTTTTATCTCTAGCTAGGAGGTGACATCCAATACCAATCAGGATGAGCCAAAGGCAGTGCAGGAACAGCAAAACTGAAAACGACAATCAACCATAATTTCAGAATATCAGAGACCCTACATTAATTACCTGGAACCAGAGCAGCCAAATCTCTCCCCATCCTAAAGCTCAGGGAAACTTGTGGAAAAGGGGGCAGTAAGATTGTAAGAGCTTAAAGATGGGGAGGACCAACGCTATGCAAGATATTCCACACAAGTTAGGGCCGCTGTAGCCATAATTGGACTTTGCATGACCTGCGCAATGACTGACATGTCAATGACCCTTCCCCCAAAGTCTAACATTGATCACAGGCACTAGGTCCTTAGAGGCAAGAGATTAACAGTCACAGTAGTGTTCCCATACTAAAGGGGAGCACAACAAAGGGCTCTGGGCAATGCCACTGAGTCTTTACACCTCATGCAGAGGGAAGTTTGACATTCACACTAAAGGATGCTTCCTGGAATGGGAGGAGGGAAGAGGGGGACACTGGGAGAAATGGAGGGAGGGGGTGAAAAGAAGGGGAATGAGGAGGTGGGTGTAAAGGGTACTGGGGAGGGGTGGAGGGTGGGAAGGGGCAGGGTACCTATTAATTTGTTTGATTAGAGAAAAAATAAACATAATAGAAAAAAAGAGCATAAATCCCTTGTTTCCTTAAAAAAATGAGCATTTTAAATCCCTTCTCTGAAAGCAAAGGGAGAATATCACTGGAGCAAGTAGTTCTCTGGGAGGGACAAGCTCCTTTGCCTTCACTACCAGCCTGCAGAGCACCTGCTATAAAGTAGCATTGTGTAGTGAGACAGTAAAGCCAAGGAGTAAAAGGGATGAAGGTGAAGACATGATCTGGAATGCTGAGGGAGAATGGAGCCGCAGAATGGATGATGGAAGCTTCTGGTGCCGCCTGTTTGCATCTGAATTTTGTGACCTTGAAAGCACCACAGCACCTTCCAAAAGCTGGCCCCTGCAAAGTAGATAGTGCCAGTTTTCTCTAAGAACCTCAGTATTACCTGGAGTCATTCCTGCATGGACTCCATCATTTATCTGTTGTGGGGATATGGATCAATTACATAAACTTGCTCAATCCCATGAAACCAAAAGAACTACCTGTTATGGTTTGCATGTGAACTGTGTCATGTGCTTACATCTTTAGTTGATGGTAATGTTTGAAAAGGTTGTGGCAACTTGGAGCCTTGTTGGAGGAAGGGGTGTCATGCTGGGCAAGTCTTGAGGTTGCCTAGCCCTGAGCTGCTTCCCTGTAGTAATCTGCTCGTACGCTCTGCTTCTCACTCTCTCCTCCTCCATGACGGACATGACCTGAGCTGTCTCCAGATCCTGCCGCCTGCAGTGCTTTTTTTCCACCATAAATGATTGTGTCTCCCCTCAGAGTCAAATAATCTCCCTTTAATGCCAAAAATTGTGTATGAGTGTTGTCTCACAGCAGCAGAAAGAGTAACTGTAACACGAACTCACTGGGTTAAAATGAGGTAATGGATGTTGAAGCCTGTCACATCCTAAACTGTCAAATTAAATGGAACGAGGACATGTTATTGTTCTTGCTTATCTTCCTTGACTTTAAGTTTAAACTGATGACTACAAAAGGGATGGTAGAAGTTTTAGCATTGCACTCATTGTTGTGAGTAACTAAATCAACAATGTGTTAAATAATCACAATGACTTCTGCTTTTTGCAAAGGCTCCTTATGTTATAATTCTATTGTCACTTTGGCAAGAACTCAGACTTGTTTGGACTTTGAAAGAGCCTAAGCAATCACTCATCACTGCACAGTAGATCTGTGCTATCTCCAGCCTGCACTTACTATGACTGATGGCAGGGAAAAGTTCTCCAAAGGTAGGAAAATTTCTTAGAACTAGTTCTCCACCGAAAGAACAATGAACAGACAGTAGGGAAGCTATTCCATAAGTCTCCCATTCACAAAGCTGAGGAATACAACACTACAGGTCTGGTTAGATGCCAGACAAACAGAAACAGAAAATAAACACAAGGTTTCTTAGGCAAACAAACCCTGTCTGGTTAGCATATGTTCTGCACAGAAACAACTGTCATTTCTGTCTCTTCTGTGGGAGGGGATGCTTTCACGCCATGGGATCTGCAGAAGCCACACTGGTCAGAAAAGGAAAGGAGTGTGGCCAGTGAAGAACACATTTTCAACAAGCTGAGCAAACATGGCTTTGACGTCAGCGAGGGAGTCCATACATGGGCAACAAAGGAGATGTGCACTCATGGGGGTTTTGTGGTACCTGGGTGGCTGCCCAGAGCACTAAATCCTAGAGCCGAGAATCCCTTTGAAGACACTTCACGACGCCAGAGAATTTCAAAGATGTCATCATAACTCAGAAACCCTCCAAATGTCACTTTTCCTCGTTCTTCTGCCTCCCCAGGGGGCTGGCTGTCCCTAGTGAGATCACAGCCCAGCCACTGCCTGGGGGAAAAAGTGAACCACTGCAGCTGCACACATCTGGATCACCTGCGGTAACACAGCAGGTCCCACTTCCCCATGGCTTTGGTGTTCACATGACATTTCTGGGGTGGCCTCTTCTTTGAGATAACCGGATCTCTCAGAATGAGGGGTTTTGCTATTGGTTTTAAATTTTTCCTTAAAGCTCAAATTGCTCAGTCAAGTACATTTCTCCTCAGGGTGTGGACTCTTCCCCATTGCCTATGTGAACGACTGGCCCTCAGAGTGGAGCCCTTACATCACTGTAAAGTAGAGAATATATGGCTCTGGGTACTAGGAAAACTGAGAGCATCTTTTGTATTTTGTTTTAGAAACTTAGGCAAAGAGCAGTTCTGAGTCTGACTCTAATTCTATCTTCTCTCTGCGAACTTTCCACATCGTATCTCTGGAGACAGAAAGAAATGTAATATCTGTGTGGGTGACTTTCAACCCTGTTCCACCCTCTCCGTTTCTCTTGTTTTTAATCATTAAATGGCAAGGATACAATGACACTCCACATCTGTTTCTGTTCTGGGAAGATGATCCGTAAGGATAGGGGTGATTGAGAGCTATGTTAGGTGAAGCAATTACAAAGTAATGTTAAAAAGTGGAAGTGTATCATTTCCCCCCTTTTTTCTGGTACAGCCGGCATTTGGGAGAGGAGGATGCAAGCATTAGCTGATGTGGCATAGTAGGAGTGGTGACGTCGGTGATATATTAAAGCTAAGCCCATGGTGCACTTTGCAATAACCTGGCAATAAAACCTGCCTGCAGGGAGAGGTGCGTATGAACGATGGCAAAACTTATTGACACTTAGCTGAGCTTGCCTTGTGTGATGTGGAATATACAATTACTTCCCTATGTTTTGTTGTTGGAAACATTGTGGTACTTTAATTACAATTAATGTTGCCTTTTGATAACATTTTTCTGTATAGGATTCTAGTTACTTAAAAGACGGTAGTAATTTTAATCACCAGATTTATTTCTAAAGAGTAGTTTGACCATCAGAAGAACCTGACACATTAAGGTTTAACCCAGTGGAAATGTAGTTTTTACTTTGAAGAATATAAACATCTGTCGGGAATTACAAAAGTCAAAGTCCTTCAAGCAAAGGTAAGTTGTTTTTACTATACGGAGTGTGCATATTTAGAAGTCTGGGGCTTCACAGTCAGCAAGAGGACTATAACTTTCTTTTTCTGACTTGGCATGTGTAAATTTGTAGGGCAAGTGTTTCATTTTTCTAGACATTTGCATTTAATTTGTCGCTTAATAAAAAAAGAAAAAAATTAGAGGTAAAGAAACCGTGCTCCATGAAGTATTCCACTCTGATGACCATGCCAAGGGCTTAGGTTGCACGTGTTACCAAGCACCTCAGTTCTCAGGGCACTGGATGCAAAGACTGCAGAGCATATGACATTTTGAACATAAAACTGAACATCCCCAAAGTTTTCAAATATTTTCAAAGTTTTCAAAGCACAATTCTATCTCAAAAATATGATGTCATCTTGACACATACCTTATTTTATTATTTATAAATGCAGCCTATCACTTTCTACCTTATTCCTTTTTGAAATCACTGCTCTAAAACATATAACTTTCCTTTTGTAGTAATGATGTGTGTACTTTTTCTTTGTATTTCTTACTTGTATTTTTTCTTGGTTTCTCTCTTTAAAAGAAGAACTTGCTGTGTTATACTGAATGTTTGAGCCCCTTCATCAAATTCATGTTAAGACCCCTTTTCTTAATGAAATGGTACCAGGAAGTGGGGTGTCTGGTACCAGGGAGGTAGTGAGGTCAAAAGGATGGAGACTTCAGGAATGGAATTAATGGGATCAGTGTCTGGAAAGGGGACCCAGAGAACTCTACCTTCTTGACATTAATGATACAAGTGTTGCCCCTCTGTTGCTTCTACAAGGTGATGGTTTAAGAAGCTGACAATCTGAAGCCTGGAAGAGAGTCTTCATCAGAACCTCATTGGATTACCATCCCGCTCTCACACTTTGAACCTTCAGAGCTGTGAGAAATCAATTTCTGCTGTATATAAAGCTCTGGTGTTTTGTTAGAATAGCTGACACTGACTATTACACTTACCATTTTGAAGAATTTGAAATGAAAGAGGAGGGAATGGATGTCCTGAGAAGAGAGCAACACAATGCTAAGATGACACTCAGGTTCAGAGTGATAGAAGGACTGTTTTTAGGACCATCTGAGATGCCTTATCTGTCAGTTTGACTCCATAAGATTTTTCAGCTGTTACAGCCAATCCCTTGGAGATGGATGTGGCAGCCACCCAAAGAACAGAAATCGTGACATGTGAGGCAACTTCTTTGGTTCAAAGAAGGACACACAACAGACACCTGTGATGAAGCCTATCAGGCAACAGGAGTGTGTGGGTCTCCGCTGCTCCCTGCAGAGATGGCCCAGACATGCTCCACATGCGACAGCCCTTCTCGGGTGGGGATAAAACTGGAGAGGAAAAGGATACTTCTTGTTGGTCTGTTTACGGAACCCAACTCTTCAAAGGTCCGATCCTCACAGTGCTGTGGGCTGTTGTTTTTTCTTTTATTCCCCTGAAAGAATGTGGAGGAGGGAAACATTGCAAATGCCCCCCTACTTCAGCATTGTTTGATTTTCTTAAAAAAATTAATAAAAACATCTCCTAGCAGCTGGTCAAAAACAATTGTGCTCCTCACAAAAGTCTGTGCAGATGACACCAAGTGTTAAGAAAATAATTCTTTCAATTAGTGTGTGGCCAATGCACCTGTGAGCTGGAATCATCCAAGGAAACAAATCCACGAGCATCAGAGAGAACAATCAGGGATTCATTCAATCTGCCTTTTCCGGCTGCCACATTCCCACAGATGTTTCTGAGGGTTCACATGCTGCAAATTCTGCCTGTCTAGAATTCCAGAAACAAAAGGCACAGCAGTTCAGATCAAGAAAACTATTTAATTTACAACTGTCTGCCATCATTGTTACCTCTCCTTGTTTTTAGAGGCACTTTTGTTTCATTTCTATTGTTTTTATTCTCCCTGAATAGCAAAAATTGCAGGAGTTCTGTTGTGTGTGTATGTATACATGCATGTATGCATCTGTGTGATTTGTGCTTAAGTACGTGTATGTATTTTCATGTTGGTGGGTATATATGTGGGTGCATCTACACATGAGTATGTGACTGTGGAGGCTTGGGGGTGATATTGGAAGTCTTTCTCGTTACTTCCACATTACTTTTTTGGGACTAGGTCTTAAAAGAGTGGTCTGGCTAACCAGCTTGCTCTGGGGATTCCCAGTCTCTGCTTTCCAAGACTAGATTTGTAGACAAGCTGACACAGTTTTGTGGCATTCTACACAGGATCTGAGCATCTGAATTATAGTCCTTTTGCTTCTATAGTGAATGCTTTAATCTCTGAGGTATCTCCCAAGCCAGATGATTTTTTGTTCTATATATCACATGTAGTAAAAACATGAAGTTCTGTAGTTATTTGTATGCACATTCTATTAATACTTGCTGTGTGTTTTCCAATATTCTAATAATTTCTATGTCCTTTTCTTCCCTCCCCCCTCAAACTTTTTGTTTAATTAGAAATTAAGACCAGGACAGCCATTCTTCATGTTCTTCCTAAACTCTGATAGACAATTCAATGGTCCCCATGCATTTCGTTCTAAGTACAGTTCTAACAGTTTGTTCTTCAAAAGCAGTTAGTGACTTCCCTGTGTTCTTGGTGCACTGTCTCGGTGTTCACCACCTAACTTTTGATGTGGGAATGCTTATATTGTTGCTGCAACCAGATTGTCTCTGCCATTATGATGGGCCATGCTATATATGCCATCGCTCCATTCTTCCAGGGCTCTTGACTACTGACTGCCAAAACTCATGCTGAATTCAGTTCATAACAGTCTTAAGAAGTAGGTACTTTAAAGATGATGTCAGGGCTTGAGGGTTTTATTGGGATATATTCCCTTTATAATAGTTGAGTTTGGCCTTCTTTTGCTCTTTGCCTTTCTGCCCTCTGGTATTGAAAATCAAGCATCCCCCGCCACAGTGGACTCAGAATTCAATGCACCATCTTAAATCAGAGTTGTCAAACTTACTCGTGTCTTTATCTTTGATTTTTCAGCTTTCAGAACTATGAACCAACACACTATGGTCCACTGAAAATTACCCTGGCTTTGGCATTCTGTTATAGAAACACAAAGTCAACTAAGATTAGAAGTCAACAGAAAGTCTCATCTCATGAATCAATTAATTGTGTAATACAACACCAGAACATAGTGGTTTAAAAAATTATCGTAAGTAAATGCTAACAAGTAGGGGTAGCTGAGTGATCCTACTGCCTGGTTCTGACAAGTCTCCTTCATCTATAGTAAGCCACTAGTGGCTCTGCAGATTGTGGGAGTTTAGGTTGATATTATGCATTGAGTGATTGGGTGGATACTGGTTAGAGTGACAAGGATGAATGGGTCACAATTCTGTTGTCACTGGCAGACTAGCTCAAACTCTTAAATACATGTGACAACAGGTCTTGAAGAGACCCAGCAACAGCATGGAAAACCTATTGAGGCCCAGGCACAGCTGACACAAGGGCCCTTCTGCTGTGTCCTCCTGGCCAACACAAGTTGAAGCTGCTCCATATTAGAGAAGTAAGGAATAGATTTAAGGAGAAGGACATGGGAGTCTACGGTAGACATGGATGCAAGACAGACATCTTACAAAGCCTACAGTTTATTTCTATTCTTGTGTGTGTGTGTGTGTCTGTGTGTGTGTGTGTGTGTGTGTGCGGTATCCATGTGAACACATTTGTGAGTACATTTATCCATATGGACATGATGGCTGGCATCTTTTTCACTCACCTTTCCACCCTAATTTTTTTACATATGTGTGATTGGTAAGTATGTATGTATAGATGTGTGTGAGGTGTGACTGTATGTATAAGAACACGTGTGTGAGTGCAGTTGTTTGTGCCACAGTACAGGACAACCTGCAGGCATTGTTCTCCAGCTTTGCATCTTATTCATGAAGAAAGCTCTTCATGGCTGCTGCGTGAGCCAGGCAGGATGGACCAAAACCTTCTGGAGATTCCTGGGTTTCCATCTCCCATTTCCCACAGACAAACTGGGACTACAGATGCTCATATCACTGCATCTGGCTTTTACATGGATCTAGGGATCTGAATTCAGGTTGTCAGTCTTGCAAGGCAAGCACTTTACCCACTAAGCCATCTCTTCAGCCTCTTCTTTTTATTCTTTAGCATTGTTTTGGAAGTAACATGTCATATTCTTTATTTAATTGTATGAAGTTTGCCCAGAAATCAGCTTTTCCCTGAAAAGCAACTTGATCTTAGCTTGTGTGCATGATAATCTCGAAGGCAACATTGTTGTAGAAGGGTTTTACTGTCAGTTTCTGGAGGCAACCAAATCAATGGTCTATATTGTTTTGAGGGCCTTTGAGATTTCTCTGACCAACAACTTATCAGAAAGTATCACATGCCTGTTCCTTCTAGTATTGTTTAATTGTCTGTAGGTTCTAGTTGGAGTTGAGTGTGTCTATGAATTGTGCATTTCTTAGTCATATTTGATCTTTTTAAGAAGTTATGTGATCTGGGCTGGAGAGGTGGCTCAGGGATTAAGCCTCTGCCTTGCAGACGGAAGATCCTGAGTTCGGATCCCAGATCCCATGTATAGACGCCAGGCGGAAGCGGGGGCAGCCTTCGCTTCTGGTCCTGGTAGGGCGGAGCCTGTGAATCCTGGGGCAGAGTAAACAAGAAGGAGGTGGAGGCGGTCCATGGTGGTTCCCGAATTTGTCTGTGGTTCTACACACACACACACACACACACACACACACGCACGCACGCACGCGCACATACATATGCATACACACACAATTGAATAAATAATTAAAAATTTTTTTTAAAAAATTAAAAAATTAAAAAAAAGAAGTTATGTGATCTAAGACATGGTTTGTGGGAAATACTGTCTCAAGATGTGGTTCCAATCTTCAACATTCAACTGTAAAGCTCAAGATAAAATGAGCACAGGGGACAAAGTAGGACGGGGCTGTTTTCATGACTGCAACTGGGTCGAGATCACCTGGTGAGAGAAGTACCCAGAAACCATTCCTCTTTGTAGTTCATAGCACCCCTGTAAATGACAGCAACTTTAGAGATCACCTAGTATGATACCTACACTTCTATTTGGCTTACCTAATACTAGGCTGCTAAAAAATGCCACCCTAGCACTATAGCCTAAAATAGTTAGCATTGGGTATTCAATAAGGATTTTTACTTCTTTCTTAGTATGGAAGTTTCTCTTTGCATTTTAGCAACTAGACTAACTTAGTGGTAATGATGTGCATGATGGTGGGCAAATAAATTCCCCATTGACATGGGTTTTCTTATTAACAAATTAAGACACTTAAACTGATAAAGACATTATTATGAAACAATATAGGCTGAACAAGTGCCCAGACACCATCAGTAACTGAATCATTCAGCAAGAATTGCACACCCACGGTGTGCTTCAAAACTTTTTCTAGGAACTGGTTCACAGGAAAGACCCCTGATCCTACTCAGCTGCATATTTAAGGTGTGGACAGTGACTGATAAAAGGGAAATGATTAAGAAAACACAAATAGCAATGTGTATAATCCCCTTCTTCTTGCTCTCCATCATGGGCAAAAACTTACCTGCTATATGCCTACATATTACTGAGTTCTAAATTAGTACATTAGGTCATGAAACATGGCTGTGACTCAGAAGCTACTTTTAAACAGAAAGTTATAAGGTCCGGAGGAAATTATATTTAAACTGACTTTTGAATAATGAGATTCTAAGATAGGAATCATAGAAAGATTCTAGGAAGATGAACCTGTTAAGAGATAGGCCAGAAGCATGTATGAGAAACTGAGAGGAGAATGTGAGTGAGGCCCAGTGGACAGTTGGTTAGTGGGTGACCAGATGAGACTGTAATGAAGGCCAGGGTCAGATCACATAGGTCTTTGAAAGCAGGAGCAAGCATCTGTATTTTATTCTAACTGCCTGGGCAGCCATCCTAAAAAGCAGAGGAGTAATGTGACCTAATTTACATTTCAAACATATTCATGTATCTATTTAGAATGCGTAGATTATTTGGGGGTCAGAATAGAAGCAAAGAGATGAGGTCTCAGGCTGTTTCAAAGGCTTAAGTGAGATGATGCTGGTGGCATTAGAGATGCAATGCTGACACATCTGAGAATTGTTTTGAAAGAGTTGAAGATTGTAATTGTGATGCATCAGGTATAAGCAGCGTAGACTAGAGAAAAAGGAAGCAAAACTAGTCCCAAGCTTTGGACTTTGAGGTACGTAGTTAGATTGGAGGTACACAGACTGGAAATGAAGGTTTCTGATTTAGTCATATTAGGGCTCTTTAGATTATGTGTTGCAGAGTGACCACAGTACTCCCTTGAATGTGACCCTACTGTTGCCCATGAAGAGATGCAGCCGAATTCCACTTTCAAGAATCTAACTTGGCCCAAGAGCCTCACAAGAAAAGGCTGTGAAAGTGGCGCCTCATGCCTCCAAGGAGAGGCCAGAGGAGCTCAGTCGCAGTTATTTTTTCCACTTCTATGAAAAACATTCCTACTCAAGCAGAAGGGGAGGAAGGGATATTTATTTGGCTTATGGCTCCAGAGAAGAGATATATTTCATTATGGTGAGAAACTTATAGCAGAAGGCATGGCTCAGAGTCAGAAGCTGGAGACTTCATGTCACCACAGACATCATGGAGGCAGAGAGAGCAAGAGCAACTGGAAGAGGAAGCAGGACCGGGCCATCGTGCCAGGTAAGTCCAGTCAGATACCTGTGGAAGGGGAGACCATAGGCCCTACATGGAAACAAACTATTTTTTTTAACTTCTTTTTTTTATTAAAAATTTAATTATACATTTTAAAATTTTTTTACCAGTTCCCTCCCTCCCCCTCCTCCCCCCGAACCCCCTCCTCCCCTCCTCCTCCTTCCCATCTCCCAGTGCCTCCCCCCCAATTCCCAGAGAGTCCTTTATTGTGTACGCCTAACTCTCCACTGGGTCCTCCTCTCCGATGACATATAAGGACCCAGTGGCATTTCCATAAGTCCTTTCTCTTGTTCCCCTTAAGCATAAGATCACTACTATGGCTGTCAATCCCTTGCCTCCAGGGGTCTCGGTGCCCTTAACAGATGCTAGACTTTATGAGGGCAACAGTGCGCTGGACATTGCGCAGGGCATGTAAAGTCCCATTATGATTGCTTTGGCCCCAACTATTGTTGAGAATCTTGCAAATCGTTGCTCCTCCCATCCTTTTGCTCTTACAATCTTACCACCCCCCTCTTCCGCAAATGTCCCTGAGCTCCAGGATGGGGAGAGATTAGGCTGGCCTAGTTCTATGTGATTGATATAGTCTCTGAAGTTCTGGATTGTGGTTTGTTGATTTTCTTTTGCAGGGAAACAAACTATTAAGTCTTAGCTTTGGTGCTTGATAGTTCACTGTTATTTAAACACTTATCATTATACCCACAGATTAGAGAAGTTCTTTGCAGAGTTTTAACTCGAAACAGGACATCAAAATCACTTCCATCTCAAGGCTCAGGGAACTTTGTGGAAGAAGGAATGTAAAAACCTATGTAACTGATGTTGGGGAGAAGAGCTGTCAGACATGACAGGGCTGTCATGATAGGGCTGTCACATCCAAAACTCACCACATTAATGTTCACTTCCATAAGACCTGCACAGTAGGTGGCTTATCAACATTACCATGGAGAAGAGAAGAAATACTACAATTGAGAGACTTTTTAAGGCATGTGCTAGAGAGAAGAGAAATTTCTTTTCTTAACGACTTACCACTGTAAATCATCCAACTCCAAGCAAGTATTCAGACATTTGCCAATAATGACATCCCAGATGAAACTCAGTGGGTCACACATCCAAAAAGATATGAAAATAGTGAAATGGGATTGGAGTGATAAGGGATGAAAGCACACAAATTCATTGTATTTATATATGAAAGTGTCAAAGAAAAAACAATTTTTTTAAAACTCACATCGGTTAAAAGTCACCTCACACTGAAAAACTAAAGAGGCATTTACATGAATGAAGCATGGATATTTTGAGGGTCAAATTTCCATTTTCTAACTAATTCCACTAATTCATTTATTTTAAACAGTTTTACAACAGTGCCTTTGGCATACCATGAGCTGTACAGATTAATAATGGGTGTACAATCTGAACAGTTTGGACATATGAGCATAGTCATAAAATACACACACACACACACACGCGCGCGCGAAAATGCATATACAAAAAATTAAATATAAAAAATAAATAAATAAAATGATATTAGGTAGATTTAAACAATTCTACCATGTTCTGTGTAATATGTTTTACTAGGAAACATCTGTGGATTGCTTGAAGTGTGGCCTGAACTACTTGATTTTTCTTACAATACTATTTTTTTTGTTGTTGCAATATGAACAACAAATACAGGCAGTTAAGCTTGTATGTTAGGTAGGCACTTTCTTGAAAATAAATGAAACAAGTGTGTCATGTTAAGGAGAGATTCTAAACTTTGTGTTTTGCCAGTGACAAACTTAAAACTTTCAAATGAAAATTAAAAACTTTGAATTTTTTTAAATCTAGATATCTCTTAAATATTCAAAAATTTTCTGATGAATTCAGAGTGACGTTAACAATTTTTTTCTATGATGATGTGTTTCAACATGTGGATGACCTGCACACATCACCTTCCTAACATCCAATGCATGATGCTGTGAAATCCTGAGTGGGTCACACATCTGCTCAGTGTGCACGACGGACCAGTGGATTGCACTGTTTCAGCATCATTCTATTTATATAATTTCCCTCATAACTCAATGTTGAAATACTGCCTTATCAAAATTTGTAGTGCTATCAAAAAGGGAATATTTGCAATCAACCAAAACTCTATTAAAGAAAATAAACTCTGACCTGTCCAACTATATATTGTGTGACTTTGGATTTTCCATATACATCAAATAAACAAGTAAGTAAATGTCATTTTAAATGATATTTAAATGAAGAAGTGAATGTAGAAACTTGGCTTTCTTTTATTCAGCCAAATATAAAATGTGAACACCTGGGGACCTCCTTCAATAATACTTGGAATTTTAAAAAGCCCAGAAACTGAAAGTTGATGAAGAACCTCTAAGAGATTCATACTGGATTCAATACAGGCACATTATGTTGTATTTGTTGCTCACAAGAATCCCAAGAGATAGAGCTTTATCATCACTCATTAGACTAAAATGAGTTTCTTAGAAACACTGGAAAATGTCCTTGATGGTTGGTCTATTAGAGTGTCTCATACTGAAATCCGTGGCCTCCCAGAATTCATGTTAAAAGCTAGGAGGTCACAGAAGGATACAGGTTCCCTTTGGTTATGTATCACTTTGACTAGTTTATCATCACATTCCTCAAGAAATTTACTGGGCAAAGGTTAAGTATTCTAGGAGCGAGAAGCCCGACTCTTTCTGACTTCCAGGAGCTAGAACTTGGCTAGAATAGCGACTCATCTTTTATCTTCTGTTATTGGGACAATTATAGGAGCTTCCCAGAAGAAGAACCCAGGGACCAAACAAGGGTCTCAGGCCTTTCTCTGCTGCTCTTCTCGCCTTCATGCCAATGTTCTTCATCCTTTTGGTATGAGGCATATAGCCTGTTGCCTTCCACTCTGTGGTCACTGGGCGATGGCTCAGCTTTCAACCTGCTACCCAGTCATGCCTCAGCCAGTGTCTCCACACCACGCTCTGACTCTGGTCTTTTATGGCTAAGTGTGTTTTTTCCAGAATGTGTTTAGTATTCTGTGCCATTTGCCTCTCTTACAAACATAGAATAGATCTTTTTCAGACAAAACTTTGATTGGAATTGGGGCCAACTGCCATCTTGCTTCATCTGCTCTATGACCCACCCGCACATCCTCCACTCAGAATCTCCACCATGTGACTAAGCCATTGGCTTCCATTCTCAGCAGTGTGAAAAACTGCCTGACCAACTTCATATCCTGTTAAGCCTCTGCAAGCTTCTTCCTGTAGAGTTAAATTATTTAACTTTAAATTATCACTTAACATTATTTGTTATTATAGTGGAAAATTTAGGGACTATAGCCGAAGGAGTGAAGAGAAATGCCCCTGTCAGTGGGGTGACCAGAAGAGAGGTAAATTAGTATGCCACAAGAGGCCTGAACCCCTACAGAAGTAGATAACCCAAAGGGAACCCTGGGGAGCAGCAGGCAGGAGAATGGGAGTGGGATATATGGATGAAGAGAAAGAAGGGGAATGGGAGGGATAGAGAGAAGCAGGGATAAGCTCTAAATATAATTGTAAAATTAGAAAAATAAAAATAAATTTAAAAAATTATTTGTTATTTACTCATATTATCTTATTTATTTTATGTTAGGCTTCAATTTTCAAATAATGCTGACTGTGAATGAGACAAAAATTGTACAGGTTTTGCCTTCCCCTCCACTCCGCCACCCCGTACGCGTGCGCGGTCCAGCAGGGCCTCACCACGCCTCCAGCCAGGTAAGCTCGGTCCCCGCCCACCCCCAGAGCCCCAGGCCGCCCAAGGGACCCAGCTCCTCCCACTATCCAGCCAGAGCCTCTGCACAGGACCTGGGAGGAGGAGAGGGCACCCCCCTCTGCGCCCAGGCTCACCTCCAGGTCCCCCAGGTTTAAATAGCACCCCGCCAACGCCCCATCCTTCCTTCCCCCACTCCGCCGCAAGGGACGCGCGGGGTCCAGCCTGGACTCACCTCCACATAGGTAAGCTCCGTCTCCGCCCACCCCCAAAACCCCAGGCCAAATAATTCAGTTTAGTGAAAAACGCACAGAAATTAAAAGAAGATCTTAAGAGTTAAAACGACAATGCCAAAGTCAAAGTGCAAATCCATGAGAAGCAACACTCAAGTAAACAAATCTCCCACTGAAGGAATTAATCCCATAATGTTAAACTCCAACCAGAACAAACCCATGGAAAATGGCCAAGAAAGCCTGACCCAGGATAACGACCTTCAAAATATGATCATTACCATGTTCAATACTATGAAAGAGGAAATCTGGGACGAATTATATAATCGAATCAATCGCTTTGAGGAGGAACACAACAGACACATGGAGAAGTTGAGAAAAACAGTGCAAGAATCAAAAACTGGCATACAGCAGTTAAAGCAGACTCAAGCAGAGTTTAAAACTGAGCTAAAAGAAAAGTTATCTTCAACCCAGAACTCCACAGAGAGTCTTATCAGCAGAACTAACCAAGCAGAAAACAGAATTTCAGATCTTGAAGATAAAGTGGAGTATAACCAGCTCAATGGAAGAGATTGTTAAAGCCAAAAAGATACTTGAGAGAAATATCCAGGAGATATGGGACACCCTGAAGAAGCCCAACATGCGTATTCATGGAATACCAGAGCAAGAATCTCAAAATACCACCCCTGAGGAAATTTTTCAAATGATCATCAAGGAAAACTTTCCTCATCTAAAAAAAGAGAGGCCATCCATATACAAGAGGCATTCCGCACCCCAAACAGATACGACCAAACAGAAGCTCGCCACGGCAAATAATAGTCAAAACACTCCACACTCAAGATAAAGAACTGGTGCTGAGAGCTTCAAGGGAGAAAAAACAAGTCACTTTTAAAGGTAAACCTATTAAAATAACAAATGACTTTTAAATGGAAACACTAAAAGCAAGAAGAGCTTGGAGAGACATACTTCAAGTATTGAATGAGCAAAAATGTCAACCCAGGCTGATTTACCCTGCAAAACTATCTGTCATGATCAAGGGAGAAAGAAAAATCTTCCAGCACAAGGACAACTTTAAGGGATACATGTCCACCAAACCAGGCCTTCAAAAATGCTAGAAATGATACTCAAGCGTGAAGAAAAAAACAGGCGTATCCAGGAGACCAGAAGGCAAGTATAACACCATTAAAAGTGAAGCAATATACTTATAAAAACTACTAAACATAATAAATGTCTGGAATCAAAAATAGTTTCACCATTATAACACTAAATGTTAATGGAATTAACTCACCGATCAAGAGACACAGATTACAAATTTGGATTAAAAATCACAATCCATCAATCTGCTGCCTACAGGAAACCCATCTCACCACAAAAGATAGGCATGCCCTAAAAATGAAAGGCTGGTCAATAATTCTACAAGCTAATGGAAGCAGAAAACAGGAAGGGGTAGCCATTATGATATCAGACAAAATGGACTTCAAACCAAAGAAAATTATAAGAGACACGGATGGATACTACATTTTAGTCACAGGTACAATTCACCAGGAAGACTTCACAATACTGAACATATATGCACCCAATACGGCCCCCTCTACATTCATAAAGAAAACCCTACAGAGTCTAAAGCAAGAAATCAATCCCCAAAACGATAATTCTTGGGGACTTCAACACCGCCCTTTCAACATGGGATAGATCAACAGGTCAAAAGCTTAACAGAGATAACAGATCGCTGGCACGTGCATCTGCTGTCCACAGCCGAGGACCTGGGGGGCGGTCTCACCCACCTGGTTGTTCTTCACAGTCGTAAGAGGTTCATGGCAATATTATAACAGTTAATGAACTTTGGGTTTAAATTGTGTACATTTTTAAATTGTAAGATTTTTACTGTATATTCAGGCATAGTGTGATTCAATAAATTGCTTGTAATTTAAAAACTATTTAATATTAAAAATAAATATAGTTATATATTTATAAAAAAAAAAAAAGCTTAACAGAGACACTTTGGACCTTAATCAAACCCTTAAAGAAATGGACCTTACAGATCTCTATCGAACTTTTCACCAACGCACCAAAGAATACACATTTTTCTCAGCAGCACACGGAACTTTCTCCAAAATAGATCACATACTGGGCCACAAAACGAATCTACACCTGTACAAAAAAGTTGAAATTCTAACCTGTGCCCTGTCAGACCACCATGGCCTAAAGCTGGACATTCACAACACATCAAACAAGAGAAAATACACTAACTCCTGGAAACTTAACAATATGATGCTGAATGAGAACTGGATTCAGGAAGAAATTAAAAAGGAAATTCAAGATTTCCTGAAAGTGAATGATAACGAAAATACAACTTACCAAAATCTCTGGGACACAATGAAAGCTGTTCTAAGAGGTAAGTTCATAGCTCTTAATGCCTACATCAAAAAAATGGAAACATCAGAAATAAACAACTTAACAATGCAGCTTAAAGCTTTAGAGAAACTAGAGCAATCTGATCCCAAAAGTAGTAGAAGAGAGGAGATTAGCAAAATAAGGGGAGAAATATCTGAAATCGAGATTAAGAGAATGATAGAAAAAATCAAACAGTCAAAAAGCTGGTTCTTTGAAAAAATCAATAAGATTTATACACCCCTAGCTAAATTAACCAAAAGGAGGAGAGAGAAAACCCAAATTAACAAAATCAGAAATGAACATGGAGTTATCACTACTGATACCCAAGAAATCCAGAGAATTATAACATCATATTTCAAAAACTTATACTCTGTGAAGTTTGACAACACAAAAGAGATGGATGAATTTCTAAGTAAACACAACTTACCTAAATTGAATCAGGAAGTTGTGAATTATTTAAATAGTCCTATAACATATAAGGAAATTGAAGAAGTAATCTCAAATCTTCCCACCAAAAAATGTCCTGAATCAGATGGATTCAGCACAGAGTTCTACCAGACATTTAAGGAGTTAATAACACCAATACTCCTTCAACTGTTCCATCAAATAGCAAAGGAACACTACTAAATTCCTTCTATGAAGCTAATATTGTTTTAATCCCAAAACCTAATAAAGATTCACTTAAAAAAGAAAACTATAGGCCAATCTCTCTGATGAACACAGACGCAAAGATTCTCAACAAAGTCTTAGCAAATCGGATTCAAAAACATATTAAAAAGATCATTCACAGGGACCAAGTAGGCTTCATCCCCGGCACACAAGGTTGGTTCAACATACGCAAATCAATAAATGTAATTCATCATGTAAACCAGTCCAAAGTCCAAGACCACATAAAACTCTCCATAGATGCAGAAAAAGCTTTTGAGAAGATCCAACAGCCTTTTATGATCAAAACGCTGGAGACAGTAGAATGGAAGGAACCTTTATCAGTATAATAAAAGCTGTATACAACAAGCCCACAGCAAGGATTATGCTCAATGGGGAACAATTGGAAGCATTCCCACTTCGATCAGGAACTAGACAAGGCTGTCCACTCTCACCGCTTCTATTCAATATTGTACTTGAAGTCTTAGCTGAAGCCATAAGAGAAGAAAGGGACATAAGAGGGATTCAAATCAGCAAGGAAGAAGTCAAACTATCCCTATTTGCAGATGACATGATCTTAAAAAATGGGCCCTGGAACTTAAAAGAAATTTTACCAGGGATGAAATTAAAATGTCTAACAAATATCTTTAAAAATGCTCCACTTCTTTAGCCATCAGGGAAATGCAAATCAAAACTTCCCTGAGATATCATCTCACCCCGGTCAGGATTGCAAAAATCCACAATACAAACAACAACAAATGCTAGAGAGGATGTGGAGAGAGGGGACCTCTCCTACATTGCTAGTGGGAATGCAGGCTCATACAACCACTCTGGCGAGCCATCTGGAGATTCTAAAAGAAATTAAAGATTGAAATGCCATATGACCCTGCTATTCCACTTTTGGGAATAACCCCCCATACAGCAGAGGTTCACCTTGATAGCACAAGCACGATCATGTTCATAGCAGCACTGTTTACAATAGCAAAGTCATGGAATCAACCCAAATGTCCAACAGTTGACGAGTGGATAAGGAAACTGTGGTACATCTATATAATGGAGTACTACCCAGCCATCAAAAAAGATGAATTACTGGAATTTGCCGGGAAATGGATGTCATTAGAAACAATTATATTAAGTGAAGTATCTCAGACCCAGAAAATTAAGTGTCGTATGTACTCCCTAATAGGTGGCTCCTAGTACCAAACCCACCCAGCCTATCTAGAGACAGTAATTGCAAGGATTATGAACAGGAGGGATGGGGTAGGAGGGCCACACCAGAAACAAGGAGAGAAGGGACCATGTTACAGCAGAGAAAACAGGCCTCCATCAAGGTCTCAAATAAGTAATGAGACATCTGATTAAGTTCAGAGACTTTTGTTCCTGATCATTTACTATTGAGGGGGTATGATCTCACCAGAATTGGAGGGCATATAGTCTGGCAGATAAAAAGTAACCATTTTGCAAATGGGTGATAGACCCCTCCCTCACTGTGGTTTCCCACTTTTATTACATCTATCTTTGAATGTGCTTTTTTCACAAGACTCTAGTTTAACAGCTTTTTGTCTCTGGCCAAGGGGTAACATACAATGCCCATCAGGATGGAGTGAAGGGCATTGCAGGAGCAGCAAAACTGCAAAAGAAAATCAACAAACCACAATCCAGAACTTCAGAGACTCTATATCAACCACCTAGAACTAGGCCAGCTTAATCTCTCCCCATCCTGAAGCTCAGGGAAATTTGCAGAAGAGGAGGCGGTAAGAGTGTAAGAGCAAAAGGATGGGAGGAGCAGTGATATGTAAGATACCCCATACAAGTTAGGGCTGAAGCAATCATAATTGGACTTTACATGCCCTGCGCATTGTCCAACACATTATTGACCTC